>VXAY01002710.1:112981-147146 GCA_013399855.1 Oxyruncus cristatus | reverse complement strand
AAAAAAAAAAGAAAAAAAAGAACTTGTCTGTGTCTTTTAAGAACTTTGCTACTTCCAAAATGCCAGTTGTGCGGGTGCTTTTTGGGGCTGGAGGTTACAGTCTTATATGTAAGCCCAGAAGTGCAAGATCCTCTTTGATAGACAATGCAGTCCAGGGTTAAGGGACTGTTGCTGGTGCAGTGAAGAGGGAAGTATTAGATTAGTATTAGTATTAGAAGCATGTAGGACCAAAAAGACTTGCTCAGCATCAGTATTGCTTGCTTAACTACATATACTTTTTTTTTTAATTATCAAAAGCCCATCACTAAGAAAAACAGCAAATGAGGACACATACATGTGTCTGTGTTTGATTCCTTATATATATATTGTAATATATCACCACAAAAATGGCAAGCAAAAGATACTGTTTGGTGACAATGAATTGCTCATTTACTTGAAAGTGTAATATAGTAAAAAAAATGCTGTAGTTGCTTTAGTAAATTAATTCAGAACTTCCTTGTTTTACAGCTCTGTTTCTCAAATATGAGAGTTAGGATCAGCTGTATTGATTAGGGCCATTATTCGGAATTCCAGCAACAGTCTATGCAATCAGTGTAAATTGGTTATAAACAAGATCATTCATTTGGAAGCATCTTGAACATGAAAACATGGGGATAATCAAAAGATATGCAAGTGCAGACTGTATCTTGCCTTTTATTAATTCCATGAATATTATTTTCCTATAAATGCTTTTTTCCATCTACTTTCAAACCCTAAATTTTTTTGGACTGTGTTCACTGTGCATGTGGTAGTAGCTTTGAAGGATGATAATTTACTGGTGGGTTTCACAGTGGGGAGAAAATTAACATGTACAGCCTTTTGTCTGTGTAGTGAGTTGTTAAATCACTTCCCACAGTATGACACAGCTTGTGGCATTATACATGACATAAAAACTCTTCATTAACATGTGTCCCACTGTAAAAAATGTGCTATATTAATTGGTCTGTCCATAAGTAAACCTTGTTGTAGGAGAGGATTTTGTACTCCTGTGAATAAGAATTAAATATTGATATGTATTTTATGGTTTTATTTTGACAAAAAATTAGAAAGTAGGTAGAAGATCTCACTGCCCTCAGTGTCTAACACAGTATTGTCTATTCTTCACTATTTGTGTAAATATCCATTAAACTTTTCTAAACCAAACACCAGGAAAAATATTATATACTACACACCAGAAAAGGAAAGAAATACAGTTGACTTTGACAGGCAGTTTACTCTCTTTTATGAATTCTGCATACCTTCAGCCAAAGTCCACCTTGCCTAGGAGTAGATCAGGAACCCGCCCACAAATTCTCTGTTAACTGTCTCCATGATAAAACCACAGGATAAAAGAGCACACCTCCAGTGTGTGCAATGCCAGGGTGACATACTGTGTGTGGTGACCTTACTCTGCCTAGGACTGTTCTTAGACCTGCTGCCAGCTGTGGTATGCTGGCAGTGCAGGTACAGGGAAGTACCACACCTGGTGGGCTATTCTTCTAAAGAGATGGCCATCCCAGCTCAACCACAGGAGGTACTGGGGAGGAGGAATGCAGAGTATAATACTAACTCAGAGCACAGGCATTTTTATTTATATTTTTTATTTATATTTTTATATATTAAGTTCATAATTGGGCTCCTGCTACACTGGTATTGGAAAACAGTTTCAAGGTATATTTGACAGTTGAAAAGAAAGCAAGATGCAAAGATTGTGTCAAAGATGAAAAAGGATATCTGCAATCTGATTAACACAAATTGAGTATGTCCCTTAGATTCTGATCCTTCGTTGTAACTCCAACTAAAGAGACAGAGATAAAAACTAGAGTTTGAGCACAAGTGTCTTTTATTTAATACCACAGACCACTATACAGTAGATTTGTATTTTAGTGTCAGAAAATAATCTTCAGAGAGTAATAGACACGCGATACTCTTATTTGAAACAGCATTTTACAGAAAAGGCACCAAAGCTCATATGTGAACTATTAAGACAAATAATTGTATATTACATTAAAAATGGAATGTAACTCAGTAAAGTCCTCAATAGAGGATTCTGGATGGGAAGGCACTTCTAAGTGCATGGCAGGAACAGCAAGAAATGGTTGATTAGAAAGAAAGACACTTCTGTCTTTCTCTTGATGAACCTCTGTGATGCCTCCACCTCATCTTAATTACCACACAGAATTTTGTAGTTATTAATGCCATGTTAGTTCTTATTACATTGTGTTAAATGCAGACCCAGAGTGGACATCACTGAGCAAGAGTATAATTCCTCATTATGATTATGGTAATGGGATATCACTAAGAATAAATACGAATAAATGTCATAAACACACAGAGAATATAATCTCTTACATCTTTGGCTTTTATCTCCCCTTTTATTTTCCTTTTTTTGCTTTTGAGTAATTAAACATTTTGAAAAATATGTCATATTTGCTTGCAAAAATGTTATATAAATGCATATATTACAGATTAGCTCAGTTTTATCTGGATCCAAAGAACTGGATTCATTGTGATTATCTTTATAGTCTGTCAAAACTGAAATGTAGCACGTGGTTTTCTAAAATGAAGTTCTGGCTTCAGAAGCTTGTAGTGGAAGGTTTTTTTCCTCTGAGGCTCTGGGTAATGTACATTTTGACTAGCTCTCTGGCTGATAAGGAACTAGAGATTTGTTAGTGTCACATCTGTCATGCAGCTTCTGCATCATTGATGTATCTTCCTCCAAGGAAAGGTTAAACATATAGCCTTTCATTGGATGGTGTGCACTCTTTGGCTCTGCACAAGGAAGCTAAAGCCTGTCAGAAGTGGTGAGTCATTGGTATTCTTGTAGTTTCTTCAATATCAGGGTTTGTCTCACAAATGAGGCATTTTTCTATTAATTTGTCCTTCAATCCAGACAGAAACACAATATTGCATAAACAATAACTGACATATCAAATACAGTCAGTCTTGGCCAATATTCATATATCCTGCTCTGCTGCAATCATAGAAGGGTTGATATATCTCATTTTTGTTATTATACCTGTTGAGGAAACTTTCCTGTCTGGCCCTTCAGGAGCCACTTCAGCAGTCACATTCACATTGCCTGAGCTGGGACCGAGGCCCCCCACACTCACGCAGTCAAATAAGGTTTCCTCACGTGCCTGACCCTAGGTTTCCCATAGCAGAATCTCCGATATCTGAATCCTTAAAATAATTTAATCATGGTGCAATAACAAACTAACAGTTCAAGGTGGTGCCTTTGAGGAGGGACCCTGGGCTTTTACACCTTCACAATCTAAGCACGTGGAAGTCTGGGACCATCAGCTCCCACTGTGCCTCTTGAGTGTCCGGTGACCTGGCTGACATCACGGGTCCCCACGTCCATTGTTGTCAAAGGGTCAGTGCAAGTTCATGGCCTCTTTCCTTGGACTCTTGCCACCAAGAGCTCAATTTTCAGCTGGTACTACAGCTGCACAACGAGCTACATGCACTAAATGTATTCCTCAACACATTCACTTCTCCCCAGATCCTTTTCCCTTTCTGTTTCATGATAGTAAGCATGGAATACATTTATTTTCTCTTTTTACCCCTTTGTTGCCCTTCTCCATCCATTTTCAATACTCCTATGTTGCTGGAACATCTTAGCCTATTCTCTATCATATGTTAATAACTCCTTGCAGTCAGCAGGTGCCGGTAACATCACTGAAAATAAACATCACAAAGTCAGTATACATCCTGTATTCTGAATAGAAGTGGAGATGCTAGAATGTCCACTAGATTTAAATCCTCGATGAGAAGGATTGAGGTGCAATTTTCCCATTCCTGTCACATGTTCATCTACATCAGGTTTGCAATTCAATGATTAATTTCCTTTATCAATTGCTTTTCTTGGTTTTCACTAATTACTTCAATTATTATAAAGGGCTTCATAAACATGAGAACGTAAAAGAATTCGTATTAGCTACAGTCATTGAGCTTTTATGACCCTCAGATAAAGCACAACAGAATGATAAAATGAGTAGCAATAGTTCAAAAGTTGCAAATATCCAGATCTTCCTTGTCAGTAAAGGAGGAAAGATTTTGAGCTGTTTCTCAAAGATAGTTTTGTTTCTTGGGGTTGTGTATGGCCCCAGCTATCAGTTTCAATTAAAATCTGGCAAATGTTAGCATCTTCCTTTTATTATTACTGACATTATTACTAATTATTTGTAGTATGTTCCTACTATGCCAGTAACCATGGCCACAAACAGTCTAGTATTCAAGTGCTCCAGGACCATTCTGTCCTGTTGTTGCTTCAGATTTTTAACCTCAGTACTGTCTTCAAAATTCCAATCAGAAAGTGGAGTTGGTGTTTTTGATTGGTAGGTTTATACACCAGTATTTGAGTGGTTTGTGTCCCACTAACAGTACATTTTTTACCGGAGAACAGATGAAAGGCCTGAGGCCACCTCTCTCCCTGCCCTTCCTGCAGCAAGGTCTAAGCACCAACTGCAGAGGAGTTGGTACAGAGTTGCATTCTAAATGACGTCACGATTGAGCATTGCAACCATTTAATGTGCTGTACAGAATAATTCTATGTCTCCATCATATCCACAAGATGAGCATGAAAGAGAGAGGAGATGGGTAAACTGCAAGATACTGGGGCATTCCTAAGGCATGGCTGGGAATGGTAAGGGTTAGGGAGACATAAAGGAGGGCGTGGGGAAAAGAATGGAGCCTATGGTATACACTGAAGTATAGAAAACACTTGGTAGCATCAGGGAAACCTCAGACTCGCCTTGTGGAAAAGCCGGCTTGAATGGGGAGCCTGTCAGAGCTCCTCACAGACGAGGAGGGTGACGTGATCCCATCCCCTGAAAAGATGGGAATGACAGAGCTTCCCCTTATGATTCTTGTCTGTGTAAGGGGTTGGAGAGGGCTGTGCTGTATCTTCGCACATCACAGGATGGAGACTGGGGGAGGGAGGGAAGATATCCCTCATGGCTTCAGTTACAGAAGGAAAATGATGTCTCCTCAAAAATGCTGAGAACAAGCCTTCCTGCTCAGAGGGAGACAGCTAGTTGGTACACTCATTTGCAAATGAAGGCAGGAAGTTCAACAAAACACCTCCAAACTCATAGCTTCTTCTCTGATAGTTCCCCTCACCAAATACTTAAATAAACTGAGAAAGTTTTAGAATAGGTAACCTGGACTCCACTTGAGGTCCCAGCACTATACTGTAATTTCTAATAGTTCAGCTAATGGGCTTTGGAGGCACCGTGCTATAGACAAAGATGGGAGATTTTTAATGATTAATCAGTTAACTCAATGTAACAGTAACTTCAAAAACTAAAATAGTTTTGGTAGAGGTTTTGTTAATTTGGTTTAGGGCTGGTTGAGGGTTTTTTGCATAGGTTTTTTTTTTTTTTTACTTGTTTCGTTTTGGGTTTTTATTTGGTTGGCTTGGGATTTTTTTGTATTTTTTTTTTCCTGGCAAGGTGATGTACTCCAGTTAATTGAGTACTTGTTTTGGAAACCAGAACATCAGAAGTACAATATATTTTCTGAACTTGCTAGAATAAACATACATGACTCCCTCTGGAGCATTTTAATCAGTGTGCTTCTCTGCTGTCAGTGTGTGTGAGTTCCTACATAATTAATCTAAAAAGTCTATAGAAACCTAGTGTGGCAAGCATCCTTGGAGTACTAGGTCCAAAGAGAGGTGCCATGGATTGAGGCTGTCTCTAAAAGTTCATATTCTTGCTATATTTACTCTATGGACATATCTTTATTGAATATATTTGCTTGCTATCCTTGCAATCTGTGAGTGAGAATATACTGGCATCTATTACAGGTTATATGAGTGTTTGTTCTGGACATGAGTTAGTAAAAAATGATCATCTGAAGAGATACTCAGAATGAACCCAAGGTATGCCAAGAGGTGCAACCACAAACACAAAGAGCATCAGCACCCTGCTCCCCTCTCCAGCAGAGCAGCATCGGGATCCAGTAGTAGGATATATATCTGTATAGACATGTACATTGTGGCTCCCTCCATCAGTTGGGCTCATACACTCAGTCTGCCCAGTAGCTGCCCCTGGATCCCAGTCTCCTCAGTTTCTGGCATCTGGACGTGGAAGACTCCAATTTTGACCTGCATTGATGGGTTTCACGTGTGGGCAGTAGGGGTGAGGCTCTCCTAGAACAACCCTGGAAGGAACCTGGATATGGTTCCTTCTGAATCATTATTTGGGAACCTGATTAGTGCACCCCTGTTCCTCAAGGCCATTAGACATGGGCCTTGGACAGTCTGATGGCTCCTGCCATAGGCCTGGAAGCAGCCAGGGCCAGGATATTATTCAGGCTCTCCCACTTGCCTTCATCACTCTGTGCTCCTTGTGGATGTATGGATGAGTTTTTATCACATAATTTAATGTGAAAAGTCTGGTTTCCACAGTGGTAACATCACAGCAACTCTCCCCTTGGCTTCCAGCATCTCAGCTGCATCAGCCAACTGGGACTGTATGTTCCTGAACCCCATTCTATCTCTCTGCAACACTCCTTGTAAGTTGCCCAAGAGCACACACAGGCACCTGGCTGTTGTTTCCTGGGCACTTATCTGAAGATTTCACTGCTTTAGGATGAAACAATAGCATTGCTTCAATTTGCATTTAGCAAGTGCTCATTTCTGACAAGGAATATGGCAGAGTTGCAGTACAGGGAGAACAAGTCTTGTGTTGACCACAGAAAGTAATGATCATTGAACTCCCCCATTAATCTGCTCCTCTGGATACTATACATTAAAAAAATTCAAGCATGATGCAGATTACCTGCCTACTATACAACTAGAATGTGAAAGATTTATAGGATAAATTACTATTGACATACACCAGGTCACTGAGAGTGAATAAGAACTGTTGTATTCAGCTTACTGCAAACATCAGCTTTGCCTTTTCAGTCTTCCTGAGGCTAAAGTTCTTTGCAAGGACAAAGGTTTGTGTTGTGAATTAATCAGAAGCCTCAGTCATTTGAAAGATCATGTATGCAAGGAACAGCAAAATCTCTTTTTTTAGATGATCTGTGTGTTGGCTTTGGTGGAGAATTGTGGGAATCAAAATCTACAGAAACCATTAGTGGAAATGAACATCTAAAAGAAAATGTAACAGTGATGAGCCTATTCTTTGAATCAAGCTCCTACTGATGTGGGGCTGAGTGGGAATATATTTGATTTTCACAGTTGCATCTTTGCACTACAGAGTCTTTTGTGAAACATAAGCTTTTGGATTTGTTATGAAGGACAAGATCTTGAGTTACTTAAAAAAAAGTTATAACTAGAAGATGAGACATAAGCAAGCAGGATAAAAAAGTCTCAATAAAATGAGTTGCTTTGGTAATGAGAAGCATTTGAATGCATAGGTTCATAGTTTTTAGAATGGAAATTCACATCTGGTTGCAGTTAAAATGAAGAGATCCTACATTCTTAATCAAATAAACTCATATAAGGCTCTGGAGCAAAAGTCTATAAAACAAGGCTGAATTTGATATTTCTTCATCAGTTTCTTCTATTTCCCTTTTGCAGATTATGTAAGTAATTCCTTCTGTAAACTTACTATTGTTATTGTATATTTTGCCTGTCAAATGCCTTCAATTTCCTACTGACATAAAGGGTATAAATTGACCGCAACTAATGATTGTTCAACAGTAAGTTCTTTTAGAGTCCTTAATGGACTAACATCCTCTGATATTTTAACTACTAGTATTTGCAAAATTGCTATGGTGACAAATGTAGTTCAGGTTAAAAAAAAAATAATTCTATTTTGCTTAACCACTCAGCATGGTTCCAAATGAATATTTTTGCCAAAATCAATGCACAGTGCCCTTTTCACTGAGTAATGGTATCTTTAGTAAAACGTAAGTGTATAGGAAGTCTGACCTCTCTTTGATCACAGTACCTTATGAACACCTACTCAAATTACTATTAAAACAGATTTGAAGTATCATAATGTCATAGAATCATAGAATCATAGAATCAGACGGGTTGGAAAGGACCTCTGAGATCATCAAGTCCAACCCTTGATCCAACACCACCGCAGTTACTAGACTGGAACTAAGTGCAACGTCCAGCTTCATCTTAAAAACCTCCAGGGACGGAGAATCCACCACTTCCCTGGGCATCCCATTCCAATGGCTGATTACTCTCTCTGTAAAGAATTTCTTTCTAATATCTAACCTAAACCTCCCCTGGCACAGCTTAAGGCCATGCCCTCTTGTCTTACTGCTGGTTGCCTGGGAGAAGAGACCAACCCCCACCTGGCTACAACCTCCTCTCAGGGAGTTGTAGAGAGTGATGAGGTCTCCTCTGAGCCTCCCCTTCTCCAGGTTAAACAGCCATTGTCTGTGGGCAATGGCATTGGACCTAAGGTCCCAAAGGTAGCTATAGCAGCTTTTGACTGTGTCCATTTTGGTCTTTCACTAGAATCAGTTGTCAAACTACATCATGATCTTTTTTGTGCATGTAACAGTTTACAGACAGGGATCTGAATACATAGAGACAATGGCTGTGTTATGAGAAGGGGTTGCTAATAAACTTAGCAGCCGTGCAGACCAGCTTCTGAAAGATTTAGGTGACAGATTTTTTTAAAAGATAATTTGATCTTTTCTCAAAGAGTCTTAAATCCCTGATATGCCACAGGATTTCCTTCCAGGGCGTCCACTCATAAATGTGTAGGTTAATTTCTATTCTAGTTCTGTTTTACTAAACACCCTGTAGTGTCCAAGGAGAGAGGGATGGGGGGGAGGGAGAGAGGGAGAAAGGGAGGAATGGAGGAAATGGTGTGGGAAGGGGTGGCAGAGAGAGAGATGGTGTCTCCATTGATTGTATGGAGACAGACAAGATATATGAATATCCTACCAAACACTTGACTTAGAGCCTAAAGCCAGACACAGTCACAAGTCCAAGTCAAAGAGTAAGTGCTTAGCCTAAGCTTGCTGCATCCTCCATTACCTTCCAGGTGCTGCTCTCAGATAGAAGGTGGTAACTAGCAGCATCACCCTTGGCTGAGCTTGGAGCCAGCTGTGGAGCTTTCCTTCCTACAGAGTAGGTCTGACTATCACTAGAATGGTGGCAGTCAGCAACTGAGAGGTACTGTCAAGTGTGCTCCTAAGTTGCCCATTAACTGCATCACATTCAAATTGCAGAAGAGAGCATTTTTAGGATATGCTGTTTCACGACCAGCACTCAAGATCCCATGGTGTTTCAAGGCCTCAGATACTCTCATTCAGATGCAGTCATGGTTAAGGCTTTTATAATTTAAATGGAAGTTAAATCAGAGTTCAAACTCAGCTCTGTCCATGGCTTAGTGCACAATGTAAATGTTCCTGCGCTTCTGCTAGGTCAAAGACCTGTAGAGGAATGTGATGGAGAGAATTAACACAGGGAAGAGAGACTGGCTCTGAAGTTTTGCTGCTACATTTACAGCCTGATTTTAGAAGTTGAAAGATAAGAAATGAACAAGATTGTTATTTTGTTTCAGAGGTCTGGTTTTGGATTAAAAGGTTTGCATTAAATGTGAAAATATTTTTTTAATTGTGTGGGAGAAAGTGTCATCTCTTCTTCATAAAAATATAGGAAGAATGTTGATGGTAGGAAAAATATTTTTTTTAACAAGCAAAAGTAAAGCTTATGTTTATTATGTTATTATTCATGTAATAATAATACCTGACAGATAATCCTTAGTTTATTTGAAATTGAACAGTCATGTTACCCTAGTTGTCAAAATCGTTATTGTCTCTTATGTCTTGCTGTATTGAAATTGGTTTGAGGGGACTTGCTTAGCTTTGACTCTTATCTTTCTCTCTCTTTTTCTTTTAAGGTCAACTCAAATAAAAACATACTCTTGGGATAATGCCCAAGTTATTTTGGTTGGCAACAAATGTGACATGGAGGATGAACGGGTAATCTTCAGTGAGAGGGGCAAACATTTAGCAGAGCAACTTGGTAAGAAAAGACATGACAAAAGCTTTATGATTGCTTGTGAGAATGCACAAATTAATTACATTAATTGCTACAGTACTTGTAATGAAATGTTTGTGGCACATTCACTGTAAAGGAATAGTCACACACTGCCTCCCTTTTCTTTCAGCATATCCTTTGTGATATGGAGTAAGATTTGTCATGTTTAGGTAGTTATAGCTAAAGGCAGATATGTCCTGGAAAGGAAAAAAAAAAAATAAATAAAATGCAAACAATTAAACAACAACAAAAAGAGGAAAGGAGAGATTGAAGACACAACTTACTCAAAATGTGAGCTAGACCTTTTTGCAAGTTGAGAACATTTGGGTTATGATTACCACTACTAATAATCTAAACCAGAAAGACGCTGATGTCCAACTCCCACTGCTACCACTTCATCTGCTGTACATTCACATAGTATACATCGATAGTATGATCCTCTATTTCATAAAATCTCCCTCTGAGGAAAATGTTGTACACAGAAAAACACCTCTATTCTTTTTATTGCTACACAACACTGTTATTCATTTATGCCATGAAATGAAATGTTTTTTTAAATGACACTACTACCCAGCCTTTTTTTTTTCCTTCAGATTTGTTGATCTCTGCAGAGCAAGCTCAGCAGGTGTGCAAATCAAACTCTGGCATCACTGGAGATCAATTTATGTGCTGGGGCACATAAACTATTGGCATAAGTTTGTTATTATTTTTGAAACTGAGTGTGGTAAAAGCTCAGTCTGATCAAAATATGTGTAACAAGGATCTCGTTGTTACTATTCCTATATATGTGGTTAGATGAAAGGATGTTTTAAGACTGGATCTAGTCTCATGCTGGTCGTTCTTAACTTATGTATATTCATACATCACTAACCTTATTTTTTTTTAAATATTTTCTCTAGTCATACAATTGTTTCTCCTGGTAAACAGTTTCATCAGAATAACATATCTTCCTATTGCATCTGTCTAAATCAGTGTTACATATGTGTAAAAGCACTTCTCCAAAGTGTACATTAAAAATTACTATAAATTAATCCTTGAAAGGTAACAGAAAATATTTAACAGCATGTTAAGTCCAGAAAACTTTCCAACATTTGTGAAGAACTGAGTTTCTAAAAATGTTTGCAACAAAACCGTAACAGTTACCTTTGCAATTGCTTTAATGGAGGATATTTTTCTTTGCAGAAATACCTGTCATATTATATATGATTCTGTAGTCTGTTCTTTCCATTTCTAATATTTACTAATTTTATTAAGGGCTAGGAAAATGTATTCAGTGGAGAAAAAAATCCCCAAAATACAACTGTATACTCTTACCACAAATTTACACCATGCAATAAAATGTCTGGCAATAACCATAAATTTTACACTATTGAGTTTGAAGAGCTGGGGTTTTTTAACTCACATAATTAATCTGAACTTCTATTCCTTGAACTGTTTTCCTGTAAAGAGTTAATGTAGTGAATTGGCAAGGAATCCCCAGGGTCATGAATTTAGCAAGACCAGAAGGAACTTTTCACGTTGTAAAGCCCAGAATCCTCTGCTGTAACAACCAGTGCTTGAAAAAAAAGAAAAAGAGTAATGAGATAGATATCGAAACTCATGCTTCAGGCTTTAAAGCAAAATCCATCTCCTGGGATTTAAAATTCAATCTTTATGGAAGCAGATTATCTTCAATTTCCATATTTATCTACTCAGGGAGTTTCCTTTCTCAGATACACATCCTGTGACTATCTCAAGGGCAGATTATTGTACTGGATAACTTATTTCTCTGATCTAGTCATTTACTGCAGTCAGACTGCACACACAAATGTTTACGTGTTTCCCGTACAGCTGCAATCATTTCTTAAATCTGCTTAGAGACTGTGGTAGGTGGTGTCAGGAAAAGCAGAGAATGACTTTCCTTTAACTGTAGTAAGTGCTCTGGCCTTCTAAGTGGTCTGCAGGACACACGTTGTGCCAAACATGTGGGACTGTCTTGTCTTTCTCTGACAGTGGGTTGATAACATCGCTTACAGATAAGTTCTAAAAATAACAATATAGATTTTAGTGTCTAGCAAGACATTTTAAAACTGAGGGCCCTTTGAATGCCATGGTTTGCAATGTTGATTGCAGCCACAATTACAAGCAAATACAACTCATGAGTGCTGTACGAAGAACATATTGTGACACCCTCTGTTCTGAAGCGTGGTTTTATTTTCAGGCTTAGTTTATTTGAAGTCACTGAGAAAATGAATACGTGCACATTTTGGGTTGGATTTTCAAAAATCAAAAAGAGCAATGGGCATTTAACCCTCTGGGGAAACATGGTGTTCTGTTAAAAACGGCTTTATTGGAAAATTGTGTCTTCTTATGGCTTCTGACCTCTCTGAAAAGTGTGACCCTAAATTTTACTTACAAGGTGTAATCACTCATTTCTTTAAATTTCAGTGCTGGCTTTTTTCTCAAGTGTAACCCAAACAAGTGGTTTAGATCAACCATCAATAGGTCTCAGTACTGGTGGAGGAGGTCTGGCTGAACTAGTCAAGTATCCTGTGGTAGCTCCAAGTACGTTTCTCATGACTCTATTCAAAGTTCTCAAAAGAAAGAAGGAATAGTTAAGAACACAGATCTGACCATGAAGGAAAATTAACAGAATGCTTATGGGGTCAGAATCTGTCTTGTTTCCGTCAAAGGTTTTTTAAGTGTGTTGATAATGACATGACACTGGCAATACCACCATGGATCATAGCTACAAGCAGTATACTAATTTATCTACGGTAATGACCATAAGTAGGTGTCTTGTGAAACATATAAATTGGCAAACATACTTTCCCAGACTGTAGTAAATTATATTTGTGGGTCTCATAAACCAAATGCAGTACATTTATATTCAATAACCCTTTAGCTTTCATGATTTTTTTCTCTGGACTTGTACAATGGTGTCTTTGAAACCATATAAAGTCTTACCATCCACAACATCCTTTAAATATGCAGTTTGTCTGTTATCCACTTCTGCTTTGAAATGGCCCCCAATAGTTTTATTTTAAGTTTCTTCACTATTTCATTCTGAAAAACAGTGAACAATTGTTTCCTGCTCCCTGCTCTGCAACACTATGTTTCAGAGAGCTCTGTCAATACTCCTTTTTCTCCATGCTGAAATTCCCAGAACATGAAATTGTTCCAGACACAAAGGCCATCCCACACCTAGTTGTTCCTTATCACCCTATTCAGTAATTTTTTGTAAGTGGCACAGCCTTCTGTCAGAAATTTGTTCTTGGTTAACACAATAGCATCATTAAAAGACTAATGTTAGAATGAGGTGAAAATAGATGGGTTCAAATAAAGTCGTGTAACTTTGCCTCATAGAGAGTACATTCCAGTAAAATACAGGAACGTGACAAACTGGCCAACAGAGAGAACTAATTAATGTAATGTTAATTTTGATATGGGGATCACAGCAAACACATTCAAAGAAGTTTATTTGCTAATCATTACAAAAAAGGATATGGAATGTAGTTCTTACATTTTGTATCTTCATGAATGTTTGCTGTGAGCACTACATGCATTGGCTATTGAGTGCAATACGAATATAACTTAAATGCTTTAAATCCAAAACACTTACATGCTTTACAGCATTTTAGTAAAAAAGCCTGGGAACTTCTTACAAGCAAAATGCCTGCACACTTGGCAGTGAATTGCTAGCACAGCTTTTCTAAGATATTAGTCTTGTGCATTTCAGCTGAATTCATATATTCCTAAAAGTTTTGTGTCAATTCTCAGAAGAGAAATAAAACGAGTGATTCACAGATGGCATAGGTTTCTTGGTTCTTCTATTTGTGGTCTGTACGATATATTGCACTTGTTATTGACATTCCAGCAAAGGATTAGCAGGCAGGGTGTACACAGAGCTTTGAATAGAGTCTGAGTAACTACACATGCAAATGAATAGTTGCATATGAAATCTGAAATACAGTTTCTCCATTTATTTTGGACATTCTGCTGCACATGCAATTTAGGTACATAAGTTTTTTTGAGTTCTTTGGTTTCTCAGGTGCTTCTGTACAAACTCCTGTTTGTTATCTGTGTGTTAGAAATTATTTCAACAATTAGAAGTTTTTAATTGCAAATACTGTCAACACAAAATATCTTGAAGTCCTGGGCCTCTATGGTTGCTTCGAAAGCAGAGTTCTGCCACAGGTCCAAAATATGCCTATTGTGCTGATGCTGCACCAGGTACTAGGGAAACACCGCAAGACCTGCCCCAGATGTCTGACCACCTTTTCTGTAAGATCTTGTTTGTCCTATTCCCCCTTTTTGTTTTAGCTTGGCTAAGGCTCTGGGTAACTGAGTAGTTTTATCAGAGAAGTGATGGTTGGAAGAGAACTCCAGTGATCACCTAGTATGATGCCTAACTAAAATATACCCCTGGCTCTATGTTCCATCCATCAGTTTTCATAGCAGTGCCCTTCCCTTCAGATTTTCTGTGCCTCCACATTTCTTGTGCTCTGCCACCCAGGATCATCCATGGCTGGCGTCATTCTGCATGTCTGAGCATGACCTGGGGTGCACTTGCCTGTTTTCCAAATTTATCCTGCCATGCTGTCTCCCCTAGAGGCCAACAACCAATGTTAGAAAACAAAATGAAGCAGGCCCTTTCTGGGTGAGCTCTCACATTTCCTTCTGCAAGGAGTGGCAGAAGCCAGCCCTCATACTGCACTCAGGGCACCTGCACAGGGCTCTGAATATTATGTGCCCAAGGTAAGCAGTGCCTGCAACTTCAGTGTACCTCCACAGCTTGTCACTCGGAGAGATAGTGATTTTACCCCTCAGATATAAGCACATACCTTATCTTTTATATTTTGGTGTGCTCTTCCTCTCTCCATCCCTTCTCTTCGCATCTCTTTTGGGCCATTTCTCCCCTAAGGTCTTCCTTCCTGCCTGCCTCTCTCCCTTCCTTTCTTCTTTCCTTCCTTCCTTCTCTCCTTCTCTCTCTCTTTCTCTTTCTTTCTCTCTCTTTCTCTCTCTCTCTTTTGCTCCTTCTTATGATATCCCATGCTTTGAAAATAAATTTCACCAAAAAAAAGAAGAAAAATTCTCATTTTAAAGCAAAATTTTCCTTCCCTGCCTATTTTATTTTCATTTTGTTCTTGGCTCAGATATTTATGTATGTAACAGTCATGCTGAGGAGACACTGGAGGTCCAGTTGAGCAGTGATTAGATTTCTTCAAATTAAATTCATTTAGCATGCCAGTAAGCCTGAAAGGGGAGCATTTGTCAGTGTCATGTGCTTATACAGGGTGCAATTCTATGTGATCTGACCCAGCCTACAAGAGCAACCAGCTGCTGAGGTGCGGCAGGAACATGTCTGGTTTCGGAAACCTGCCAGGGCTGGGGCAAAAGGCAGCAGCTCCCCACCATCAGAGCTGGAGTGCACATTCACTTGCCTTGGGGTATGAGCCCTCAGGGGATTGATGTGTACCTTAAGCATCTACAGGTACGCTGGGGTACTAGGCAGCTGTGAGTTTAGGCATTGAGCTGGAGGGGCATTTTTAGGGCTGTATATTTGGCATCTAAATCAGGAACCAAGTGGGGGTTGAGACATCAGCACAAAGCTTGCTACAGCTAGTTCTGTTTTGCCTCCATGGCTGACTGGAGGCTGTGGTGCACAAGGCAGGGTCACCCACAGCTTAGGGAGCCTGGACATATGGATTCACCGAACTTTACATTGAAAATGTAAATAATTGGGTTATGCAGGAACATGCCTGTTCATACTTGCATCCTTCACTGGTTTTTAGCTCTTTTTAAAGGGCAAATGTTAGTGCCAGAGGAAAGAGGCAGACTGGGAGCACTGACAAACACCAGTCTTCTGTTTAGTTACAACACACATAGGGTATTGGCAGAGCAATTAAAGACTCCTGTCCCCAAGATGTTTTTTAACTGGGAGAAATGTCAATCTGCCATTCCTTTCACTTACTGGGAACTGCATTACAGCAAAGTTACTTAATGACACTGAGAAGCACAGATTTGCTCAACCAATGTCTCCTATAAACAACCACAAAAATTGTTTGCCAGAAATCTAATTTATTGCCTGAATGCACCCATTTAAATGGTATCTGGAAACTGCAATAAAAATTAATACAACTGGAATTTATATAAAACCTTCTGTTCTGAAAAGACTGGAAAAAAAAGGTGTTTCCTAGAGCATAATTAGTAACCGTGCCTCAGATCTGTCTGTTCTGTCATAGCTGACAGTCTTCCTTTAGCTTCAATTTTGTTAATAAATTTGGCCATCCAAATCCAAA
Organism: Oxyruncus cristatus; assembly: GCA_013399855.1. Taxonomy (NCBI): domain Eukaryota; kingdom Metazoa; phylum Chordata; class Aves; order Passeriformes; family Cotingidae; genus Oxyruncus; species Oxyruncus cristatus. The sequence continues at coordinate 130,877 of VXAY01002710.1, read as the reverse complement.
GATTGGATAAATACCTTAGCATTTCTGTTAGTAGTCTTTACATGAACTTTATCTAGAATGGTGCTAAAGTACTGTTCGTCACTGACTTAATATTAGCAGAGTCCTGTTTTGGAGCTTAATGCTGTTTTAGTACTTTTCTTAGCATAGTCCAGCACTTGGGCTTGTATAGACAGCAGATGTCCTGCTCTGTCTGGTCTACAGAGCCTAATCAGATCTGCTGCCATAGTTGCTGGTGTAGGAAATACTTTGAAGAACAGCAATGATCACCATCTACTTTCAGTCCAGTTTCCTAGGAGAGATTACCTTTGCAGTGATGCCACATGTGTCTGTCTTTCTTTGTCTAGAAGATACTGACATTTCTGAGGAAGTGGATATTGGAGCAGAGGAGGAAGGTCTTGCAGTTGCCTTGACTGGCAGCCTGCAATGTGAATGCAAACCTTATTAGATACTAGTCATAGCAGGCAAGAAGGTAAGTGCCTGCCAGTGCCCCCCACAGAACTGCTTGCAGGATGCAAATCCAAGAAAAAAAGGCCTTCTTAACTCCTCTCCTTTATATGCTATGACACTGTTAAATTATTCATTCCCATGAGTACCTAGACTTTGTCTGTTATATACCACTGTTACAAAGGGAGCAGCTTCCTGAAGCCACTTCTTGCGCTGTTGTTGCAGTCTTCTACTACTCCTCACAATCCTGGATTGAAATAGGCACTAAGATTGAAGAGTAGCACTAAGGATTACAGTTCAAGCTTGTCTTCATGGAAGGATAGTTATTGCAGGAACACACCCTCAAGGACATCTGTAAAACATAATGTTACATCGAGAGTGGTAGATGAAATTGTCTTGGTTGTGAACAAACACTGTGAAATCAAAATGTCTTCCTGATCAACTCGTGAAACATTAACATATCTCTTGTATGTGTTGTCTGTGGAATTGGGCTTAAAATTTGCTATCTAGTGTGTCCGCTTGATGTCACATTTTCTTAGGAAGATGAAAGGGTGCAAAATGGTCTAGACTTTCCATATGACTGCTTTCTAGGCTTTTTGCTTCCTTATGTTTTAAAAGCAAACATAAACCAGGTGTTAATGAGCAGCCATGAAGGAGCCTCTGCAGAACCAGCACAAGTGTGAGGCAGAGAGGGAACAAAGTCAGTTATTCTGGGTGTTTGTATGCTTCAGGGAAGCTATCTAAACTGCTCTGTGTGTATTATAGATCACCACATGAACAACAGCATCACGCCAGTGCCCTGTCAAGCCCTGCTGCTGTAATGCTCTGTAGGAGCTGCCAGCTTTCACTGAGTCAGTAGTAGGGAAGGAGGCAGATAAGGGAAAGAATCAGCAAGGGAAAACTGAATTAAACACAAAAGATGCATTTAAATTAAAATATCATGATGCATGTTCCACAGACTTTATATGAATGTTCAGACAACACTCTGATGTTTTGGATTCTGTTAGTTTCAGCTCTGTTCTGTACTACCTACCTACTTGCCTCTTGGGCTTTGTCATGTTTTTGCAATAATCTGCTCTAACCAGTCTCATCCACATCAGCAGTACAGATCATCACAGGTGGTGAGAACATGGTGTTCTTTGAGGTCTGCTTCTCTAAGCATCACCAGATAGTTGCCTCTCTTCACGCTTATACTCACATGGAAAATCTCTTCTCTCCATCAGTAATGAGCAGTGGAAAAAAATCCTGAAGAAAATATTAAAAGTCATAGAACTGAGGCCTCATATACAGGTATTTTAGAAGTTTAGGGTGTCTACTTAAGTTTTACTCTTAGTAAAATGATTGCAAGATGAGCCAGGAGGGAAGGAGAGGTCGTGGGGAAAAAGATCTGCAAAATATTTCATAACTAAATGAAAACAACCAGAATTGAGGTGTTTATTACAGGCACACTCCACTAGGAAAAATACTCTATGTCTCTTAGGAACTTTTCCACAGACAGTGTTTCGGTTAAACAAACAAACAAAAAGAACCAATCTAATTTATAGGGAGGTTTTGTATAAATTAATTTCCAAGGCTGTCTAAAATTTCCACCTGTACAGTTCCTGTAAAGAATAAAGTGTTTGCTTTGTTGTGGAGGCAGCTGGGACTTCAGTCCCTTTCTCACAGGTCAGTGCATGGTCTATTCTATGCAGCTGAGTCTAGCTGAGAAGTTCCATGCAATTAATGTCCAAGGTGATGGAACACCATCATAGCCTGATACCCAGCTACACTACTACTATGATTGCAATTTCTTTATCAAAATTGTGTCCAAAATTTCATAGAAATCATCATGCTGTAATGTCTATTTTTATTTTATTTTAATAAATTAGTTTGTGCTTGGGACTCTGTAATCCTCTATTTGACTCGGAGAATGCCTCTTAAGTTTTTCATGACGTTCTTACGCAAAACATCCTGACCATGACAGTGGGCCTGTTTTCTTGATCCTCTCCATGTTATAGTGTTTCCCAAAATGGGTCTTCTCTCTTCTTTGCGACTCTTTTCCTTTCACTTTCTGCTTTCCTCTGTCCGGATCTCTTACCTAGCTATGACATCTGCCATTTCATGATCATCTCATGTTCAGTTATTGTCTTCTTAACTATAAAAACTGCTTCACTCATAAATGTCCTTAAGATTTATTCTTCTTTCTATCATCTTCTCCAAGGCTGGACCCAAACTGGACCCAAAGCCACCAAAATTCACTATGAGAATGTGGGTGCCATTTCTCAGGCATCCTCTCATTGTCACTCAACCCTTCTGCCCCAAGCATTCCTGTCTAACTTTAGCAAATATCAAATTGCAAAAAGTTTTCCTTGTCTTGCTTGCTTTTTTACCTGTACTTTTCCAAACGTAGTTTTCTATTTTGGCACCAGCTGTTTCCAGCTGAATAATGCTCCGAGGAACATAATAATTAGGGATGGAGCAGCAGATTATTCCTTCACAATGGCTGCATATGTAGGGTGTTTCTAAAATAATACACTCAAAATGGTATGAATTTTTAGATTAGATTGTTTTAAAGTAGAATTTTTCTGACGGAATATATTTGGAGCAGTCCTGACATTTTCTGGCTTGGTCTAAAGCAAATAGCACTAGTGTATTTAATCTGACTGTGTTAAAATTTTAATTGCTCTTCTTTTATGTGTGCTCTCACATGTTTCCTTACTGAATGTCTCTCAACTCTTCCTTGGCCAAGAGAAGTTTGTATATTTGTTGGAGAAACTGAAATATGCATAGAACATAAACATGTTGTTTATTTTCTTAGGATTTGAATTTTTTGAAACAAGTGCCAAGGAAAACATTAATGTCAAGCAGACATTTGAGCGACTTGTGGATATCATCTGTGACAAAATGTCAGAAAGTCTGGAGATGAATCCCACCATTGCTGCCAGCAACCAGAATACATGGCTAAAGGACACCCCTCCTCCACAGCAGCCCAACTGCAGCTGTTAATGCAGCTATCAGCAAAGGCTCCAGTGTGTTCTGTTGCCAAGAGAGTTTTTCAGATTGTTAATAATGGTCTATATGCCTTTATTTATACTGTCTTATTAATTTATTTGGGAGAACAGTCTTATTTTATGTCATCAGCAGTTTGAGTATGCGTATGGAGATGGAGCAATTATTAGTCTGAAAGGATGATCCATATTTTAGCATCTGGCTTTTGCATGCAGGCTGGCTATTAATTTCTCTTTTCCTTTACATCACCATACTTCAGCTGGTGCCATGTCGTCAGACCACATTTGCCTAGAATTGTCTCTTGCTTCATCACTTCCAAGTTATATAATCAAATCCATAGGGTAGTGGCCAGGGTGTTTTAGAATAAGCCTCCCTATGCCACTTAGATATTCTCCTGACTGAAAATAAATTTCTAAGTTTCCTTGTATTGAGACAATCCCTCATTCTGTCCAGGTCATTTGTACAAGGGACACTTCCTGGAGCACATTACCTTGACAAATCTACAATCATTATGTTACACATCCTGGCTGATTGGAAACTGCAGAAGTTAGAAAGAAGTTAGTTCCTGGACCTAAAGCCACCAAATTCTCTCTGAGTTTCTAGTTGGGTTGTATTCAGTCCAGACCGTCAAAGATAATAGGTACTTCATCCTGTCTGGATAGCTAGTGTGTTTACCTTTCCATGGGAGCTGTGTCTCTATCTAATAGTTTTCTGAAACTGGACTTACTTTCTCATTCCATCATTATGGAGATCCCAGTCTTACCTACCCCTGTAGTGGAGGGCTGGTTAACTCTTTCCATTTCTACCAACGTGAGATATTAACCACAAAGTTCTATATTATCCCTGACAGAGCCAAATCCATTGTGCTTGATTGTTCATAGCCAAGAATTTCCTTATCATGTTGCTGTGAAACCTCCATGCTTTGATTTTCAGGAATTTAACCTCCCATTCAGTCACTGAGACAGCCACCACTTGCTACAAACACCTGTACTTTACTCAGACCTATTGCAGAAGTGTTGATGGTGTCAGTGAACTGCAGCTTGACCTAATTTTTTCCATCTATTTTGGCAAAAGAATTGGAATTTTTAAAACTTTAGGAGAAATAAAACATTGTCAACAACATTTCTAGTCTTAGGCTGAATACATTAATAAGATGAACGAAAGACTGTGAAGATAGCATAATAAAGTACACAACTTATTTTTAATAAAGTGTTAAAATAGTCATATTTCACAGATTTTACTCCTTTAAGTAATTGCTTACATCTGTGCCCTGAAGTACTACTGCTTTACTTTCATTACAATGACATTTTTTAACTAAACCACATAATTGAAGAAGCACTGACTATTTTATTATTCCAGTTAGACAGAATTTAGGACAAGACTGACATTTCTTAAACTATCCGCAGTGGAAAAAGGAAGACATATTAAAAACTGGAAGTAACACATGGTACTCCAAATGGCTCAAAACTGCAAAGAAATCCCTCTACACACTTTATGTATTTGAAGGTAATTTATATAACTCCTGATACACAACAAGAAAGAATGGTCCCTTTTTTTTAATCTGATCAAATAATTGACATACACTTTGACACAGTTATAATTCCTTCCAAATAAGGCATATAGACACATGTAAAATGGGTATGCCCTGAGGATGCCTACATTGGCTGCATAACTTAAATGAGTAAAATGTTCTTTGTTCAGTCTGGGGTTTTAAACCATGTTCGTCCTGTTAGCTAGTTTACTTAAGCACTTTTTTCCTAGTAGACTTGGAGACCATGAAGAGAAAGCACTATCCTCTTTAGGGCCAATGAGCAATCAGGTGGAAGAGGCCTGTGCTATCCAAACCACAATCCTGTCTCTCTCTGGGTGCTGCTTTTCCCTCCTTCCTCTAAGGCAGTGTGTTGCTAACTGTCCTGAGAGACTTTTCATTAGTACCTCTTTACTCACTAGGTACCAGCTGATTTGAAAAAAAAGGAAACAATACAAAGTTGAGGAAGCTTAGTTTGAAACAGGGGGCAGTTTTCCATGCTTTTGTTGTTAATGTGGAGTTGTTCCTGCTGGAGAACAAGGATAAGGAGAGCCTTGAGATAGAAAGCAGCTTCAGCTCCCAAGTGATTTAGAAAAATGTTATATTATTAGTCTGAACCATCTCAGGCAAGGTGAGGAGTAAGAAGAACATAATCACATCAGCCATGAGCTAGGGCATATCCTGCAGATGGCTGAAAGTGCAAATATTCTTCCAGCTTTGCTCTAGGATGCTTGCTGCAAAATTTTCTCCTGTGCGCAATGAAACAAAATAAAAAAGACTTCAAGATGCCCCTTACTAGAGCCACAGTATGCTTGTATTCCATTGCAATGAATTTAAGACCCTCCCTGCCTCAGTATAACCATGTAGACTAACAGTGGAAATACATTATTAGCATATATATTTTTTAAAAATTTGAGTGGTAGGTAAAGATTTCTTTCCATAAATGGGATTAATCAATTGCTTTTCATTTTGCATGGGCAGAAGAAGAACAGCAAAATCAGTGGGAGATACTTCTCTGCTTCATGTTCCTGAGACAACTAACCTTCTAGGCCTCCACACATTTGGCCTTCTGCATGGGATGGGGAGGAAGGGTGAAGCAGCTGCCGGAGTAATGTTGTTCCTTAGAGTACCAAAAATGTTGTAAAAGTTAAAAACTCATCTAAAGTACAGCAGCAGAACCAGTCAGTATTTGAAATCTTAGAACTTTGTGTTGACACTCAGACATTTTCATGGAGTTCAGAATTAGATTAATTTTTAAAATTTTCTAATAAAATGCTTCGAAGTTTTTCAAAATCAGACTGTTTAAAACCCGAGGCAAACTGCTCAGACTTCTCAGTTGATACTGTTTTGAGTAGAAGGTTGGGAAGTGTGACCTGCTGAAGTCCCATCAAACTCAATTTATGCTATCATGACTTTGTCTGAAATTGAAAATGTGTGGAAGTTCAAGTAAATATTTTCTTAAAAATGTGGGTTACCTACTACTAGAAAAGTAGGCTTTGATTTTCCATCAGAGGTTGGCTTTTGCAGCCACGTGCCTTACAGAAATATTGAGTTTTCTGCTATAAAATTTGGTCACATATGGTCACCATGAGCATCATGATCTTAGTACCTCTCTCAGCTAGAACTTGCCTATTGCAGAGAAACACTAAAGACAGAAAAGCTTTTGAAAAGTGACTTTCTATCCCTTCCCCAAACATTCTAAGAATTCTGAGGGGACTAGCAGTATTGGAATTTTTATTCTATTTAAAATTATGCCTTGGCTTGTAATAGGATAGGGCATCCAAAAGCAGTCTGTGTCAGTCTGGCTTGGATCGTGTTGACTTAAATGGTAGTACTGCAGTTTTTCTTAAGTAGGTTGAACATTTTGGGAAAACCCATCACAACTTGATCAAGGACCTAAACTTAAACAATCAATGTCTTGTTCTTCACACATAGCTTATTGTCACGGATTATGAGTTGTTGGAAGAGACAAGCAGGTTTTGGTTATATCCCTGATCTATCCACTAGCATAGCAGAATTCCATCTATAGCAACTACCAGACTACAAAGCACCATATTTTAGTGATGGAAGAGGGGATGGATTATTAAACTGAAGCCTGGGATAACAGATCCCAAACTACTTTCAGCCTCATCACAAATCTTGATGAAAAAGTGCTTGCACACCTTGCACTAATTTGTTGTCACTCAGCACAGAAATAGAACTGAATGTCACATTCTAGCCACAGATACCCCCTTCAGCTGAGATTTATCCAGTTGGTGAGATACAGCAGTTGACACACAGAGCATGTAAAATTTCTGAGAGATTAGAGTCCTGAGCTCCATAGTGCCAGCTGAACTAATACTACACAACCCGTTTTCCAAGTTATGATCTAAATTAAAGCTTATAGCAGCAGGCTAATTCTGTGCATGGCATCAGCCTTATCATGCTATGATAGAGTGTTGCTTATTGTACCTTCAAACTGGTGCTCAGAAAATGCCTTGGGAGCACACAGGAGCATGGGATTGACTGATTACTGCAGTGTCTCCTGGTAAGAGCCTGCTGAACAGCTACCAAGCCTTGCTGGGTTGAACCTTTAGATGCATGTTTTTGTTTCTTTTAAGAGTTCATGTTCACAAGGTCTAAGTGCAACTAACTTAATGCTGTATCTTTTACTTTATTGTTGGTGATTTAGACTTTATTTATACTTGTTCATTTGCTGATTTAAGTGCATATGAACTAGCCTGATTTTCTGTCAAAAAATACTCTTTCTCTCTGAACAGCTGTGTAAGTGTCTGTTACCTAGAACTGTTTGTTCCTTTGTGCTTATACTTAATGTAATGCCTAGAGAAACTACCTGAGCAACTACATCTATGTAGCCTTTTCCAGAGCACCAGTCTGAAAGATGAAGTTTTATTCCCACTCTGCTCAGCTCTGTGTATTCATCTGTACCCCCTGTACCTTCTTTATTTTAGAAATGAAGTGCTATTTCAGGATGTACAAAATTTGCTGGAGGTTGATCCTAACTCTGAGAATGCTTTGAGTTTGCCATTTTTAAGAAAAATATAGTCACAAAAATTCTACATTTGATGTAGACACATTTGTTTTGTCTGTAGCAGATGAATGATGCTGCAATTACATTCAAAAAGAAGCCCTCTCCCAAACTCCACTCCTCCCCAACTACTCTTTTTTACATTTGTTTGTGAGAGGTAAGTTTTATTATTTGCATTTTTGCAAGCATCAACTAAATTTCTGTTCTGCTGACAGACCGATTCCTTCTTGGCCTGTTTTATATAGACACACAGTGTATAAGCCTAATTCTTGTTTAGGATGACAGATATGTGAGATCATGAGTTTGAGCCCTCATAGATAAGCCCTTGGGCTGTAAAGCAACATGTCTTCACCTATGCCAACAGGGGAGTAAGTTGTGTTAATTTACACCATTTAGTCCATACATTCTGACTTCAGACTCTCCAAGGTTCATCGTTTGTCAAGTACCATTTAAAGAGGCAACTCATTTCAATTATTTGAATGAATTTTACCAGTTTTATTTATTTAGGGGTAAATGTAGTTCACCTCTGCAAATTATGCTTTCCTTCTTTTTTGGTTTGGTTTGGTTTGGTTTGGTTTGGTTTGGTTTGGTTTGGTTTGGTTTGGTTTGGTTTGGTTTGGTTTATCCATGGATGTTCAGTGAAGCAGAATTTGTAACATACAGTATGCACATATACACAGCACTACATCTTTGGTACTCATTCCGTTCCCACTGTTACTTTTTCATGTTCAGTGCCACTTTCCGTAAATGTCACAGTAGAATTTATCCATAAATTGTCATTACCACTGGAAATCAAATGTGTTACATTTGAAGACCATATTTTCATTATCCATGGTTCCAGCAGAGGTAGATGGCTTGTCATTTGTAGAATAAGGTAGTTGGTATTGATCCAGGGGGGAAGCAAAAACGCTAATTTTCCAATGACTTCAGGATCATGCATAACATGCAGAAATGAAAGCTAGAGATTGCTCACCCCTTCTGGTGATAAATTTCCTTGAGTAATTCTGAAATGTACCTGCAACTAGTGATATAAGAAATGTTTGTGCTCTATGTCCTGTTCAGTATTTTATCAGTAATGTCAGATATGTTGTGACTCAGTTGGACCATCACAATGTGTAACCTATATACTAGTGTTCGTGGATTTCAAATGTCTTAAATGTTGCATGAAATTATGTTACAAAAAATGGATATGTTTTCTATTTTCGAATACCTCAAAACTGAGGGATTATGGGCCAATAAGTGCAATATTTGATTATTTACTCAGTGTATATAAACTTGTGTGAAAGGGAGAAGCATCATGTATGTGTGATAAGCTGTTGATGATGCCTTTGTGGCTTAAGATTTCCAGTAGATGTACATGTCTTTTAGAAAAATTCTATAGTAAACACTTTACCAGTGTAGTGTGAGGATATTCTTAAGTAACTTATCTATTTTTCATATATGAGACAATGGTAAAAGATATTTGTATGTTTACTGTAAGTGCATGTCAGTTTTACTTTTAGAGTTTTGAGTGTCCTTTTCTGTAAATTGTCATGTTACACCAACACTAGTGCGACAGCACTTTCAGTCAGAAGATGCCTGTAACCATTGCTAGACTGTCCACCCATATTTTAAAGCATGTTCTCTAGAAACATTAAAAGAACCTCCTAGAGTTCAGCAGTTACGTCATTTAAAGAGTCAGTTACATGCTCCGTCTGCCTGTATTGTATAATATCATGCAAGCATGTTTTCTTTAATCTGATACTGTTAACTCATAATACTTAACTGAAATACTAAATAGGGGTGCCCAATATGCTTGCAGATGACTTGTCGAACTTCAGTTGGTGTCCTGGGTTAACATTTTTCGGAACAGCTTGAAGGTCCCACTCAACAGCAGAGCACAGTGGATGCTGACCTTAATTAGTCACTTCTGACAATTAAGTTTCTTAACTTCTCTAGATTCTAAAGATGGAAGACACATCCTTAAATATATTGACCCACATTCTTCACTCCTCTGTTACATGTCACTCAAAAGTTCAACAACTTCACTGTTAGGAGTAAAGCTGAGGTACAAGTAGAAACAAAATACAGGTCAAAACCTAACCATGAAATTAACAGGAGACATCTAATAATTTATTTTTCCTTTCCTGCTAGCCTTACATATTTCAAGTAGTTCTCAAAGAACACAAGCAAGGCCATCACTACTCAGCAACACTCTTGGGTACATTTGGGACCTTAAACCCTGATCCACCATGGGTTCCCAGCCATGCCCACAGAGTCTGTTAATTCTTGCAACATCTCTAGTTTCAAAGGAATGTGTCTTCTGTCTTGGGAATTTGCTATACATATATAAAAAGGCCACTGTGTCTGGGCCATGGGAGGAACTGGTTTTGCTGAACAAATGTCATAAAAAAGTATATTCATTAATACCATACTAAAGTACATAAGTAGATTTTTAGTTTGATCTGATGCATTTTTGTGACAATGTAGAAGGTAGATTTAGGTTTTGGGTTTTAGTTGTTTTTTTGTTTGATTGGGGGTTTTTTTGGTTTGTTTTTTTTTTTTTTTAATTAGCTCGATCAGGAAAATAATGAAACTCAAAGGCCTGCTGGAAACCAGTCTCAAGGTTTTCCTTTCCTATGTCATCAAATAGTTTCTCTGAGAAAGCAAAATAGCCAGATTTTATTAAGTAGCACAGGACAGTACTTGCAATGACCTGAAAAGTCCTTAAAATTCTCGATTTCTTTGTACCTTCTGCTATTAAAACTTCTGCAAAATTATACAGACCAGAGTGAAATGAAAATGTATATGGAGAGAAAATGGGGATTATTAATCAAAAAAAGGAAATTCTCAGCATCGTAGCTGAGCAACAGACAAAGTAGCAGTCATAATATGAGTTACCACTTAAATAGAGATATACAATATACAGACTGCTGCAGGACTATATAAACATTTTATTGCTCAGTGACCTAACAGTTCAAGGGCTGGCAGATAATTTTACCTAGATTTTTTATTATTCCTCGTAGGCATGCACAAATATAAATGCTTACCTTGAAAATATGTAGCTGTTCTGGTTCCCTCAATCTAACTTGTTAGCTGAATTGTTCTTAAAGAAAAGTTGAAGTACTTGCTTAGGATACCTTTGTGAGGGGGTGAGACTCAATCTGTGCCTTCTCCCCTGACTCTTACTGCAATATAGTTACTGTGGTTTTAAAAAATGTTAGTTAAAATGCTGCTGGGTGTCAAATTTTGTGAATCTTCTGCATACGTCCACGAGAGCTCTGTGAAGTACAAGTTTTATCTACGTGGAGAGTTTTAATTCTGTGAGGATGTAGAGACCATGTGTATGCCACTGGATATTCTGTTTGTATGTGACTTCTGTATACCAAGTGGATTTTGTTTAATTTTTTTTCTGGATTTTTTTTTTCCTTTTGCAATTACAATAAATATTCAAGAGACTATACTCATGAATATCTCAGCTGTGGTGACATGGTCTTACATGCCGTGCCATGTTTATTTTCATTCACTTAGTATGACTGGGAGAGAATAACTTCATTTTTGACAAAATGACAGACAAAATACCACATCTGCAATAATTAATTTCATTATTATCCTTTCAGTAGCACTGGTATGAATTCTGTATGAATTCCACAGAATTCACTGGAGACTTTGCCCTAGTAGTCTGAAGGAGAAAGATTTATAGATATCTCCTTAGGAAAAACATGCTGCTGTCTCAGCTTATACGCTCTGCCATTTAAAATAGGGCAAAGCTTTTTCTTTCGATGTTTCACTGTCCAAACTGTTAAATAGTATGTGTACTTTTTGGCTGCTCTTATTAGTTGGTCAGGTAATCTTTGTCCAAATGTACCATCTCAGTTGTGGTGGGTGGTTATTTCACACAAATTGTGATACATGACTGTCCAGTTACTGTTTTTTCCTACATAAACACACACACACCCTGTGCTAATTTGAATCCTGCTGTGACTCCTCAATTTATTTTCCCTCCATTTAAGTCCTAATCTTCAGTCTGTTGAACAAGTTGCACTGACCCCTGTGTCCTGCTGCTCCTGTGATCAGGCATTCACATACAAACTCTTTTAGCACGTCTCCTGTCATCATTCTGCTGTATTTAAGCCAAGTTCCCCTGTTTTTCTGGTATATTTACATCTCATCTGCAAAATAAATATTTCCTGATAATTGCATAATTCCCTCTCGACACCAAGTGCTTCCTAGCTCTTTGTTTGTGATCCTGTATCTCTAGACATGTTTCTGCTGAAGGGCCTATCTGTGTAGCTCACTGTCCTCACTCATGGAGCTTCTATTTCTAGCAGAGACACTTGTCATCAAATCACTTCTGATGATACTGGCAAAATAATGTCTTTTCCACCTACCTCCTTCATGCCATTGCTCGGTGAGATTCACCCTGATGTACTTGCTTCACATATTAGGGGGATTGGAAGACAAGAGGATGAGGTGTAAGAGGGGAAGGTTAGCAGGGAAGAAATAGATGACTTCTGATGGATACCTTGGAATGAGAGAGTTTTTGAATTGCTGTTATTTTAAACATGCTGAAACTTATAAAGAACTAAACTGAAGAAAATCACAGATGGGTAGATGAGAATGGTGATCTACTAGGATAAAACCTCAACAAGAGATATTTCTTGCTCAAGGAAACCCGTTTTTATCCTATTTCCAGTCAGAAGGCTGGAGATAGAAAGTTGTGATCACCCAAAAAACATACATCACAAATGATGGCAGGGGAGATGTAAAGTGACACAGAAAAGATTCCCAGCTTAGAGTACAAAAAGGAAAACAAAATATCTTAGTGGCGTGAGGGTGGATAACTTAGCAATGTGATCTGTCAAAGTGAAGACAAACTGTGGGCTTGCACCCAACCGAGGGGACTCAGCAATGGAAAACTGAGGCAGTTAAGTGCAAGGAGGGTTAGTTGATTTCTGTATAGACCTGTGCAACTTCTCAGCTGCAAAGTGAAAAACAGAGGTACCTTCAAAAATCTTCTGAATTGCCTTTTTATATATGTGTGTCTGTTGGCAGTCATGCAAGATCCTGAAGAATTAAAATGTAAGACAGAAGATTTAGAAAAAAAGATTGCTTTAAGCCATGGTGAACACAGGTTGTCAGTGGCAGGCACATGCAGTGGGAAGCTGGTATGAGGTCCTGTCCTCCATGATGTCCTAGCCAGAGGATCTGCCCTTGGTTCTGGTCCCAATGCTCCACTGAGACTTGAGAATCTCGAGGTGCTGAAGGAGTGGCAGGATGAAGAGACACACCAGCCCTAGCTATGCCTCAGAGTGAACTCCGGCAGCTCTGCAACCCACTGCAGCGCAATGGAAACTGAGACAAGAGGCAATGTAGAAAAATGGTGTGGAAGGACCAAAGCCCACGCAAACTCCCAATTGTTAGGAAGATAAAAACCATCTTCTGGAAGAGTTAGAAAACCTAATATTACACTCTTCACTTCCCAACAGCTGCCCGAGGGGAGGATATCTGGGACCTCCACAGGCAGCATCATGCTCTTCTGAGGAGATACAGCCTTTTCGTCATGTGCAAGCACACATGAGGAGTGACCTTGACTGGCAAATTAACACTCTTAATGAGGCAGTGCAGCTTACCCGATACAGCTTGGCCAGGTGGGGACATAGCACACTCGCAGCAGAGCGGAGCAGCCTCACTCTGCGGCCCCTGCAAGGTTTTCTGAGGCCCCAGAAAGTGTGTCCTCACTTGTTTCAAATCAATGCCTGTGGTTAGAAAATAAGTCTGTGAATAGCTGTAGAGCATCAGGGGATGCCACACAGGATATCTGCCTCTCAGTAGACTCTTGAAGTTTTGAAGTTTAGGTAAGGTTTTAGGAACATAAGATCAGGCAGCTGTTTTTTTAAAAAACTCTGCCCTGTTTTTCTTTCAAGAAGATGTACCCTATGAGATACAGCATATCTTTGTTTTTAGCAAAGCAAGGAGAACGCTTATCCCCTGAGCCCAGCCCTACCAGCCCCTGTGCAGGCCAGCAGCACAATGCATAAAGCCTGCTCTGCCAGCCATGCCCTGCAGCTGCAAGGCAGCCATCAGCTCAGGCAACATCTGGTGAGTGTCTTGGGTGGAACCTGCCTTTGGGCCATCTCTTTTATTCCTGTTGGGGTACAACAGTGTAGAAAATAAAGCCCATTTCAAATTTCGGTTTCTCTCTTCAGTAATTAAGAATAGGACAATGAGTTTTCTCATGTCTTCACTGCATGAGGGCACATAACCATCCACATGCCACCTGGCAAAGCAGAAAAACACTAAGGTTTTAGTGTATAACTACAGTCAACAGGGAACAAATGTTACTTTGTGTCTATGCAGGATAAAAATATCTGCACTAGCATTACTTACAAGTTGGTTAAATAGCCCCTTTTTACCTCACAGGGAATGGGGACCATCTACCAGGATGGAGGTACTCGTTGTCCATGTTAAGTCTACAGAAGGTCACATAACCTAAGGCACGCGCAGGATTTCAGACGTAGACTTTCATTTCAAGAGTCCTGTGCCCTGGTCGATAGGCTGGCTGCTATCTGCTTTTATTATATGGGTGCTTTCTATACTATGTTATTAGGGGACATAAATACCTGGCCCTGGGATTAACATTTCCATTTGGAAATCGCCTAATTCCCCTTCTACATGTGACTCCCGGTTTTCTTCCACTAATTATTTTCCTGAAATACAATAATAGAGATTCCAGAAGTATAAGAGCAGGAATTTTTTCCTATTTCCTTAGCATATAAAATCTTCACTACTACATTTTAGAGGAAGCCAGAAAGACTGGCTAATCTGCTAAGCCTTCTCTCTGTGTTATGAGTCTTGGTCTTGGCTAAAGGTAATCTGACTGCACAGTCCCGTAATGCAGAAATCACTATACTCAGAGTGGCAGGTGCCTGGCAATTGCTAACTACATTTTGGGAATGTGCTGGCAACACATCCAAGATATCCCTCCTTCAGTGGGCTCATTAGTGGATTAACCTCTTCAGCTTGGGTAAGAGGCCTTAGTGTCTCAGTGCTAAGCAAACAGATGCTTTCTCCTCTATTCACCACTTATATTCCAAAGACAAACTGTGACCTTTTAGTGCTGAGATTCTGGTAAATGAATTTTTTTTTTTTTTTTTTGAAAATGAGGTCTCATAACCAGAAGAACCATTCACTTTACCAGGAAAGATGTGAATAAATGCTGCACTCAAATAATAAACCATGACATATGCGCATGGTGATGATGAAAGACAGCAGGGTAAAGGAGCTGGGCCTGGATGTTTTTGATGACCACAAATCCTGTTCAAGGCCACTTCCACAACTATGAGCAGTGGAAACTATGATCTTGTGGGCAGCCACTTTCATGATTGTCTGTTTGCCTTCAACCACGCTTCATAATCCAGCCACGAGGTTGCTCAGCACTACATTTGCTCAGAAGGTGCTGCTTCAGCCCAACAGTGGGATATCACGGAGCTGAGGTAATGGCCTCATTTCATAGTGCTGAAAGAAGGTATGGGGAAAGTGAAAAAGGAAGGTGCATCTATGAGAGTTGCACAAAATCTTGGTGTAAAGGTAATACTCTTCAGGAATAGAAGTAAAGTTAGTAAATCAGGAATTACCTAGTTCTTTGTGCATTTTAGAAGTCCCAGGGCTTTTGGCAAGTCAGAGCCCTGATATGAGCACTTGGTAAAGCTTGCCATGGGTCTTACACCCCGAGTTATACATACCTAAATAGAGATCCCACGGGGTGGTCAAAAGAACTTGCTTCTGTAGCCCAGTGCTGCCAATCCTCAAATTAGTTGAGTTTTTTCAGCATAACATTGAACTGCCTGGTGATAATGGGCTTATTAAAAATCTTACTTTTTCCCTGCTTTTTCCTTATTTTTCATTGAAATGAAAATCAGATGCCAGAAATGTCTTTTAGCTCATTTCTGTCATTAGCTGTCATTTCTGGTCTCACAGCAAGAACCTGCCAACAGCCCATACAGATGCTATGGGCTAAAATCTCCCCTGGTTCCCTCCCAGTCCTGGCCAGTTTTTCTCCTGGCCTCTCAGGAAGGAGCAGTGGGTGTCTCTCTCTGTGCAGTTTATGGTTGCATTAGAAAGCCCTCTAATGTGTGTGTGCTGCAACCACACTGTGCTGTGCAGTGTAGCTTCTCTCAGCTGCCTGGAAGCAAGGGGAGACACAAGAGGGGAAAAATTAACCTTTTTGTAATAAATTGCCTAAGAAAGGAAGAATCTGTAAGAAAAGGGACTTTCCTGAATACATGTGCAGGCTGAGGGTCACAGCAGCAACTTCAGCCATCAAAGCTGGGGTTTTTGGAAACACCACAGAGA
This sequence comes from Oxyruncus cristatus, assembly GCA_013399855.1. Classification (NCBI taxonomy): domain Eukaryota; kingdom Metazoa; phylum Chordata; class Aves; order Passeriformes; family Cotingidae; genus Oxyruncus; species Oxyruncus cristatus. Next base: position 114,555 of record VXAY01002710.1, on the reverse strand, counting down.
TCCATACTGGGAGAAATCGGGGGAGAGGGCAGAGGCTGAGGCATGCATGGAGCAAGATGGGCACCAGCATGTATCCTGGGCACACTCAAGAGGGAGGATGAAAAGGGGCAGCTTTGGGGTATGCAGCTGGGGAGATCAGCATCAGGGGCGATGGCATGGGCATGTAGAGATGTGGGGAGAGCTGGTAGACAGAAGAATGTGGACTTCAGGAGATACCTGGTAAAGAGGGAGAAACTAAGCAATCCGAGGACTATGAAGAGTAGGAATGAGATGGAGGAGCTGGCAGAACCCCCTGCTAATGGGAAGCAGGAGTGATGTCTCACTGCAGAGCTGCTGAGCACACCTGTGATGCTACCAGTGGATCTGAAGCTGAATGTCACGTTGAGATGTTCATAGGGGCCAGAATGGCTTACCCAATTTGATTCAGCAAATGTGTATATTTTGATTAAGTCATGGCAATTTTTTGTTTGAATTAAAAATGAAGATAAAACAAATCAAAATACTGTAATCCTTTACAAGGCCAGGTCTGGGCAATAAACAATCTGAACTTCTTCTGTTCAGTGAGGAAATCCCTTTCTTCTAAAAGCAATTTTTTAAAAAATATTATTTTTTTTAGAGCACTTTGCCTTGGGATCAGTTTTCAGCTTTCATGGGAAAAAGTTTTCATTTTTGAACAGACTCACTCAACACAAGGCTGCTGTTCAGCCTGGTCGATGGATTCAGCTGCACCATCACAAATCCACTTTTACTATTACTTTGATCTCTGTAGTCAAATGTTAGGCCTGCAGACTAAGCCAGACTGCATTTTCTGACTCTGGCATTGCCCCGTCTGTTCACTGCGAGACATGGGGCAAGCACAGGCTGTTGGTAGAGGAGGGGAGGCTACCTAAGAGCTGCCTTCCTAATGAGAGCAAAAGCTAAAGTGAGTGCTCAGTGAGCTTGCAATGCATACTGCTGCACCGTGTACAGTCACTTTGACCACCTTCTCAACCCTGGTCGACAGTGGCTGAACATGAGTCAGCAGTATGCCCAGGGCCAGTGGCCTCCTGGCTTAAATCAGCGTGGTCAGCAGGACTAGGGAAGTGATCGTTTCTCTCCGCTGGTGAGGCCACACCTCGAATCCTATGTTCAGTTCAGGGCCCTTTACTACAAGAAAGACATTGAGGTGCTAGAGTGAGACCAGAGAAGGGGAACAAAGCTGATGAAGTGTCTGGAGCACAAGTCTTATGAGGAGTGGCTGAAGGACCTCGGAGTGTTCAGCCTGGAGAAAAGGAGGCTCAAGAGAGACCTTATCACTCTCTACAACTACCTGAAAGGAGGGTGTAGCCAGGTGGGGGTTGGCCTCTTCTCTGAAGTAACATGCAACATGACAAGAGGAAAAAGCCTCAAGTTGAGCCAAGAGAGGTTTAAATTGGAGATGAAGAGAGATTTCTTTGCTGAAAGGATAGTCAGTCATTGGAACAGGCTGCTCAGGAAGTGGTGGAAACACCATCCCTGGAGGTCTTCAAAGAATGTGTGGATGTGGCACCTGAGGACATAGTTTGGTGGTGGATTTTGCAGTGCTGGGTTAATGG
>VXAY01002710.1:93222-112369 GCA_013399855.1 Oxyruncus cristatus | reverse complement strand
CCCTTCCTCCCCCACCGCCGCCCCATCGGTACGCTACTCGGGTTGCTGAGCCCCTCTCATACTTTGCCAGCATCTTCGTGGGTCGCTCCCTCTAGCTTGCCTCTTATGTGTGTGCACAAAGCTTTTCCCGTTCTCCTGCTTACAAAGAGCAGGAGAAGGACTGTTTTCTCCACGCCAGGAGTGAGCGGCCTCGCTTGACCACAATGTGGCGACAAGGCCTTTTTTTTTAGCTCGGTGCCTTCTCCTGTATTCCTGTTAGATGCCCTTATCTGCTACCTTCACCTGCACGGATCCAAGCGTGGGAAAGATTTCTGCTCCACTCCAGCCTTCTCATTTTTATTCCCACGCGTACCCCATCTCTGCCTGCTGCAAACATTTTGGCAGCAGCTGCTAACACTTTTCAACTCTGTCTTTAATTAAAGATTTCAATAATGTCATTCTTCTAATTTCCCAAACCATGACTCTGACTCCAGGAACGCTGTGAAATAGGCTCCTAAAAGCCACATAACATGTTGGCTTCATCTCTTCTATTGTCTGGTGTGTAGGGTTTCTTGTCCGTACTCCAAGTGTGTCAAGGTTGTGTTTTTACTGTGTTAAGAGTTTTTGCTTAGGTGAAGGACAGAAAGCACAAGAAGGAAAAATATGTCATGCTGTCAGCTCTCAAGAAAAAGAAAAAAAATAAGCCCTGAAGAAAAATGACCAGAGATGGTCTCACACCATCCCTCGTGGGCCTCCACCTCCCCATTTAAGTTCAGCACTACAATGCTCCATCTGCTTGTGACACTTACCACAACCACCAACTTCCTCCAAGCACCAAGGGCCAGAAATTCCCTGGAGAACTAGTGCCAAGAGGCTCTTCAATCATTTCCTACCAGCTCCAAGACAAGAAATTATAGTTTCACAGCCAGAAAAACCTCATCATTTACAAGCTTGGAGGCTTACCCAAACTTCTGCTTTTTTTTCAGACAGCAAGGATAGTTGTGCATTTGCAAACACTTCCAGGTGGGTTCACAGGGCCACCCAAACAGAATTTCCTGTTCAGGCCCTGCAATTCAGCCAGAAGCAGGAGGTGCTGCTGCACAGAACCCATAGCCTGCAGTGGCCTGGGCAGGAGGCTGGCAGACAGACAGCTTCCCACCCACAGCAGCTGCAGAGAGGGGGAAACATGCAGCTTTAATGTAGGCCCCATGATGCACAGGGTACTGTTTGTGTGAGCAGAGGTTTCATGTCTCTCCATTTCTCTGCCATTTATTGCCTCCATCTTGTGACCCTAGGAATAGCAGTAGGACATAGCTCGTTTCAGGGTCAAAATAGGAAACACCTTTACCCCTTCTTTGCAATCTAATGCATCCCATTTTTTAGTGGAAAAAGTATTCTGACATGTCATGGAAAGAGATTTTGTCAAGATAGCAAAGCAAGGAAATTTTACTCAGTGTATGGGCAATGTCCTTTAGCACACTATGAATGATCCCCTGCTACCTTTACTTTCCCATGTGCCTGGCATGTGATATATGAGGCTGCAGTCTGCAAAAATGGTGTATTCCACTGCTAGTTTCCATGATATTATTGGAGTTCCCTTTCCAGGATTTATCTTAAAACTCTAGCTCTAATACTAACTCCTCAGAATGCTCAAAAAAATGCTGACATTTTCCGAAACATTTATTGTACAGGTAAATTTTCAAACCATAATTTTAAAGGTTACCAGACAGACCCACTAGTGAAAGGGCAGGAATATCGAATGTGTTTCTTATTAACTTATTGCCCAGTAGAAGTGGGCCTGCTGCTTACTTGTGCTCCTCCACCTGGGCAGTACAGTGTGTGGGATGTGGAGGGATTGGGGATAGGCTGGTCCTACTCTGCACTGGGCAGAGACTGTGGGTATCTCAGACCTCCTCATCCTTCCATCAACCCCAGATATGAGGGCCAGCAGGTTCGTAGGCCTTGGGTAGGCATTTACATTAACGGAAGGTTTATAGCTTTGAGAGAGAGCAGAGCTGGCTGCAAATTCCCAACTAACCACCTCCTAAAATATCCAGAGACCCTGCCTCATCCCTGTATGGGGCTGCTTCTCTGCTCATGTCTAAGATCTGTCCCCAGCCAGCCATAAGGCAGGGCAAGAAGGTACTCAGCTGAGAGAGATGATGCACAACGCTCCTGCTCTCACCAGGGAGCCACAGGGGTTTCCTAACCCCAGTCTCATGGTGTCAGCAGAGCTAAGAACATAAAGGCTCCTCCCTTCATGTGGTGCCAGGTGCTGTGCCCTCTTAAACTCTGTTGCGTACAATGCCAAAATATTTCTCAGCAAGGCGTGAATCCCAGTGCTGCTTTCCAGAGTCTGGAAAGGATGCCAATCTGATTTCTGAAGGCTTTGGAGGGAGAAACGTGCTCTTTGCCCTTGTGTACCAAAATGGAAAAGGATAGCTAAGGGAAAGGCAATACTGCTACCCAAAAATGTGCTCAGTGAGCAGGGATGGAGGGCAGGATTTATGTTCCACGTAAAATATACTAAAGCTATGGTTTTCCACCTCCCAGTCTTCCCCATCACTTCTCATTTAAACATGTGACTCCTTCTATAATCTCTTTTTTCCCCAGGGGAGGTGTCCTGGCCCAACCCACAGCTTCAAATAGCTCTTCTGTGCTGGGGCTGCATTCTCAGATCACAGTATCCTTACTTAACGTGCCTGCAGCAATTAGGAGAAATAGTTCAGGTGTAATTTATATAGCAATGGCAGTGATCATTGCCCACAAGAGCATGAAGCATTAAAACCAGGAAAATAAAAACCCTGATGTGATGTTGAGACCGAGCAACTCATTTGAGGCAGTTCACTGTGCAGTGGCTTTTCCTGGAGAGGGCCACTGTGACCTGCCAAGGGACTCACCATGCCCCTCTTATGCCCCTGCTTTGCTTGGCCATCAGTTGCTTGCTGTACAGGCCAAGGCTTTGTCTGTGAGTGGTGTCTCTAGGAGATGGAGCTGTTTCGTAAAAATCATTCTTTCCTAGCGGGCCAAGAGCAACCCGGGAGAGCTCACCCCTACTCCCAGCACCATCCTGGTTCTTGCCTCAACTACAGTTTCCACCCTCTCTCAATTTCTCTGCTTAAACTGACTGGTGAGGTCTCACAGCAGAACTGAGAAGGTCTGTTATTGTGATGTCTATCTCTGTATCAAGTTCACAGTGTGTAACATTTTTGCCTCTCAGCAAAGCAAAAGAGCCTTGTCGGAGAGTTAGCCTCCTCTATGCTATGCTCCTCTAGCTCATCAAACTTTTCATAGGATCATGGGGGAAACAGAAGTCTCCAGAAAAATGTAATTTTTAATGTAATGAAGACAAAAGTAAATGAAGACAAACACTTCCCAAAGTTTTTTTATTGCTACATGACTTTTTTGTTCAGTTGTTTTTTTGTTCTTTTTTTTTTTTGAAATAGTTTTTCATCAGCAGGACAACAGAAAGTCTGCTGTTATTATGTGCTAACAAAGGTCACCTTGCTCCTACAAAAAGGTCAGAATTTACACAGAAAGAAAGGAAAAACAGAAGCATGTGTAAATAGAGGTGTTCAACACAAGACAACAGTAATTAACACAGCATAGAACATGTGAGTGCATAGTAAATGTGTGAAATCTGAATCACCTTTTAAACAATGTTAAACATGAGTTTCTCAATAAAACTTCAAAATTAGCTACTGCAACATTTCCAGTTCAGAGTGTTTTATTTTCAAAAAGAGTATTTTAGTGCTGTTGCATGTAGAATGAAATACAGGGTGTAGGTGTGTCACTTGCTTTAGGATATGGTAGTGATATAATGCCTAACACAAAATCCTTATTAATTTAAATGCTGAAGATTACTCTCACTGTTCTATTTATATGCGTTGAGATCTCTGGGTGTACCACAGGTGCATATTTGTTTAAGATTTAGGAAAACCAGATGTGTACAGTAGAGAGAAAAAGAAGATCAAAAGCTGAACTCCAAGGAAGAAGTGCTGCCAAAGTCTGTACAAAACCAAAGGACACACAGAAAGAGACCAATACAGGTGGGTCTGATGTAATCAGATTAGTTTTAACTTGGTTTTGAGGGGAAGGGAGACTTTAGTAATAGTCAGGAATCACTGCAAGAAGTAATTTGTAGACTTCATACTCTTGTACCTATTCAGTCTTCAGCTACTCCTACCTTCACAAAAACATTGCTAGGAGATCTGCAGCTATCCAGACAGGTGTCCATATATGATAATTTCATAAAAAGCTGAAGCTATTGGTAGTCTCATGTTATCTCTCTGGACAACCAGAAACAACCACATTGGTATTATTTTTCAAAGGCCTGTTTGGTTTATCAGCTCTCTTCTGTCATATAGCATAGGTTCAGATACCTGCCCTATCTACTTCCTTCCCCAAGACCATTTGCACCAAAGCACGTACATGCTTTGCCGTGTCCCTTTTTGCACTCCAATGAGGCTTTCTAGGAATTTACATTGTCTCTGTACCATTAAGTACTGTAGGGTCCTCAAAGATCACTCTCTTTCTCCCACAAATTTTGTCAGATTTAGGCAGTGTTGACCATGCTCATATACTTCTTATACAAACAAATCCCGCTCTAATCACGCACTGCTCAGCAGCACTGTGACAGCTGCCATGACTGATTCCTCAATCAGCATGGAAACCTGGACAATGTGTAATGTAGAGACTTCCTAGTGGGACTTCCTAGTCCTCAGTAACATCCTTATGCCCTTGCTCAGACACCAAGGGGCTGTCTTGCCAGCTCAGACAAGGCTTCAGCATCTAAGTGAATTTCACTTTTGAAGATGATGATTAGTAAAAGAATGAATCTTAGTGCAGCTGGGAAGCCTGGCAGTCCTGCTCTGACAAAAATTACACTCTAGAGAAAGAAGTCTCTTAAGAAGCAGTTTCTCCAAAAGAATGATAAAGCACTTTGTAATAAGAGCTTAAAAGACAAGTATTCCAGCTACTTGAATATAATACTGAAGATTTTCTTTTTTTAGTCAATCACTGCTTTGAGGAACTATGTATAAGAAAATGAGGGGGGAGCTGGGGATGTATAAGAAAATGAGGGGGGAGCTGGGGATTTTGGCTCTTCTTAATCACACCAAGGTCAAAGCTGCAAAGAATTCCTGCTTCCACTTTCAGTATCTGTGGTGTTTCCATCACCAGGATTGACGACAGTTTCTTCCATGCCAGATCATGTCATGGCTTTCACCAGTGGATTCATATATTGCCTGGTTTGTATAGGACATGCTAATTAGAGAGCATCTTTAAAACAGGCATTTATGAATCACTTGCTGTTCAGCCATACTATCAAAAAAACACACTTTGAATACATACGAGCATGAAAGAAACACCCTTAAAGCCTTGAATCATTTTCCCTATCATTCTCAAGCACTCTGAAAATGCTGCATGTTCCTGAATCAGTGCAGCCTGGTTTTATCACAGTAAGCACATCCGAACATAGGTCAAGGCTATTTTATATTCCTCAGGATGGCAACTTTGACCAGTTCCTCTGGAAGCATGAATCACATCTCAGGGCAACATGCCCAGCTTCCCTGTGCTGCCTGCTGGGCTGGGAAGCCTCTCATGTTTTCCTACTGCAGAAGCTGCTAAAAGCGGGAAATATCATTGGGGGAAAAAAAAAAAAAGGGAAGATTGAAAAAACTTCATGTGCCTACAAATGTGCATACTTTTGGCTTTCAGCTTATTTTCACATGGTGACAGAGCACACGTTTCCAGTACTTAAAGAAAATAATTTCATAAATTAATTTATTGCTGTCAGCTTCCTGAAAGTAAGCTTTAATCAGTTTTCTGTTGCAGGCATTTAAAATTCTCCATATTTCTAAGCCTGCATAGCTTCAGATGGAAGAAGAAAAGATCCTTTAGGTATGTAACTGTTTCTGTGTTTGCCCCATGAGGTTTTACTTTCAAGATTTTTACTTTCAGTTGACTGAATTATGTTATGATCAGGTGACAGTGCCATTCCTTAATGGAATATATGATGCTTGTTGTGTTGGAGGTGATTCAATAGAGACAATGAGCTAAAACTATAACACACTCTCTGGTTCCTGATGTTCTGATTAGGAGCCTGAATTTCCAAGGTGTATTTATGACTCTAGTTACAAGACAGCTAGATGAAATTTACAGCTACTCAGGAGATCTAGGAAGAAGAGTGCTCCACTTAGGTCTCACTTTTAAGCGGTGTTTTGAACAGCTTACTGGTTTGTCGTGATTCTTGGAAAGAATCCCACCCATTTTTGCCGCTGCACACATGGTAGTTTACAGTGGTCCTGCCAGGTCACAGCACAGATTCAGACCTAATCATCACCTCCTGGAGTAAAAATGTTATCCTCAGCTCTGTGTTTTGTTGCAAACATCCCAGATTGCTGGGAGGACAGAGTGCTGGTCAAGCTAGACCTCAAGCTTCTGCAGGGTATTGGGAAAAATGGATACATCAAGCCAAAATATCTGCTTCCTTGTGCTTGTTCACAACATCAAATCATGAAGGAAGCAGGGACTTACTGCTATGTGCTAGCCTTCCAACTGCTGTAAGAGTAAGTTGTAAATAAAACATCCCTGGCACAATTTTTTTATGTCATACCAGCGTATCTTCTGTGTGGCGGAATTAAAAGCCTGGGTCAAGATGCAATACTGCTAAGGGAAGTGAAGTCTAAGCCTGCTGTGGAAAAAGGATTTGGAAAGTTGGATAATGGACGTCAGTCCAGAGGGACCTTGGCAAAAAGCTTTTCCCCAAAGTACAAGGAAGTTGGGTCTGGCCATCAGCAAGTGGCCTGGACATGAGCAACCCAAGGTAAAGCGCTACCATGGTCAGACTGATGCTACAGAAAAATCGGGAAAGGAGGTGATGTAATTTTGCCTTGGACAGGTTGGCACAGCTCCCACTACTTTAATAGGCATTGAACACGCTCACACGAGAGCCCTGCACCTGAGACCTGGTTCAGGCTAACAGAGTTACCCATGTTTGCCTTGACCTGCCACTGCTGCTTCTATACAGATACCTGTAATCATCAGATGTCACAATGAGAAAGCAGAAAACAGAAAACTACCGTGTTTTTCTATCTATAAAACTCATCAAATGGTTATCCTCGCTTCATTCCCCCATTTCTTGGCAAGCTACATATACCTGTTCAGAAGATAGAGGTGAGAAAAGAGAGTGGGAGGTATCAGTTGTCACTTCAAATGGTTTGGCATTAGCATGTCACCAGTATATCAGGGGATTCAACTAAGTCAGGAATAGTAGGTGACTCACAGGCAGTGTGTCTGTGCTTGTGTACATGCCTGGTCCAGGTAACATATTTGCTCATTGGATTCTATGTGTAATGCAAGTGAGGTGGGGGATTTGTGAAGGCTGAATGCACCTGGGGTTGGCTCTCAGAGCAGAGTCTCCACGTGGTGCAGCTCCCTGAAATGGTGGGTCTCTAGGGCATGTATCCTACTTGCAGTTCTGAACGGCTGCATTCATGACACAGAAGGGCACAATGTGCATCGCCCCAGGAGGAGCACCTGTTCCTGCATAGCTGTGGCTCACTGCACAAACACACATATCCTCAAAGAGCTTGTTCAATGGCCCATGGTGTACAGTTCCCATCCTAATACATGGACTCTGATCTAGGTCAGCAAACTTGCTTATTACAGTGGTAGTTGGCAGAGGCTGTGGGAAGAACTGCCCTATAATCATTGCTTTTCTTAATCCCCAAAGGAAAATGGCTCTTATGAGCATCTTTTCTCTCCCCTGCCCCTATCTTTTCTGCTTTTTCCTCCAGTGTGGCAGATGGAATCCTTTCAGAGACAGATGGCATTTCTCAAGGAGTGCTTTGCTCTATGTCAGGTGTGGGTGAGTTAAGAGTGTCCTGGGTACCTGGTGTCATGATCTCGGCTGGCTCGGCTGGCTCTGCTGGCTCTGTTCATAGCAGCAGAGAACAGCATGCTATTTTCCTTACTGTCTCTAATTAAATACTGTGAGGGTGACCAGGACTAGCACTAAGGCACCCCGCCACAATATGGTTACTACCACATTTCACCATGATCCAGGTGGTATCCAGGCTTCAGAGGAACTTCCTTTGGCTGGAAGATCCCTCCATGGGATAGGGCAAAGTCCTGGTCTGTCTCCAGGAGCCAGAGGAAGCTAGGGTGCATAGCAGTGCCCTTCATTCTCTTTCACTTTTCTAGAGCCTTGTAGGACCTTTCCCGTTGGAATGCAGACAGGAGTTCTCAGAGCCTGATGCCCTGTGTCCAGGCCAGTCACTGCCCTCAGATGCTGTTCTCTGCTTGAAGCATTCCTGTGGAGTGCTCTCTGCAGTTAGTCAGCTGGCCCCATCCATATTTTATCTTGATGACCACATGAAATCACTTCCTCAGACCCAGCCAATGGACCATTGTGCCAGGGTGCGCCTGGTACTGGCTGCTCGTACACAACACCTTCCCCCTAAAAGGACATCAAGTGACCTGCCTTAGTCACCAACTACATACCTGGTCGGGGGGGGTCCAGGCACAGCACTCCCACCTAGACAGCCCACAGTAAGGTGTGGTGTGGGCACCCACAACACTTCCTTTATCACTCAGCTCCCTTTCTGATTGTAGCTGTGTCTCCAAATGCAATGTGAGGGGAGGTAGAAGACAAGCAGGGCTTTGTAGCATGGTCTGAGTCATACAACCTTAGATTCAATGGGTACCCTTGCAAGTAGTGGTAAACTTCTGCCTGTCCCTGGCTCTGCCTTGCCGTGTCCCTCTTCCAGACATAGGGAAATAGCTTCAGTGCAGGCCGAAGATGATCTTTACCCCACCAAACCAGTGCAGCTCAGAATATGAACTTTAGCCCACGTTTCATCCCTTTCTAAGTGGATCACCAGCTTTTCTGCACTGAGAGCCAGGCTTTACAAGTTTTTACACTATTGGGCTTCCTTCATCCATCCCACAGTTATACCTGGGCATTCAACTTATATTTTCCTATTCTTTTCAATTTTTTCTTTGTTTGTTTGTTTTTACCTTTCTCCTATGCTGATGTCTGCTAAGCTCAGGTTTTTACCTTTTTTTTTTTTTTTTTTCGTTCTTGTCACAGTTCTCCAGGCAGAGGAGAAGGCTGCTGGGTGCTTCAGTGCAAGATGGCATCCTTGTACTGATGGACCACAGCCTTCTGCTCAGTGAGCAGCAGAGAGGCTGTGTGCATGCACAGTGATCTGTCCCACTCCATGCTCTAGAAAGATGTGGTTGGCATCACTGTGAATACAGGTACTCCTATCTGGATGGGCGGAAGTCTGTGTCAACAGCATGACTTCAACTCTGGCTGCTACAATGTCTGATGAGCATCATCTCCACTGTTTGAGGAGCTGCCTGCCCCATTCCCTTGCAAAGATGCAGTAAGGTAACAGGCACCCAAACGCTAGTTGCTTCAGTGCACATTTCCATGTCTTTGCACAACTCCACGTTTGGTGGCAGTGTCATCAGTTATGCTGGGCTTTGTGTGGCAGTGGTTGAGTCATGGGCAATGTTGCCTGTGGGTGGTTGTGCTGTGGGAGAAGTACCTTTTCCAGGGGTACAGGAAACAGGTCAGAGATCCCACATGCTCTTTGTGTACTTCATCCAGAATCACCAGAGGGAACCTTGCACCTTCTGGTACCTCGAATGAGGCAGTTTATGCTTTGATGAGAGAAGAGAGCCAAAATCCTTTTGAATAACTGCTACAAGGGTTTATTTGTAACTCAGCATCAAAGATACACTTCATGGTTGAAAAACTTGTTGTTGAATGTTGTTTACTAGGCAGGAACATCATAGAAGGTTTCCAAGAGACTCAGAGACACGAGAAGAATGTCTACTGTGTACCTATTTACCAGTATCTCTTACTATAGGTATCCATTCCAAACAACATAATATGGTAGAGGTGAGTTGTTCCATCCTAGCAATAGCAAAGAGAGTAGAACAACAACCTTCACACTGGCTAACCAAGGAAGTTGAAGGTGTGAGAGTATCGAGATGATGACATACAAAGAAAGAAATCTTGTGGGACCAGGGAGCGCAACAGTGATTGAATGCCTCAGCCTAAAAGGAAGCAACCCATGCATGTTGCAATTTTTGAGAGTGCAGAGAGTTACTGAGAGGAAAGATGTGAAATGTAGTGAATGTGATGAACTGCAGTTAAAATACAGCTGACAACTGGTTTAGTTCCACAGACCTGTGAAAGAAGTGGGTTTGGAGAGAGGTCAGACTGAGGCTATAGCCCCTCCTCTGACTCTGCACCCTCTTCTAGCTCCTTCCCTCCTCCCAGAGGGTGAGCACTGCTTAGGGGAAGGGGTTTTCTTGCAGCCTAACTACTTGAAGATGAGGAGATTTTTAATTCCTCTTCCAGTGCCTGACAGAAACATATTTGGGAATAGGAGAGCAGAAACTAGGAAGATGAATATACCACTAACACAGTCACAGTGACAGCCCTTTGCTCTCTTCTCATAGTGTAAAATTGGCAGGACAAAAAAAGCACTCTGTTATTAAAAGTGCCTGGGCTAATGTACATTATATATATATATATTTATATATATATTTGCTTTATCACACCAAACATAGATTATTTCATATGTCTTTCACTGATAGAAACATAATAACCTTTCCAAAGCTCACTTCGTGATTTTTGTACTGTAAAAGCTTTTTGGAAAGCCTTAACTTGCAGACGTGCAACCAACTCTGTGCTGAACTAAAGCTTGTTAACTGATGTCAAACACTAATGCACCATCTTGACATGGACAATAGCTCAAAGTAATCAGGTGTTAATTTCCCTCTGCATCAGAGAAGTTGTGACTTTATTCTTGTTGAGCAGATATGATAAACTGTGTCGTAGAGGGACTAGAATAGGATCCTAATCTGCCATGATCATTGTTAAGCTGTTCACCACTGTTGTTTTCCAGGGCCTGACTTACTCCACACAAGCTGTCCTTTAGACATTCCTCCAAGGACTTTTTCCCTCCACCTCCATGCTGCAGGACTGTGACAGCAAGAGGTCCCTCCCTCACCTCGTAAGTAAGCTGTGGCCTCTCTCTCTCGGCATTTGCTGGATGTGGAGCTTGACTGCTACCCTAAAGGTGCTCTCAGCATCCCTTGTCCGCCATCCCCCTCTGTGATCAGATGTGCACTATGAAATAATTCCTCAGCCAGAATTATGCTCTCCTGTACTTCGCTGCATCAGCATCCCCTGAGAGGTACCCAGATGGTAGTTTGGGGCCCCACAACAGCAGAGCCAAGCACATTTGCAGAGTGGGTTCAAGAGGCTGGGAGGTATCGAAGGCTGGGCAGCCCTTATCTTTCTGCAACCTGCCTCATGAACAAAATCAGGCTTTTTTAGCTGTTAATTAAGAGATTCTCAGAGGCCTCATGCTTCCCTCTCCTTTAGCATATTGTGCTGCTACATGAACTGTGCTGCAGATGTCAAGGTTGTGTTTTCTATTGTGTGCTTGTTTTCTCCTCCTGGGGAATGTTCACTTCACCTTCTATGGTACCTCCACCTGGTAGGTGACCTTTTGTCACCTTAGCTACAGCAAGAGGCACAGATTTTTGTTCACTTTTCTTACACACTCAGCTGTCCGTTCCAGAGCCTTGATGTAAGAGCAGCTGTGTGGATCTGCAGACGTGCTCTCTCTCCACTTTGGATGTGACAGAAGACAATGCAGCTGAGGCCTGCTTTCCCACTGTATTAATGAAGCTGAACCTAAGAGCAGTTCATCTGAAGTAGCACAAAGGTGAAAGGAGTGATTCATACCCACTCTTGCTAATGCTTTCAGATTCGCTGGATTTACAGTGACCCACAATTAAATCCCCCCCCCCCTTTTTTTTTTCTGGATCAGGTACAAAGCTCTACCCTGCTAGATGAAATTTCAGTTTATCAGAGGCAGATTGGTCAGTATATGACACCATCAGGTCACATACAAAACAGTCCGATAGCGATATCTGAAATGCAAGATGGGGTCTTGGATATGAAACCTACTTCAAAGGGTTTTCTGATCTATTTTTCACAATAGTATGTTCTGTACTGAACTGAATATGTAGAGATTAGCATGTGCCCAAAGCAGTGTTTTCCTTCCCTCATGAACACAAAAAATCCCATCATGTCAGCCAGCGGCTGGTCCAGCTGCTCCTTTGCAGTGCTGTGCCAGCAGCACAGCAGCATGTTGTGCAGCCCAGGGTTGCAGCACAGCTGGCAGCATCCCTGCATCAAGAGTCCTGCTGGGGGCATGTCCTGTCCTCAGAAAGCAGTGGGAATGCACTGCCTGCTACAGGGTCCGGGACAGAGAGACACTGAAAGGGTAAGGGGAGGCACCGGGATTTCATCTCCATTCTCCCTGAATCCAGTGCACCAGAAGAAAGCATGGGTACCACCATGAGGATACCTTTTGCTAAAATGAGCCAAATTCAATACTAATAGTGCTTGTTCCCCAAGCACCATCAGTAGTGCCGAGGAGGGCTGCAATAACAAGGAGAGCTGCAGGATTCTGCAGAAAGCAGACACAGCAGAAATTTGTTCAGATCTACCTAAAAAAAAAAGCCTTCACCTTTTAAGTTGGCTGGGGGTAAACAACAGTACAGGTATCCCAAAACACGACTTGCCACATCATCTCCCACTCAGCCCCACCAAACAGTACCATTGCACTCAGTTGTGATTTTCACCAGTCTCCAAGCACAAAGCCTGAGGATTCTGTAAGCACATCAAACCTGCCAGAGAAACATCCTGCACCACCAGCCATGCTTCCTCCCACCTGGCAGCTTGTGCAAACAGCCCATCTGCAGCAGGGTAGCTCCAGGACTGCTGCCAAGCCATCCCATGAGAGAATGGTGCTGGGGCCTCCCACCATTCTTACTGGCAGAGCACTGGAACCAGAAAACCCAGCAGACCAGAGGGTCTGAGTCTTGAAGCCACCTTAATCAAACACAAGGGCTCTGCAACAACATATTTTAAAAGAGAGTCACCGCTAGTGTCTATGGACAGGTAGAGACTAGTGAGAAGCACCAGCAGGTATTAATATTTATGAAGGGAATTCTGATGGGATAAAAATGGACAATGATATCAAATATTTCTAATAAAGCATGAACTTGAGAGGTGCTTTGCTTACCTGCAGGGAAAAGAAACCAAATCATGACCAGCTCAGTTACCAGTCATGATGCTGAAGGCTTTTTCACAATTGCAAAGGCTTTTGGACAATCTAATGGATAAATTGAACACGAATGGTGTTCATTATTACTAATTACTGACTGTGGAGGAGGGCACTAGGAGGCAGCTTGGGTCTTTTGGTCCTTCTGGGCACACTGCCCATGACATCGTATCTGCCCTGACCTTGCTGTGGAGTTGAGTGTTGCAGATCAGAGGCTGGAGTTCACTCCAGACACACCCATTTTGGGAAATCAGATTTAAAGATCTTTTAAATTTACAGACTGCTCCACCCAATGCTGGCGGGCTCCAAGCAATGAGGGGCAGCAGTGCTCCATGGCAACCCACAGAAGCACAGCAGGTTTCTCTCCACCGGGCTGTGTTGGCAGCACCTGGGAGACTTTTGGTTCCCCAGAGAAGTGGTCACAACACCAAGACTGACAGAGTTCAAAAAGCACTTTGACAATGCTCTCAGACACATGATGTGACTCTTCAGGATGGCCCTGTGGAGGGCCAGGAGTTGGACTCAATGATTCCTGTGGGTCCCTTCCAACGTGGTATGTTCTGTGATTCTGTGGTTGAGCCATTTCTTGAGTGAGGGGTTTTTTTACTTTCCTCTCATTTCTCCTTCTCTGCCCACAGCACACTACCCCCTCCACTGCTTCTCAGCACAAAGGCCCAGGTGCCTACTGCACAGGGGACTTCAGAGGACACAACTGGAGGTTGTACCCCTGCTAAGAAATGTCAAAACCCTGAGCCAGATTGCAATAATCTCTTTTCTGAACTTTTTTCCCTTTTTTTCTCTACATTTGCTTAAAATGTTTCCTTTTTCTCTCTCCTCCCTTGTGTGTTTCCCTGAGGGTTTCATACTCCACTTCAAGGCAGACATTGGAATGGGCTGCCCAGGGAAGTCGTGGATTCACTGTCCCTGGAGGTTTTTAAGATGAGACTGGATGTGGCACTCAGTGCCATGGTCTGGTAACCACAGTGGTATTGGATCAAGGGTTGGACTTGATGATGTCAGAGGTTTTTCCCAACCCAGTTGATTCTATGATTCTGTGTTAAAGGCTTGTGGGATGAGACAGTCATCCCACCTTTTCAGTCTTTAAAGCTGAGCTAAACTCTGCATTGTATCGAAATTTTTTTGTTTTTTAATGTACACCTTAACTACATATACAGTTCTTACCACCACCTCCATAAGCCCAAGGACCTCAAAATATTTGTTTTGCAAGAAGGCAAAAATACAGCTTTGCACCCAGGGAACTGGGTGAGATGAAAATCAAACTCAAACTCAGTTTTCCTAATGTCCATATTCAAGCTATGGGATGTCTTCAACAGGATGAGATTACTTTAGTTGGAGAGTATTTCTCCCTGCACAAGTTTTGCTCCCAATTTGTCTCTTTCATTTCTATTTGGACTTCCTATCCCCCTTTATTACTTTTGCAGATTTCTCAACCAGTTTGACAGAAAGAAGCTAATTGTCTTTATCTTGCAGGATAAACTAAATTGAGCTAACTAAAGGGTTAGTTCATCTTTGAACTTTTGTGTTTTTTTTCCTCTAGAAAAACTAAGCAAAATTAATCACAGCTGGTAGAGAAATTGGACTGATCATTCCAGTAAGCCCTACTTGTGCCAGTAGCTGTAACTTTCATTTTCCAAGCAGCAGAGAGATTAAGCAAAGCTGCAGATATTGAGACTGTTTGTCTCATTAAGAAAGAGTCATTTGTTCAAAAATACAGTGAACTTCTACAGCAGCAGCTGTCTGCAGTGAAATGGGATACATTTGCTTTTGCTCTGAAACTTGCTTATTCTGATTCATAATTTCCATGTCACTCTCTGTGAGTGACAGAGTGCTGACAGAGGATGCAGGAAGCAGTGGGCTAATGCTGCCAGCTTCAGGCTCACCACGTGCATGGCTGCAGTACCTGACCTGCTTACTGAAAAGGTTTTAGTAGCGCCAGCGATAATTTGGGACTCCTTCCTTATTGTAACAGCCATGATGTATGCATTTCTCATTAGGGCTGCTAGGAGCATGTGAGTAGGAGCCTGACAGGAATGACAGTTTTATCTGTCTACTGCTCAGTGCAGCATCCTTGCGTCCCAACACAACACTTGTCAGGCTTTTCTGCCATAAAAGTGTGATTGAAAAGGAGTCAAAGGACTCCTAAGGAATTGGTACTCCTTGCAAACTATTCCCCAAACCCAAAGAAGGATCTAAGAGACTTAAGGAAAAAATGAACACAGACTTTTTTTGTATTCAGCCAGAAACTGTTTTCAGTTAAGCAAACAACCACCCAGAACAACAGAGACTCACACTATCAAGGAAAGGTGTCTGAAAGCCAGTTCAAAAGTTGAACCTGCATTAAGACCATATTTCTTCCTCAAGAAAAAAGCTACAATTTACGAATTTTAAAGTGCAATTTCTTTTTATCATCCACTTGGGGCAGAGATTGTGACAATATTTAACTATTTGTTGGGGGTTTTTTTTCTTCTTCTTTGTGGTATCCCAGCATATTGCTCCTCTAGACAATCTCTAGACTTGTAGTTTTTTTAAAGACATTGAAGCCAGTGGTAAAATTTTCTGAAAACCAATAGAACGCCTTTCCAAATCAAATAAACCGCCTTTCCAAATCCAGCTTTGGGAATTAGGCTCCTGTATTTGACTGACTTTTATGATTTGCTCACGTTTATTTTGTATTATCTATGCAAAAAAATATTGTTTTGCAAAATATGGTAATGAAATTATTCTAGAAATGTATTTTCTCTTAAGATGTCAAAACTAAGGGATTTATGTAAACAAAGTTAACTTGCAAAAAGGAATCAAATACAGTAACTAGGCAGAATCAACACATGCTTTTATTTCCATTGCATATAAAATTTCATATGAAGGTATCGATGTACAGTACTATCCCATAGGCTGTAAGAGAGGCTAAGAAACCAGTGAAAGAATAGCCATGTGCAATGTTCACACAAGTTGCCACTCTCAAGACATCCCCAAAGAAAATATTGAATTGAAACAGTAAGAAGAAATTGTTCAGGATTTCTGTTGTTATATTGTCCCTTTTATACCATATAAAACAAAAGCATTCAATTTCCTTTGGGCCAGGGCTGCTAAAATCTACAGTTTGTGTCAAAAAGGAGATTCTGTTTTTCCTTGAAAAGGAATCTCTCCTTTCATGAAGAAGTCACAAGTTACGAGGGCTGGGCATCACTAGAATGGAGGAGAGGTATTTACCTCACTCTGGCAAATTCAATGATACCAGCTCTAAATAGCCTGGAGCAATGTGACAAGTCAAACAGCAAGAGATGCTCAGTTGAACCTGTAAATCTAATAGTAGTGTTATTAAAACATGTAACTGTTTACCGCTCTTCTGCAGAGCTAGTGCATTATGCTATACACACCTGTACAAAGCCTTAGCTACACCTATATAAAATAAAACTTTGGCTACTAGTAACACTAATATTGGTGTTGGAAAGCATTTCCAAGACTGAAATTGTCTTTTGTCCTACTTTATGGATTCTGCTTATACAGTGATAATTTGTGCTACTAAAGAAGAGACATTACAGACAATTGTAAAAGTTATACCCTTTTAATTTTCATTATTCCATTTCCCAATATATGCATTGAAATCAAATGCTTATCAGAGATGCTTTCCAAAGCTGTTTCAGTGCAATTCAGTACTGAAATGCAGCATCATTTACTTTTTAGGAACAAAAACGGCTGCAATAATCCCCAATGACAGGCTGTAAAAAGATAGTAAGAGAGACAATACAATTACATTACCAGAAGTCTGGAAAAGCTCAAACTTCCAGCAGGGTCAAGAATGAACGTTTGTTGTAGTATCACATATATTAGCTCGTAAGAGTATCCCCCATCAGTTAGCAACTAAAAATATGGTAGAAATGCCCAGCCCTAGGCCCAAGGCTACCTTACTTTCAAATGCAGCAAAACAAGAAAATATTGTTTAAAGTTAAGGCACAGCCCTGGGACCAAAGACCTGCAGCTTTTTAAATTTATATATCTTTACGTATTTTATACTTTTCTTGAATCTTCCATAAACGAGCTCTATGGTGACACTGAATATATTACAGGAGAAAAACATGTACAAGGAATATGTATACACAATAATCATTCTCTCACCAAGAGTTTCCAAATACAGCAACACCACCCTAACAAGGATGATGTTATAATAAGAACTGATAATTTACAATTAACATTACAGTATGTACATTACAATAAATACATGGTTGTAAACAGAGACAAACAAGACTGTATTACAGGTAAGGTCATTTGGTGAGAAAAATGCATGGCACAGAAAATAAATAATGCATTTGAAAGAACTGTCAAAGCTTTCTATAAAATCTATCTCATTCAAGTTTTTTAAACTTCTGAATGCTATTTGTTCTATGGATATTCTTTCATTATCATTTTTAGTGACACAAAACAATTTAAGAATTTAAATACAGCATTACTGAGTACAGGAATTTGCAAGCTAAAGTGTACTGTTATAAACAAGGTGGTTTTTCTTTTTTCCTTCCACTCATACTCACCCACTGCATTTTCTTATGGCAAAATATTCACAACACATAAAGCCACTCGTAAATTGTATCGTTTTAAAGCAGTGTACAATGCTAAAACACACTTTGGCAAAAAAGGAAAAAACAAAGATTGTACAGTGCATTATATCCCCAACTCTAAGAAATTATATTTTCTATGATTTGATTGTCCATGTGTATATCTCACAATATGGTCTTATGTCTATTTACTTTCAATTAGTGCAGATACAAAACCTTCCAGGTCCTACTGGTTATTCTGGAATTTATATTGCTTTTCCATTACTGAGGTTCCAGGCACTCTAAGGGACTGAAAGGATTTTTAGATGGATCAGGTTCAAGAAGAAATAACAAAGAAAAAAAATTTAAAAAAAAAGCCAAAGCATGAAAGAAGCCCCATGAATTATCTTCATTCTTTTTCCTCCTTCAGCATCTTCTGTGCTAAGGCCCTCTGAGGGCTAACGGCTGAGAAAACTATGACCTGGACATAGAAGAATGCAAAATGCATTTAACAGCTAAATTATTAGTCTTTTAAAAGAGGTTTTTATTCTAGATCTCTGACACTGTAAAACCCCTGTATTCATATCTGCAAATTTGCTACGAAATGAATCCAAAGGGAAAATAACGACTGTTGCTATCATCTTTTGTTAAGAGATTATCTTGATATTGTCACTTTGACAGAATTTTACATAGCCTCCCTGTGCAACTATTTCCCATCTTCTACACTCAAAACTACAATTATAACCAAGAGTAAAGTGCAGGAAATAAAATTTTTTCTTCTTTCATGTGAAGAAGTAACAGGACTGGAAAATGACGACTACAAACTCCTACCTCCCTTTAGCTTTCCAAGTTATGGAAGCTTTTAGTACCAATCAAACTGAAAGGCAGGATTCCCTTAGCACAAGCTGAATAAAGGTTGAAAATATTTAAGATTGAAATAATATGGCACAAACTGCAACTCTGGTTGTTTAAAAACATTTTATGTTTAAAAACATAAAAAGACAAGACTGGCATGGCTCTTTTTGCAACAAAGACATGAAAAAATAATACTAATTATTATTTTTATGGTGTACACATCTCAGATTGGCAAATGGTTTAACTAGATAGCTACCCAGATTAAAAGTTACTGAGAGTCAAAATTTGAAATACTACACTAAATGTTTTTTTTCACCAGAACAAATATTCCATACATTGTAATAGCCTGTTCTGATTTAGCAGTCTGTGTCTCCTAGCTAAAAATAGTCTGGAAACCCATGTTTCAGGGGAAAAAAATTTATTAGTATAGCAAGAGAGCTGCTTTTGTACTGATGACAATTCACTGCTCTTTTTACAGGCTCAGGTGNTAAAAACAAATAAACAAACAAAAAACGCTATTATACTAAAAAACGTAACACAAAGGATATTCATGGAACTTACTAATATATAAAATAGACTTTTACAACTCAGTAATACCAT
>VXAY01002710.1:0-93135 GCA_013399855.1 Oxyruncus cristatus | reverse complement strand
CATGAGATTCTAAGGAAAAAAAAAACAACAAAACCAAACCCAAAACAAAAACTAAACAAACAAACAAAAAAAACCCAAACAAACAAAAAACACAGAAAATCAAAACCAAACAAACAAACAAAACCAAACATAAAAAAACCCTAGAAGTATTATCCAGTGTAGCACAGATTTGTACTGAAAACTTGCAAGTTCCTCTAGTTCCTCTTTGGAAAAAAAATAACCAGTGGCAGATGAAAATGTTTTTCTTTTTTAATATAATACCTTGGTACATTTAATAAAAGTAAGCTCTACAAAAGATCTCTCTTTCACATATTATACAAAATGGAGAGGTTAGTGCAACCCACTGGGTCACACTTTTTTCAGTCATGTCTCAGGAAGACTTGAAATTAGAAAATTATGCAATTTTCACAGCTCATCTTCCTGATGGTAACAGACTCATGTTGTGTCCCATCATTTACGTGAATTTGTTTTCCAGTAGGAACCTCAATTTGTTTTCTGTCTGTTTCCTCTCAAGATGAACATTATCCAATGCTTTGCTTGCAAAATACAATGAATTCAAAAACTATCAAAGCACACCAACATTCAGTTGGCAGGTGGTACTCCTCTGAAAATATTCTTTATTTAATTGAATCTGCCAAATGGAGAGCTTATTAAAATGTAGTTTATGGATATTCTCCCCCTGCTTTCTGATGCCATTGAGGTGAAAACTCTGGTTACAATATTCCTGAGTGCCAAACTGAATCATCAACGTCAGTTTTGATCAACAATCGTCCTGGCAGATGACAGCAAATTGTGACCATGGTTGTAGTTTACTACACACACTTTGGAAACCATAACCTAAATTGAAAAAAAAAAAAATCCAAACCAAAAAACCTCAGATAGAAAGAGGAAAAGAAAGGGAGAGAGTAAGAGAGAAAGAG
Source organism: Oxyruncus cristatus (assembly GCA_013399855.1). NCBI lineage: Eukaryota > Metazoa > Chordata > Aves > Passeriformes > Cotingidae > Oxyruncus > Oxyruncus cristatus. The sequence goes on along the minus strand of VXAY01002710.1, from coordinate 92,215 downwards.
ACTGCGTCTTCATTGTTACGTGTCAGGAGAATGATCTTCTACCACACAAGGCTCTGTTTGGTTCTCCTCCTCTTCTACTTCTTCCCCTACTTGCTCATCAAGAGGAATTTCAGTGGATTCTGAATCCTGGGTGCAAAGAGTCTTGGAGTCGCTGAAGCTGGTGTCTTCTTCTACTTGACTTCCACTGTCCTTTTCAGTGTCTGACTCACCATCTTCCTCCAGTGTTAGTTCAAACTGGAATTTTTCAGTTTGACCCTGCCTTCCCTCTTCCTGGTCATCAGGTGCAGGGGAGGGACTTCGAGGGATTGTGCTCTGGTACCATTCTCGATTGTCCTCCAGTGTATCTAGGATATCCTGGGCATCTGGGTGAACAAGATCTGCCCATGTCTCCCACAAAGGATGAACAATGTAGTCTATAAAACCCACCTGTTTCAAATAATAAAATATAATTATTTATAAATACATAAATAATTATGCTTATAAGTCATGCAAAGTATGAGAAATAGAATACTATTAAGAGACACTGTATGCATCACCCTTAAAGGTGGCTGAAAGGAAACCATACCTATTTATGTAGTAAATAAAGTCCTTTACATTTCAAAAGTCTGATCCAGGATATTGGATAAGGGCTTGGAAAGGATTTGTTTTCAAGATAACTGTTCATTCCAAACAACCGTACTGCATCTAGTGAGCTAAACAGCTGCTTTATATTTAATTCTCTTTTTGAAGGAAACCCTAATGAGCAGCTCTACACTAATCTCTTTTGATGTGTATGCTGCATTGCAAGTCATGAGAGTGATGGACTCCCTTCAGCAAACACACTGACATGGACTATGTTTTCACAGTAAAAATCTCAGTTCCCCACACTTACTACTCAGGAGCTGAATAATTAACTCAGTGGAAAAAAAGGAAATTGTACATTCAGAAATTATTCAAGACATGGCTATGCACCATCCTTTCCTGTCAAAATGTTTACGTGCCTACTCAAATGAATTACCTGTGATTTTTCTACAGATGCATTGTGCTTATCACACATAGGACTTATCTCCATTCCCCTCTCTCTTTCCCGATCTCCCTGATGGAAAAATTCCTCCATTATTCTGTCTGTCCATTGGCGGTAGAGATGGAGCGGCTTGGTTGGATTGCTTAGATCTGCACAGTGCACCATATTCTGAAGAACCTGAAATAGGTTGAACATCTGTGGTGTTATTACACTGCAGAACAGCAGCTCCTTTTCCATTTACATTTCTGGTGACTGTGAAAGCATCTTGAAAATGTAGTAAAAGATTTATTCTAAACAGCAAAACCTTATGTGCTTGGGTGTTTTTCACACTTGCAGTAATAGCCATGAATTACCTTGCTTCTGCTGCTTCTGCTTGCATAAAGGCCAGGAAATCTTTCTGAGAAAGACAATCACATGCTGATCATTTGAAGGGAAAGCCAAAATCTTGTTTAGTCGAGAACCACTCTAGCACTTCTTTACTCTCTGAGACAGTCACTCAGAGGAAGTGGTGAGTCAAGGTGTGAGAGCACACAGCTTATCTAATTCATACTGGAGAATGGGGAAGCCAACGTTATTAAGTATGTAAATTAATACAAGTGACCAATTGCAGATGAATTTTCTTACCTGAATCCTGTCTGAATAGTTATCAAGAAGTAGGACACCAGAACTGGTCACTTTTTTAGTTTCAACCATAGTTTTTAAATCAGCCAATAGATTCATATGCTTAGACATATCTGTTGCAAGCACCTTGAAAGAAACAAACAAAACATGAACACTATGTAAATTATTCTACTGTGGGGTTTTTTTGTTTGGTTGGTTGGTTTGTGGGGGGTTTTTTGTTGTTTTTTGTTTTTGTGTCTTTTTTTTTTTAAAGTCCCTTTGAACATTTAAACAAACAGTTTTTTGAGGAACCCATAACTTCTGTCTCTGAATACATGCTAAAAGTCTGAGCCATGTAAGTCATTAGTGTCCCTAATAGTAGGTTTTCCTTTTAGTTATTTTAAGAATATGAGAAAATGATTGTTCAAAATTGTTCAAAATGATATCGTCAGCCTAGATGCACCATCAATTCACTACCAAATTTCTTACTGTGATGGTGGAATGACAAATGTCAGTATAAAACCAGCTTGAAACAGAATATACCTTCTAAAAATATTATTTCAATGATTACTGAAACTTAAAGGAACCCACTATTCATGTTTGGATATGACGTGATAAAACTTCAAACTTTTACTTCATTGTTTACATGTCTAATGACATCTAATTTATCATAATATGCTTCTGTGCTTTATTATTCAATTTACTAGCTCTGTGGAAGATGGAGTCTCAAGCAGAACTCACAATATCAATGACCATTTTCCTCAATGACTGCCTCTGTTTTTTGGTCAAATTCTGGAAAATGTCACAGTTTTCTTCTTGCAGCAGCTTGAAACCCACAGCTAGATGATGATTCTCCAGTACTGAGGAGTCATTGTACATCAAGGCGAGTTCAGAATCTGCAGTAACAATTGCCAGACAGAATGTTACCAAAACCTGTGCTTCTACCAAAGCCCTTAAGATTTTTTTTCAAATTCATTTACATTCATCATAAGACTTACAGATAATCTTTTAGAACCAGCCTTCCTGTAGTTCACATAGTATCAAAAGTTACAGAACTAATGACTGAACATCTTAACAGATCAAGGCAAAGCATGTTGAGGAAAACAAAGAAAATGCTTTGCAGTGATGCATGTACCTGTGCCTTGAGTGGCAAGTTACAAAAAAACCCAAAAAGGTAATTTTCAGAATACATTTTCATATCTGCATATGGTCACTTGGAAAATATTACATGCATGATTTATGCATAAACATACCTCAACTAAAACACACCCTGCTGCGTTCTCATGCCTCCCTCCAACACAACCACTAAAATTCTATTGTTAGTCAAGTTTCAGCTTTCCAGCACTCAGACCTGGGAATACACAGCTGAGGCTTAGCTGCAGGTCTGCTGCCATGAGCACAGATCTTGGTTTTCAAATCATTTTTTTCTGCAGTTAGCTAAGACACTTGGATGCCTAGCAAAGTAGGCCTACAGTCATTAGTGCATCACAACTGGGTATGTTGAGAGGAGACTCATTAGGATGGTAACAGCTATGCCTCTGGTCTTGTAACATCATGTGGCTTGAAAACGCACACAGTGGCCTCGCCTGCAGCCTCATACTTGAGGCATGGTCAGTGCCTGATGCTGTTTGTAATGCTGCCTTTGCCAACAGAAGTGTTCTTAACTCTGTCACCCCATATGGCTATGAGAATAATATACACCTTCACAGCTATACCTGTCCTAAGGTACAGATAAGGTCTACATTTGTCTTAGACCTGCTGAACAGACAGCTCTGACAAACAAAAGCAGTTACTAAAACTTTCTGCACAGCTTTAGCTTCTACCCAGGAATACCACACAGTCAGCTTGCATATGATTTATGACACAGCTTGTAAATAAATCTGTCATAAAAAACCCTAATACTTTTTATGCAATCATACTTGTCATGTGCAATATTAACTTCTATTTATTACAGCTGTCCTATCCTAAGTCTAGCCATACATCATTCTACTTTTTTCCTCTTTATTTGTTTTAAGGCAGCTATGTTTTAAAATGCCTCTGGCTCAGTGGGAGGCCTCTAAAATCTCTGATCTTCAGATTTCATTAATCTAATTATCTATTCTCCTGTTGTTTTTCTCTCCTGTCTTGAATAAATTGAACTGTGGAATTGGGAAACTCTTCCTCTGTCTTTCCTTATCCCAGACAAAACTATAACAGCAGAAGTAGAAAGAAAGCAAGTTTGTAAAATGATGTCTCATCTTTCACAGAACACACAAAGCTTGCCTACTTCTTTCTGTTACAAAGGTGACTTTCCTTTCAAAAGCCTTCAGATGAACCACAACTGCAAAACACTCAATATTGTCAAAATGCTTTGCAAGTGCTGGAGCTACGCACAGAGCTCAAAGGTACTCAGCTTTGAAATGGAAGTGAAAATGGAATAAAGTTCCCCCTTGGTAACCTCTGTAACATATTGTAAGCTTAAAGAATATTTTTCTGGAAAGACAGAGTTAAAGTGATCTGTAGCTCTAGTAGATCTAATAAGCATCTCTGCTGATGCTAATGCAAGCATATTTTTTTATTCTTTAATAGCATTCAAGAGGATCAGTTTCTTTGACAATTCTGTAATAGACTTTAAATAGGAAAGTAATATTCAGAAAAATTATGACATTAGTTATAAAGAATAAGCCAAAAATATGGCAAATATGTACATACTTTAAATAACTATTATGGGGTTTTTTAAATGCATTCTTATACTTCTTAGTGAAATCTTAATACATTGTAAGGTTCACTGGAAAACAAAACTAGAGGTTAGGAAAATTTTGAATTTGAGAGACCTACATTACATGGTCTTTTTCTGTCTCTGTCCCTACAGTTTATTCCCTGTACACAGAACAATTTAAAAGGGACAAAATCCCTTTGTTTCTTACATCTTGGCAACAGCTGTTCCATTTAATGAGGTTAGCTGACTGACACAGGAGCCTCCTCTATCAAAAGCTGAATTGAAAAAACCCAAGATATTTCTTCTAAGTATCAGCATCAGAATGACTGCTATTTTAGCTGAATTTAAACCATCTGCCTGAAAGTGAAAGCTTTATGAACCACTACTCTCCCTTCAACTAGCCAGTCATCCCACTTAAACCTGAACAACTGTTATTTTCTCATGGAACCTCAGGGACACTAATATATCCTCATATTCAATTTCAGATTAAGCAAGCAAAGGAAAACTTTACTTACATATGCCCACTTTTAAGAATTCAGGTATTATACACTGTTTTGTGCCCAAAGCTTGATTCACTCTCTATGTTGCTGAACTGTACTGTTTACCATTAAAGCACAAAAAACATCAAGAATCAATCCCAATCCTTGTCCGTGCGGATGAGTCATCAAATTCGATTTCATTATAGGGTGGCCCTCAGGCCATTAAGGCAAACAAAACTGGATGCAGACTAAACTGGAATTAATATCTTATTTGAATATACATCAGCAATGAGCCAGAGGAGGAGCTCCCTTCTTAAAACTGTACTGCTTATTTGGGGTCATTCTATTTTAGCACCAGTGCAATTTACCCATGTGCAAAAATGACAGTATCTATAAATGTGCAACCAGATGGATATGTTTCCATTTCTGTTGCTTTTTCTTCTTCTATGCTTCGACTGCTAGCATTATTTCAACTCTAAACTTCTGGGTCAGTTATCATAAAAGAAGAAGTCAGACAGCAAAAGAAATAACAGTATGATGAAACTTGTACTGACCTGTGAAGTACTACACACTGATAATAGTGACATATGCCAATAAAATCAAAGCAGGTTACACTGGGGCAACAAGCCATTCAGTAAATGTGTCACAATCAGTTTCAATGAAGCTAACAAAGTGGAGAGAGGTTCAACAATGCTGCAGACACCAGCTTTGAGAAATACAGAACAAGTACACTAGGTTTCATACTTGGAGATGACATTATGGTCAAAAAAAGAAAAACAGATTTGCCAGAGTCTTCAGGAACAGGCTGAGAAAATTCAGTCCACTAGGCATGAGAGATGAAAAGCCAAGTACAGCATCCAAGCAGAGATAGAGGGACCTGACAGTTAGTTTGCAAAAAAGAAGCTTGTTTCTGAATTTCTGTCATTGGTCATATGACATGCTTCCAATAAAAACACAAACTATTGTCTTCATTTTATAAAATTTATTTAATCTTCCTTCATTTTTCTCCTACAATGTAAATTAACTATTTTCTGGGAGAGATCACATCCAATAAATTGAAACAATGCCATGTTTAAAGTTCTTAGTAATTCTTGCTTGAGGGTACTATGTAAATTATTTCTGAAGTTACAAGAAATGCAAACTAACATCCAGTTTAAAATAGAAATACCTCTCTTTTAACTGAAAAAAGTTACATATAGAAGCAAACAAGGAATGAACTGTTTATTTTTCAGTGCTATGTGCAGATCTTGCAGCAAATTTTTGAGAAAACCATTGAACATCAGACTTACTTGTGTTGATAAGAAACTGGTTTGAAACCCCAGGATGATCGACATCATGTATTGCACTGGCAAAAATTGCTGCAAGAATCTCCAAATCAGTGAACACTGCCTAGAAAATCATGAAACAGAAATGACAATCAGTAATTAGTGAAAAAGGGTTTTCAATAAAAGAAAAAAATGCGATATTTTCTGAACAATATTTACAGGTAAACAAACTTTGATCCTCACAAAGTATCTTTAAAAGAAAAGAACTCATGAAAGAAATTTTAGGATTTCTTTAAAAAAATACTGCCAAAACTAAGATTTAGTTTAGAAGACTCTCAATGTGTCCTCTTCTCTCATGACTACCACTTTTCCTCCTCAGTGTAGTTTACCTCTAATGCTGGGGTTGATAGTAGCACGTGGGTTGACTGAACAACATCTGCAGCATGTATGTTATTGTGATATGCCACATCTGCATGGTAATGGTCTTCAAGGGTCATCAAGTAAGTTATTAAAGTATCTACTGGAATCTTAAAAGTTTTTAACAAGTCCCGTTCCTTTAAAAGCAAAAAAAACCCCAATTAGATGACAAAGCAGAGAAAAATCTCCAAGACAATCAAAAGGCCTCATGGCTGTTCCTACTTGCCTGAAAAATAGTGTGCATGATGACAGTCAAAGGTCTGTTTCCAGATAACTCTGCTACTCTGAAAACCTGAAGGCCCCATTTGTTCACATCTTCTAGTTCCTGAAGTAGAATCAAGCAATAAATAGGTTGAAACCTGACACAAACGCCAGCAATTTTTAACTGAAACAACTGCAAACAGTATTCATGAAGATTCAAACGTTGCCACTGAGAAAGTTACACGCTAAACTTTGGAATGGCTAAACTCTGCTGCTGCTACTAATCTTGCAATACTGGAATTTGTATCTACCAACTTTTCAGATTTTAATTCATGAAGTAGGAAGGAGTCCCCTTTAAGTGAATTGCTCCAGAGGGAAACATACTACAGTATCTTGAATGAGTTTAACTAACACACTTTGCTATCTCACTGCCTATTGACAACAAAGTTCAGTGAGGAGAAGACCTCCAGAGATGCTATAATTCTGCTGCTCTCTTCTCAGAAACACTCTTCAAATAAGATTCCTGAAAATGTAAGGATAGGCTATTTTAAAATGCAAAACTCAGTAAAAAATGCCTTCATACCAATTTTCTATTATTGCCAGATAGTTAGCTGCTCGTGCAAAAACATCATAGGAAATTTCACTAAACCCCCCCCACTAAGGATGTTCATAAAATGATACAACTAAAAATAGGAAGGATAGCACTAATGCTATATACCAGTTGTGCATTTTTAAAAATTAGGGCTGTTATATATTTTCATTCCTGTGACAATACATGGTATATTTACTCTTCATTTTTTTCAGATACTATTTATAAATAAGCAGCTTTATTAATGCATACACAAATGCTAATTTATATTCCATCTCCAGATGAAATGCTGTTCATACTGAAATTAACCCTTATGGCCTGATTCTAATTTTACTTGCTATTCTTCCACTTCAACAAATTTGGACTATTTCAAGTGAGCCCAGCACTTCATGCTACAGCTTGAAATCAATGTTTATAAGCAGAGGATGGAATAATACTGACAAGTCCATGGTCTATTTTAATTCAATGGTTTAGATTAAAGAATTTATATATTCTCTACCTTGGCAAGGACATCTTCTTGGTCTGTTTTAACTCCAAATCTGGGAATACTGGAATTAGTTAGGCTAGAGCTGTGCATGAGTTTTTTGACTCCGCTAATCTGGGACATTGGTCTCTTCTTTTTCTCTTTCTCTTTCTGTGTTGGAGAAGGGATTTCAACTTCATGTTGTTTGTCTTCAAAAGAATGAATAAAAAGATAAAACTTATTAAAATAATTACAATTATTATAATATGCACTGTTGAGTTGAATTGTATGGATATTGTAATTCTTAACAAAACCTTTTTAATGTTGGGAGATTTTGCAACAGATACTTTATACCAAGAATGGTGAAAACATGAAAAGATAAACATAGACCTATACTTCATTACAAGCAGATCTCTATTACTCAAATTGCCTTATTATTTTTGGATTGGCTTTCAGAGCAACTTTTCTCTATCTGATTACCACTTCTCCCACACCCCTAGTACTGTAGAAAGGGTCAATCTTTTAGTTATAAAAGTGTTATTACAACTCAACTGGAATCCATTTTGCAAGAAAATTTATTTTTTTTTATTTTTCAAGGAAAAACACTCTCTGAAATTGTATTTCGAAAGCAATCCAAACAGTGTCTTCATGTAAATCTTTAAAAAGTTTTTCAGGACTCAAAGGACCTAATATTTGGAGAGTGGTCCTGTCTGCTAAGGACCACAGGACTTACAACTTGGAAAGCCTTTTTTCAGCCATATCTACTGCACTTTGTAGAGACAGTTCATGTCAGCAATGCAGTGTGTTTCTGCACCTCCAAACCAGAGTCAATAATAATGCCAAAATGACTGCTTTGCTAAAATTCTGAGGGGTTTTTTTTGTGGGCTTTTGCCTCTATAGCAGTATCAGTAGCATCCCTTCATATAACTCATCAACATATGTGCCAGCAAAACTTCAGACAAGGATTAAACTGAGAGTAAAATATATTTAGGCGACTGCAAGATGATTGCTGTAGAAACAGTATGGGGTTGTGGAGCATTGAAGACATCTGTGGTCCCTGAAGGAACCCAAGTTAGTTCAACAAAGGACTCTCTTGCTAAATCTGGTAGGAATTTGCATTATTTTTTGTTCCTTTTATTCATACTGTATTTCAAGGTAGACTTTTAATTATTCCCTTCAAATTATCTCTTCTTTGCTGAAATGTACCTCCACCTTTTCCCTCAAGGAACATAACAGGAAAACCAGGAAAATCCAGAAAAGATGTTTTTAACACAGGAGGTGAGCCAAAACAAATTAAAAAAAAAAAACTTAAACCAAAATAGATTTTAAAATGAAAAATAAGAAAATTTGGACTTTTTAAAATACATCTGTTTTTTTGTCTTGCAATATTCATTTTCACTATAGAGTTTGAAACCAGATGAGGTCAGCAAGTCTAATCACCAGCTTGTTAAGTGTTTGCTTCTTCAGTTTCTTTTCTTCCTGTTTGTTTTTTTTTTTTTTAATTACCCTTTAGCAGCCACATTTAACGGACACCTCACAGAAATGTCACCAAGTTTTAGCCTGCACCACCAAGTTACCTGACTGTCCCGATTCTTCACCATTCTCCTCATATGGAGAAAAGGGGAGGTGGAGCACTGCAGCCCTCATCTGGTACAAACTAACAACAGATGAGGAGCAGTGACTCGTGTTTGTGCTTTGATGTTTATGGTTTTGGTCATATGCACAAAGTTTAGATCCATCAAAGAGAGGTTCGTAAGCTGAGCTGCCAGACTAACTCAAGTGGAAGGAAGTGTCTGTCTGAATGACTTCAGATCTCCAGAGAAATTAGATAGGACTTTTGCTTTTGTAACTCGGCTGTGCCCATCTGAACATTCAAAAAAGACAGCTTGGCATTTTCACCCTGTTCGTGCTATGCTTAATGACAGGTTCTCAAACATTTTCAATTGATAGAAAACAGGTTAATAATGCTGCAAAAGAAAAACCTCACATATTATTATAAGCAATGCACACAGAGAACGTATTTGCTGTCATTATAAATAGCTTCACATATGTTATATAGCCCTATGGGAAAAGAGTCCTTTTTTTTTTAAGTACAAGAAGAACGGAAAACCCTGTTTTCTCATGACATGTTCCTAACTTAGAAATGTGAGAAAGTCTGTAGATGTTCAGGAAATAGATTTTATATTACAAAAAAATAAATTAGACAATAACTAATAACTAGAGTTATTAGTCTCTGTTTAATGCATCTAATAATTAGAATCATTAAATTTTTCTATGGAGAGAATATTTTCCCTCTTTACATAGTTGCTCACAAGCTATATACTTAGACTGCATATTTTTAAAATACTCTATATAAGCAATACATCTGTAAATGACGTGTTTCCACCACTGTATTGCTCTTATGCCTACAGTTTTAAGTATCCAAGTTTTTCATGCAGACACAAACAGTACCCATGGCTCAGTAAATTAGATGTGATTGCTTTTCCAGCCCTCTTGCTGCTGAAGATCTCATGCGAAAGGCTGACAGATGCATTTTCTTACCCTGTCAAAGTAAGTCTTAAGCTTTCAAGTAAAGGCAAGCAGAAGTGTCACCTCAGTCTTTTCAGCCTAAGTGGGTCATCCTCTCAGGCAACTGTACACTGTGACTTTCAGGGCTTCTGAAGCTGGCCAGCACTGCCTCTTCTCCATTACAGAGGCTCAGCCCCTTCTCACTGTCTACAACCCTGTTGTGCCACAGCTCTCAGCATGCTCTTGCAACTGTGGGCCAACTGAACAGACCCCTAAGCGCTTCATTTAGGACAAGGCGAGAGGATAGAACGTACTTTAAAAAACTTTGCTTCTTTAAAAAAAAACACAGGAAAAGCATCAGCTATTGTATCTCACACAAAACAAGACAGATCTTAGCATGTATGACTGGCATTTTGTAAAGGACTTTTTATCCTAATTGAGATGTATTCAGCTGTGCCTTTTCTTATTTGCACAGCCTTTATGTATAAATGGTGTCTTGTTCAAAGCACATTTGAGATTGGTGTAGTATCTTTATCTTCATGTTAAAATCAACACTGTGGAATGAAGTTTTATTGATTTTCATGAATTTTAGGAAAGAAAAAAAAGCCACAGAGGAAGAATCGCACTGTAATATTGCGCTGGGCTTTTGTTAATGCTTACATCCCACCAGTCAGGTTCTTCAGCTGCACAGATTTTCCTGGCAAAAGCCTGTTCAAATGCTGACTTAGTCATTCATCTACCCATGTATGTGCAGGCAGGGAATACCAAAGCATCTTAACTGCATGTTATAAGGTTTTTGTGAGATTATTTGTTCTTGCATGCTTCTAGCACACTGAAACCTCTGCTGCAATTCCTGTAAGGAAAATATAGGGGAAGAATTCTTTTTAACATATAGTAATTCATTGTATATTACTTTCTTAATATGGTAGCAATATAGTGGTTGCGATGTTACAGGAAAATATACATATGAATATTTATCTGTAATTACATATGCAGGGAAATCACATACACACACTAACTGAGCTGTGAGGAAATGGATCTAACCTGATCTCTCTGTACAAACACTGAGCAATTAAATGCTAAATGCACAGTTTCTGAAAGCAGAAATTAATATGGAAAGCCACTTGCTTTTAAGCTCTAACACAGCCCAGAGAGATATAAAAAACACCCACAAGGCAAAAAATTTAATTCAAAGTCTTACCTAAGAATGTGTTTGATATATATTCTGAGACCTGATTGCCTGACCTGCTCATTTCAGATAGGTGGGTTAGCTCCCGGTTGAGCATTCTTTTAAACTGGAAACAAAACAAAAAAAAGTGTAAAGTCAGTGATTAAGATATAGTTTAGGATAAGAAAATGCAGTCAGTTTATAACATGACATTATGAATATACGCTACGGTAAGGTAACTCTAAAAACAGAAATCCATGTAACGTCGATATACCTATCAACTTATTCATGGGTTGGACAACATCATTCATCATTCCTAATCTAAAATACACCACAGGGATTCAATGTCCTACTAGTAACTGAAAATTCTAAGACATATGTATACACACAAATAGTGTTATTGTCTTTCCAATTTTTTTTTTTCATTAGAAACTAAATACAAAGGTATTTATGTAGGATCTATTCTCTACTAGCTTTCTCATAATATTTGTAAATTAATTTATTTGTGCATTTTTTGCAATTCATTTGGGAATATGTCAATTTTATCTTACCTCTCCTCACTAATCTACTCAAAATGTATTTGACAGTATTGCTCAAAGCAATCAAAATATCATACTGATTTCCTACAAGCCAGTATGAATAGCCGTAGGTTATGTTGTCTCTGACCTAAAATTATTATATTCGATTAGCCCAAAGATTTGACTTCAGAAAGCTATATTCATCTCTATGAAATACTGGGGTAGAAAATACCCACCTATGGAAACACCTTCCATTTCCCTCTAAGTAGGGAACTCTAGGCACTCCATAGGGTAGAAGTGGATACTAATATTCCATGAAATGTATAATTGATTAGGTACTCATCACTGAGCCTCTCTTGATTCCTTTTAGACTCCAGGGTGAAATGATATACTGTGTCATTATGCTTGACAGGCTAATTGCGTAATACAGCTCTTGCTATCTTAGATGCATTTTCACTGATTATAGCTCTGCCCTGATATTGCCAACAAACAGAACTCAGCAATACTATTAACAATTCAAACAATTTTGCCAATGCAAATTAGCATGCATCTGTAACTACTAAAGTTTGCCTCCTATTGTGCCATCCTTTCATTTTGTTGTTAAGATTTCTCAGTCATCTTTTCTCTTAACAAAGCCAAATTATTTGTGCCATTTTCAGAATCATCTTTCACCTTGTTCACCCAGTTATGAATATTTATTACATCAAGTAATAGCTATCCTTAGTATATATACCTATAAACATTCATCTATGTTGAAAACTGATAATTTATAATTTACGCTTCTTCAAAGCAGATAAACCACTGGAGTAAACATCAACCACTGCCTTTCCATTCCACTGGAATTATCAAAGAAGCCCTCTCTTTAGAGAGACCTTGCAGAGTGAAAGGTGTTATGTTCTTCAATATATTTTTAAGTCACCAATTTCTGTATTGCTCACACTCTACGAAATAAAAGTTACCTTTAATATAACACTCTAACCATTAGCCACTGCATTTTCCTGCCATCTTGACATGGCATCAGCTCAGGAAGTTCCAGAGCTACAAAGACTGAATCCTACTTTAGTCACAAGCCAAATGCTCACCTTTGATCTCAGATATAGCTGTGTGCTCGCAAATGCTCAACACGTCTGCAAATACAGCTACACACACCGTGAGCTACAGACCTATACATTCTGGACAAAAACAGTGTCAGCCTCTTTAGCAATGTTTAATGTTTGTCACAAATGTCAAATGTTGAAAAAAGAAGCCAAGTTTGTCAAGCAGTAAAATGACTGGTCCAAAAATCCTAAGACCATTTTTAAAAGTCTGTCTTTAAACTTTTAACACACTTAAGTCATGCTTGCACACTTCTTCTACTGTTCCCATGAAGGTGAGAAATGGAATTAAGGTAAAAAATGAAGAACTCATGGAATAGTTTGTCTCCAGATGGCATTCAGAAACTGCAGCTTCTGTATTTATTGTACAGATGTCCACAACAAATGGAAGGTACGTAACAGTCTTTTCTAATGCTGTGCTCCCCATTAGGTTGACACAAACCCTCATCTTCCCACCTTCCATCACCCCAGAAGTCAGTAGAACGTAAAAGCTCAACCATCTGCATAAGAACTGCAGAACAGTCTGTGTTACTGCTGAATATGGGTGTACAGTAAAATAAGTCCCTGCACTTCTGCAAGGCCCTCCTGCTAAGAGCAAATTCAATTGGTGAAGCCTTTGGCTTTGAAGAGCTGTAGCTGCATGATTTCCTCATAGTGTTTCATATATTGCTGACACCACAGCAACAAAACCTTAATTGACATTTTTTTTGCGATCTTCTGGACTAAGCAGAAGTTTAGAGAACTGTTCTCATTTTCTCATTTTACAACAAAGCCTTACAACCCTCGTCACCATCGGATCAGATAAAGCTGAAGACCGTATTCAGACGTATTCTGACGCAGAACAATAATTGTCTTTGAGAACATTACAAAACCAGAAAACCAAACCAAAACCATAAACAATGACAGTCAGGCATTTTTGTTGGTTATACCCTGTTTCAATATATCTGTATATTACTTAATCCTCTGATTAATAACCTGCCTTTTGGAAAAAAAAAAAATTCTTTTTCTAAGAAAAAAATCCCCAAAACCAAACCCCCCCCCCCCACACACACACACCTTTTCTTGATTTTACCAATTTCTCAAAGATTTCTTTGGGCCCAAGTAACCCATACACAGTTGCTCCTTCAAAGATCCACATATTTATACAGCCCTGCACAATTACTTTTTAATAGAATTCTGCCTCTCACATGGCTCCCACAAGATCCTATTGCCAATCAGAGAAATTTATTACATCCGTGAGCCAACACTTTTTCAGTCATTCAACAGACACCCCTAAGTGCTTGAAAACTGACTAGACTTCGTACTCATAATTGTCCTCCTGGAAACAACAGTTTGCACATTATTCAAAACAATTCAAACAAGACATGAAACCATCTTGTCCCTAATAATAGTAAATCTTAAGGATAATATTTTAAATAAGAATTTTAAAAATATGAATGCCATATGCTTTCCTAGTTGATGAAAATAAATCATAATGATCAAAGCTCTTGTTGTTAATAAACATTTACACCATACACTTCAATTATGATATTGTCAGCTCAGCATGGGGAGGAAGCAGAGGTTTTTGACTATCTGTGCATATATTGTATTCTTCTTCAGACAGAAAGATTTTCCCACATTAGCACTAGGCATTGTTAGGTTGGAAAAAACGACACATATCCTTTTGGAATACCACAGTCCCTCATTATAGTCTTAGAAATTCCCCCTAGAAACGAAGAGGCCATAAAGTGTGCATTAATATACAGTTCTGCACTGCTGAATACTGATGTCACAGCAACAAAACCATAAAAATTTTCTAAAAAATTCCTAGAAATATTCTCTTAAGCAGAATTTGTAAAATTTCATTTGTTTCTATTATTTTAGTGATTTTAATCTCAGCTTGGGTGTGGGGTGGGGGGAAGAGGACAAGAAGGTGCAGAACCCTCTACACAAATACAGAGCATTCAAATAACTTCACAAGTCTCTCCAAAGTGACAAAAGTACACATGCAATTTTTTCTCCATTTAAAAATCTAGGAAGTCTGCTGGAGTGAAAACTAATACATGAGAATAAAAGTGCACACATTATTATAATGGACAGAGAACAACATCCCAGTGTTAACCTCCTGAGAATAGGTCTGTAGTTTAGGTCCTTCTGGGCTGAAGCTCAGTGTGTGCATATTTCCACTTATATATATTACTGCTGTCAACCTAGGATAAACATATATTTTTTGGAAAAAATAAGGTACTTTTCTGATGGCAGCAAAGACATGCAGAAAAAAAAAGGACAAATATTTACAGTAACCATTTTCCCAAACAGCAGCAAGAGCACTGATATGTTTTTTGGGAAGACTTTGCATGTATAGTATATAGAAATTATCAATTCCAAGATTTAACTAGAGTCAAAACATGGTCATGAAAGAGTTTGGGCTGCATGCTTAATATATATAGGGGTTATTGTTTACACTTAAGAACATTTTACAAATTTTGTATAAAGTTCTTGACTCAATAACAAAAAGCTTAAGTCAAACAAGCAGCCAGCAGCTAGTTGTATTGAAAAAGGAAGCACAAAGAACCACTCTCAGGGTAGACACCCTGTTCTGGTAGGGTCTCTTCCATGCAGGTTTTCTGTTCCTCAGCAGAAACGTACAGTATCTGAAGGACTGTAGAGAGGCTGCAACCACCACAGCCTCCAGCACCAGTACTGAAGGTGAAGCTAGGGCTACTAGGCAGTCCATGGACCTAAAAGCACCATCTTGTCCTTCACTTTGAGCATTAATCAAGCTCCAACTCCAGTGGAGGCTGAAACAAAAACACTCAAGAGCAACTGAAGACTTTCACTGCACTAGCTCCCAAAGCCACATGGCAACAGATCCCAGTTTCAACCTTTCTGGCTGACTCTTTTCTAGGCAACACTTGTAAAAGCTTACATGAATATACATCATGGAGCATTCACTCAATACTTGGAACATTCAACTTATAGGATTGTATTTTGTTTCTGAAACAATTTTTTTTTTTAGAAGGTGTTTAATTAAAAAAAAGAATAAACTATATCATTTTACTGGATTTCAAAAATGTCATGTATTCTATAATAAAACAAACAGGGAATTTAAAGTAGGTCAGCCTTACAAATTAATCTAAGGCTTCTGTCTATATTGTTTATCAATGCAGAATTATCTTGGATTTTAGCAGTATTCCTAATCCATAAACAAAATTCTTAACAGCTACAGTTTTGGGTTAAAGAACTGCATGTGTTTAACTAATATGAAAGTCAGACACTGGTTTTTATACATAAGCTATGAGAGGCTCATGTCTCTAGGGTGGCATTGTGACTGTGGCGCTATCAAGAAAAAATACTCAACAAAAATGGAAGATAAATGCTCCACATGGAAACGATTATCTGAAAAAAAATTCACAGGAGATGAAGTACAGCCTGAAGCATAGTGAAATATATATATAATAAGGGACGTGAGTATGTACAATGATCTCTGAGAATAAGATGTTTCAATCCTTAGAATTTCATACTCTGATTGTTTTAAATGTCATAAAAACCAGATCATCTTTTCTTCTCAATTTTTTCCTCTATTTGTAGTGTGAATTCAAAAAGCACTACTTAGCTTCTTAACTAAAATCATTGTCTATAGACAGTATAGGTCACTGTCTATACAAAGAACATTTTTTGTCACCTGTGTACTTAATTACAGCTACCCTGCTCTCTGCTGAACTTCAATTAGCAAAAGAAGTCTCTCAATTTAAAGGCTAAACAGTAAGAGTGAACATTTAAATTGGTGATTGAATTTTTCCAATTTAGCAAGGAAAAATGTGACAGCAGCTGCTTGGAAATGCAGGAAAGACTTTTTAGTAATTACAATAAATAACATCACTTTTTGCTGAATGCAAAGTAATTTCATCTTATTGTTTTAGTAAACAAGAAAGAAATCCACCTAGCTAGCATAATGGTATTTTTTTCACAGATGACTGATCAAAATCCTTGAGAATATATTGAAACAATTCAGCATTAGCTGACAACACTCACAATCAGACATAATCACCTAATGAGGGTTTTGCATTTCCACATTGAGAAATATATACCTATCATAAAATTAGCTACAGATACAAGAAAGCTTTAAGAGATTCAGTCATGTATGAATATAATGCTTGTGTTATTTTTAGTAATTTAATTCAATACTTTCATTACTTAGTTCAGGAAAAATCAGAATTTTCTTTAAAACCAGATGACTTGGTACAGTTATTGTATGTCAAGCACAGGATGATGTTTCTTTTTTATTTTTTACAACTTGATAATGATTATAACAGCAGCATCATTTTTTAAGCTCAAACATAATTTTTTAGGGCTAAAACAAAGCTCAGAGCTGATTTTCTACTATGTGGATTTCAGTTCTGTGTGTTGACAGGCATATTGATTTGATTCCTTTGTGCAAAACTTTTCCACAAAAAGAGATAAAACCTTATTTAATTTCATCTTCTAGCAGTATTGCAGTTTCAAGCTAGTTCAAAGGTGCCCTACATAAAATGTAGATGTTTTAATCAATGTCACACACACATAACTACCACAAAATGTTGTTGAAACACTATTCATAATTTCACCTTTCTTCAGTTATTAAAACTAGTATGAGTCATGCATCCACCCATTATCCTCAGTTTCTTTACTCACGCCCTCCTCTCCCATTGTAACAGTATTACAGTTTTGAGGGGGTATTTTTTAGATCTTTTATTGTCTGGAAATACAGTTTTGTAGCAACCTTTTTCTTAACGAAAAAAAACCTGAATTTCATTGGCTTTAGACTTAGTCTGATCATTCACTGAAGGAATGTTATTTTAAAGGTCCCAGCGTAGTTTCTAAGAGACTGTATACTGAGCAGTTCATTTTTCTTGCTGAACAAAGGCTTGTTATCTCATTTTTTACTTCATGTTCACAGTACTCATCGTCATATCACCCACAAATTATCATGCTATCCAGTGATCATGCAATCACACACCATAAATAAAGGTTCTTAAAAGGTAAAAGAAAATCCTACCTTTATGTAGCCCCAAGAAACTGAGAGTAAATAGTTTGCCTCAGGCATTTTTGGTATTTTTTTTTCCTTTACTACCAATCTAAGCTAATCAGTTCTTTTCTATCTGACACTGCAAAAGACTTCCAAGAATAAAGATTCCTTCTTTTCTAATTCTTTTTGCTAATCTTCAGGTTCTCAGCAACTGTGTGCACAGGAGGCATTCTGAAATGAAATCCAAACGTGTGGTTTTCCGATTGTAGAAATGCCATTTGTGAAACTCCAAGCATTCAGAGGCAACGCTGAAGACACATATTGTACAAGCTGAAGACATTTCTGAAGAGCTAGGGATATGCATATTTCCTGAACACCAGGACTTAATGAATAATGTATGTCAAGATGCTCGGCTGCTCAAAGACTTGCTCTATCAACAGCTACGAAATAAGGACCTGAAGAGGAAGCCACAGACAGAGGCAGCGATCCCTCCCATAGAGCCTAACTAGCAGCCAATAGTATGTCACCCTGAAAAATATAAATCCGCAGGGCTGGTGTCATGATGTATGGTAATTTCCCATCGGCCAATGCTGGGGACTCCCTTGGGCACAGGGTACTTTTTTTTTTTCTACAGCAAATGCCCTTTATTAATGGCCTCCCTGCCTGCAGCAGTCACATGCCATTCAAAAATAATTGGACTAAAGTCTCATCACTTCAGCAGCATTTAACACTCTCTTCAATGGATGCACCATCCAAGCAGTTACAATGAGCATTGTGTATATCTGTGTGTATTGCCCAGTGGTTTTAACTTTTCATATGGAAGAAAATAATATTGTCAGGGTTTCTTAAGGGGGAAAAAACCCCAAACCAAAATAGAGCTATCTGGTTTCTTGAGAAGTCTGTGATAAAATATTTTTTTTGCTTTTATGCAACTGATCCACCTCAGACTACTCGTTTCTACTATCTTTTTATTTTAAGAGGTAAAAGCAGTTCTTATTAAGCTAAAGTAAGTCACATGTCCTACAATTCCCAATGAGTATTAAGCTTCCATAGAGATATAAGAAGTGAGTTAATAGGAGTCCTCAAATTCTCACTGTATTTCTTCAACTTTTGCTCTTTCTACCTCAGCAGATTATTATAATCAATTATAGCTACACATCATAGAAAAAAAAAAAAAGGGATCAACTGAAAGTGCAGTGTGTGAGCTGACTCAGGCATTAAACAAAATATCCCACCCTCCGCCACTCAGAGACAAAAACTTGAGAAAAGGAATACATTCTGCCCACAGCAGGGGGGTTGGAACTAGATGATCTTTTGAAGTCCCTTCCAACCCAAGCCATTCTATGATTATCTTGCACCATTCTGTGCAATGCACATGCACGACTGCAGCAAGTTTCTGAGTCTTTCTTGCATCAAAAGAAGGGAGAGTTTCCCAATATGACAATGGGCAAAGCCTAAGGACAAACTGAATGAGGTTCAGTGTTCAGCCTAATTCCACACTGCTAATTCACTTGAAGATGCTGAGAATGGTCATAAGACAGGTTTTGGCTGAAATAGTCAGTGACACTAAGGGCTTGAAAAAGAACTGAACTTGTAAAAATCAATAGGTCAAAATATGACATCAACAAATTTCTTCCTTACACGAGAGAAATCTATAGCAACTGGATACCATCAACAGATCATCAGCACTTAATGTATCTTCATGTGGAAAGCATACTGTTTTCCTTAAAATAGATAACATAAAATATTTCTGACACATTTTCTATTTAATATGCACAATTACACTTTTTCTGGATCAATGCAGCCCGATATATATTAAGATGTAAATTAAGTTTTGAAAATAAACCTGGACTTACTAGAGACTCAGCATGACTATAAAGAAGCCAAAAGCTGCTTCTGGAAAATATTTATCCTGATTCTTCCAGCTCAGCTATGTAACACTGCATATAAATCTTGTCTATGTTGCATTGTCTTCTGATCACCCAGGAGACAGCACTGCTGCCACCTACCCAGCATCAACACTGAGAACTGAAAATATGCTGCCTTTCTTCAGAAGGAAATTTCAAGCATGACTTAGAAAATAGTGAAATAACAGCCACTACACTTTCAGCTGCTTTAGGAACAAAGTATGAACTATGAAAGTTTGGCTGCAATAGGCAGTATTAGCAGACACTGGAAAGCCAAGTTTTAATTTATTTTCTCTTACTTTGCTACTTTAGTGGCTATTTCCTCCATAAATATTAATAACTGTTCCCAAAGGCACAGAACTTGATTCAGATAAGGAATATTTAAAATGGCTGGCATGTAAATTACACTAGCTGTTTAGCATGTATTAAAAAATCTTCATTTTTTTATCCCTCACCAATGCATGAAACAAAGGTACATCCGTAAGAATTATCGGATTATGGGATTATTGAATTTATTGAAGGATTATGTTTTTTGAGTTATTAGCTAGATCCTTTTTGATGTAAAAACATGAAAAAACATTTTCCTCCAGTATGTTACAACAATTTATTCTAGCTTATTCTTATTATTATAGTAATAATAAGAAGTTACACCTGATATTGGCTGCTTACTACTAAGTTGTATAATTTTTTCAAGAACCACAGTCTCGACCTCATAGAACTACTGATTGCAGTAATATAATTTAATTTTATAACTTCACTGTCTCAGAAAGCATGCGCTCTGACTTTGGCTACATGTAGGAGCATGACATTGGACATTTATAGCTGGGAAAGTCACATCAGCGCTGATTTACAGGAATCCTTTTGGCTGATTTTCATGCTCAGTTCCCAGACCGCAAAGAGTGAATAACTGGCTTTAGAGAAGGTTATGGTGAATAGCTGAGTGCACAGCAAATAGCTTCCACAAACTAAATACTGAGAGGAATTCAAGTTAAGAAAAACAAAAGTTGGAGATTCTTGTTTTTATATAAACATACATCCATGAAGATAACACATCGGGAAGAAGGGCATAATGACATTTTCTACAATGCTCCCAGTCAAGCAAAGAATATGAAAATGAGAAACATATAATTTGAAATTACAGTAAGTAATAAAATAACTCAGAAAAAAGGGGAAGTTTTTAATGAGCACGGTTGTGTGTTTTGAAAGAATTAAGACAATGACCTTGAAATGCAGAAAGATTATGAAGTCCCTTAATACCTTCAGCAAATGTTAGCTATTATTTAATCAATGATCCTGGACAACTTTTTCCAAAAGAGTCATAAAAAGAGGTGGCAGAGATCCCAGGAGCTATGATGTTTCAGCCATAGCACACGTTTAAAGACTGCAAAATTTTTAATTTGTGCCATTTAAAATTTGCAAGCAGGATGGATGGGTAACTTCAGGCCACTTCACAAAACACCAGTCCTGAATATAATACCAGAAAAGCTGAAATACACATATTCTAGGTATTTGCTTGATAAAGAACCAAGACATAGGATTGTAATTAACGTCTGTCATGTATGTATTTGAACATGTCATATTCTTGTACTGTTGCAGGGCATTTGATTTATTACTGTAAAATATTCTGCAACAACTCTCTCAGTGTCAAGAGAGGACACATTAAATGGATTAACATTTTGATTATAGACCCACATCTAATGATCATAAACAGGCTGACTTTATTTAATGGGACTGCTTTAAATCAGGTTCTGCAAGACTTGAAACTATTTTACGATACTCAATTTCTTAATTGGTGTCTGAAATTAAGCCACTACCATTAAAACTTTCAGAGAACAGAAAAACTGGGGGGAGGGGTGGTTGATGAAATGAACCAAAACGTTCACACCATTCATTTAAACTGTAGTTCAAAGAATTTAACTGCAAAGATACCAGCAATAAGGAGCATGGTCCATGAGTACGAAATGGTAAACTACACTGAAGAAACCCTGAAGACTTCATAGAGTCTCAACAGGACATTGATACAATGATACTGTCACCCCCATAAATCTGAATCTTCTATGATACTAAATAAAAAGACAGATACTCTAAACCTCCCATTCTGGCAACTCTAGTGAGGGAACAGTGCACAGAGTTCTAGTGTCTCTGTTTTCCTAACTGCGGTCATGTACTTTGTGTAGGAAGAAAACTTACAAATATTATTCAGGGGACAGAGGAAAATTTTTTGTAATAAAAGAAAATCCTCAAGCTGTTTAACCTAAACCCCCACATCTACTGTGTAGAATTACGACAATGAGAAAACACAGCACAGCAGACCTGTTTTGCTAGCACCGAGGAAGCAATAAGAAGCTATGGAAGACAGCTGAAACTGCCTCAAACTTACTGAGCTGAAACCAGCAAGACATAGGGAAGGCAAATGATATCTTGGGGGCACTGCCAGCAGGTCAAGGGAAGCATGCTGCCCATCTACTCAGCCCTCCTGTGGCCTCATGTGCAGTGCTGTGTCCAGTTTTGGGCTACCAAGGACAAGAGACAGAGTGAGCTCCTGTCCAGGAGCAGGTTCAGCAGCAACAAAGATGACTAAGAAACTAAAGCACTTCTTTTACAAGGAAAGGCTGAGGGAGCTGGGCCTGTTCAGCCTCAAGAAGAAACAACTGAGAGGGGACTTCATCGATGTATATCAATATCTGAAGGGAGAGTGCCAAGAGGATGGAACCAGGCTCTTCTTGTTGGTGTCATGCAGTAGGAAAAGAGGTAATGGGCAGCAAATGATGCACAGGAAGTTCTACCTGATTATGAGGAAGAACTTCTGTACTGAGGAAGCACTGGAACAGATTGCCCAGAGACATGATGGAGTCTCCCTCACTGGAGATATTCAAGAACCACCTGGACACAATCCTGTGCAATGTGCTCTGGGATGACACTGCTTGAGCAGGGAGGTGGGACCAGTGACCCACTATTGTCACTTTCAATCTGACCCATTCTGTGATCTAGTTGCAGTACCTTTCTAACAGTCCCATGGGAAAATTACCATCTGGGTCTTTCCTACGGGTCAATGATGGATAATACAGGAACTCCAGCAGAAACATACTTAGCTTTGAGGGCAGCAGAACAGTGCTCTTCACTGCAACCGCCTGGATTGACTATGAAGTTGCACTAGGAATGTTCAGAGACATGTCTCAGCATCAGTCTTGAATACAAGTGCTGGATGTAATGCATATTGTCTAGTAAGCAGCAAAAAGTAAAGCAAAAAGGAAGACAACTAAGGGTATCACTGGTTTTAGTTTTCAAAGCTGTATGCATTACAAACAAGAACAGATAGCCTGAAGAAATTTCATAAACCGAACAAAGAGCCTGTCTAAAAATATTAAAAAACAATACCCATGCCAGGGTGTTAAAACTAGATAATCTTTAGGATCCCTTCCAACCAAAACCTTTCTATAGGTCTTCAATTTTTAGGCTGACCTCCAGATACCAGGGAACACCGATAATTACCCATGTCAAATTCAACTCCTACTTGTCACAAATACAGCACTGTTTTCACAGTATTAGCCGGCTCCACTGGAGTTTATGCTGGCACAGCAGAAAGCCTCCCCACAAAATGGAGAGTCTACTCAATGCTGGAAGACCAAAGCAGAAAAGAATGGCCCTTTCATCCAGCAAGCAAGGGCATGTGGATGGACTGAACTGGGCCAAAAAACAGAGCTGGTGTGGAGGCAGCAGCAGGTCAGCTACGGACAAGAAAAAAAATCAGCCAGCCTCACCAAACTTCTCTGCATCCACATAAGACTCCCTTACTAGAAGAAAAAAAGGTAGAATTTAAGTAAAAATCCCATACAAACCATCAGGAATTTTATGAATATGAGTAAATTGTTCCAGATGCAGCAATCAGATGCCACACACCAAGTGAGCTGCAGGAATGGAGGCAAAGCTGGGTCTTGTGCTGATATCAAGAAGACTTGAGCTCCACTGGTGGCTGAGAACCGATACCTGTAATTGGAACTAATCCCCAATTCTTCTGAAGGAGCCTCGGTTTTAAGGATGCTAAAGATAGCATAATTATAATGCTTTAAAAAGGCTTTCTTGGCGGTCTTCTGCCTGTCAGAATAACATTTATTAAAAATTATGGAATAGCCTATGCTGTATCATTTTTATTTTACAGATCTTTTTATTCGGGAATATATAATTCTTATGCATGAAATATGAAAATTTTATGTTGCTAAACAGACTGAGATGACATTCTTCGGAACTATTCTAGGGTAAAGATGTAGTAAAACTCAGTAGCTGAGTTATTTAATGAAGTTCCTTTATAATTTGAAATAAATTAAAAATAAAAAAGGAAAATATTTTCTAGTAAATACATAATTCATTGTTTGTATTTACTGCCCTCTAGTGATAACAAAAGCATTACTATGAACATATGATACTAAACTTTTTCAGACCATAAATTTCACAATGTGTTTCACTAATTTTTCAACTAACAAATTACACCCTGTTTCAAACCCTATTTTGGGGATCACACTCAATCCTTTAAAACACAATATATACCAATCATTTTCCTAAAAGTCTTCCAAATAATGATGGATATCACAGTCTCTAGTCTCTAAAAACTACCTTGCAGTAAATGGAGTTTAATTTCAAAAAATATTTAGCTAAATATTGGCAACTGACGGAACAAATGAATAATCACAATCACATTATTCTCTCCATGAAATTACTACTGTGACCAGTACCTGATGTAAACAGAAGGTTTTTCAAGTTTTGCCCTAATAACAATGTTAAAAAAAAAGCTTTACTTGGATATACAGAGATCTATAATCTCACATCACAAAACCGCATTACCTATCATGTTTTTAGACATGTCAATATACTGATACAAACATACCATATGTCCACATCACAACCAAATAAGCTGTGAAACAACAGACCTATGTTACTTATACTTCTGACCTGGAAATGCTTCAAACAAATACGTTCAAACAAATAGCCTGGTTTGAGTAATATTTTGGAAAATTATGCTTAAATTATTGCAATATTAATATAAAAAATCCTGGCACACAAATCAAATCTGTGCTCAGCTTGCACTGGACATGAGGGATTATGGAGCAAACTGAGCTTTCCTATTTCGCATTTTTCACATCTACTTCATATGCAAAAATCAGTTGTATTTATGCAAACTATTTTAATGGCATGCTTCTCTTGCTATTACTCCAAATAACTTGACAGTTGAGCCAAATCTTTCAAAACAGCTCTGGAAGAAGCCACAAAACACTACCACTAGAGGGCCTGGATTCTCATCATGATTAGTTCCCTTACAATACCCTGTCGGCATTTTGTTTGCTTTACAATAATTCTTGTATTTTATGGAAAGTATAATTTGGATGGAAAAGAAGAAAATAGAATAGAAAATATTTAGTTATCACTTTCCCTTCAGGATCCACCCTAACACGCCTCTTAAATGAGCTGCTCAAGCTTTACTGTGACCAGATCTTAAAACCAAACAGTTTGATACTCTATCAGATAATTCTGGCTTTCCAACCTCCTTTTAAGAAGAGTCCTCTCTTGGAAGAGCAGAAGAAAAATCTGTTATATATGCTTTTATTATGTAAACTGTGTGTATAGGTAACTTGTACAAGACAATTCCCAAGATGAAAAAAACAGAAAAGAAAAATAAATCCAACATGAGGCAAAAGACACAAATAATACTTTCTTCTAAGAGCTACATCCACATCTATGTCAACTGAAAGCATGTCATCTCATTCTTCATCACATTCTTTTGTGTATTTTTTCTTACAGACTGCTGTTGGGGATGATCTTCCACTGTAATTTCTGATTTTTCTCCTCATTCTATTACTCTGTTTTTTCTCCTCATTCTCTCTATTACACACATCCACTCCTGACTTGGGAGCAATGACAACTAAACAGACAAAGTAATGCTTCACTCTTTCCCCTTATCTGCAAGGAAAAATGCATCCTGCTTCTCCACCTTCTCCTGGCAAAGTGCAGCAAGGAAGCTGGGTGGAAATCTCAGTCTCAAATATAGCTGTACAGTTTGGCTTATACCCTATTCTATGTTCCATTTAATTGCCATTTCTTTGCCATACTTTGAGTACGGACATTTTCCAAACAATATATTGATACCCACTCCCCGCTTCCCCAAGTGTAACCCTACCCAAGGCTGTCTTGCCAGGGCAACTAATATATAAAATTGTCAAGTTTTGCGCTAAGTGGAGTCTAAGGGCTACTCCTGTGTTCCTCAGAAGTAAGCTCCTATGCTTAATAGACACTTGAATGTGCTCTACAGAAAACAAATAAGTAAAAATAATCTTACTCAAAAGACCAGTGCGGTATGCACCTCCTCTGCATGGCTATGCCTAGTCGAGTGCAGCTGTCCAGAGACTTTCAGTCCAAAGGCATTTAAGAGAAGAAGAGTAAACTTAACAGAGGTACTGCAATGACCTTCCACTTCAAAAATGCACCCAAAATTATTCTATACCAATGCTGAAGGAATGCAACTGTTAATAAACATACCATAGAGATACAATATATGTATCTCATATATATAATATATATCATCCACATAGAGGTATAATAAATATATTGTGCCACAGAAATACACTCATAACTGCAGCTAAATACCAATTTCCTGCGGTACAGAAATTTCAACAACTTGTACCTGCTACCTTACCTACTGAGGATGACTTTCTATAGCTTACTTGCATAAATAAGAATTATAAGCTATATCAGTGTTAACACCCTATAAGGATACTTGTATTTTGGGAAAAGAATAGAGTGTAGCTTAAAACTTTTCTAAGACTCCCTGTACTAATAAAGGTATCCAAACAAGAGAAAAAATAAAGGTGATTTATTCTAATACCAAAATTCTCCCCTACAAAAAAGTACTTGGTCATTCTCCCATTTAA
This sequence comes from Oxyruncus cristatus, assembly GCA_013399855.1. NCBI lineage: Eukaryota > Metazoa > Chordata > Aves > Passeriformes > Cotingidae > Oxyruncus > Oxyruncus cristatus. Next base: position 65,398 of record VXAY01002710.1, on the reverse strand, counting down.
AAAAATGGGAATTTTTTTTTCTAAAAGTCATTAATAGGTGATCATTTCTACCAAGTGGAAAAGATATGGCTGTAAATGTGTCTGACAAAGTTTTCTTCTCCTTTTCCTGCATCATATACAGTTTTGCCTACGACATAGATATGTAATAAAAGGAATATAAAATTCAGAATCATCTGAATGTGTAATAAACATCTACCATAAGTACCTACCATAGCATGCTCACAAAAGAAGTTTATACCCATATTATGCATTTTTCCAGACAGCTATATCTAACGAACGTGCAAAGAGGTGTGATGCTTCATTCAGAGAGCTACGATGGTATACTCATCCTAAGACTGATACAGCTATGCCAGTAAAAACTAAGGGTATTGCCTATTTCACACAGAAAGCTGGCTTGCTATGTAAGGACAAAAAGACAGTTTCACAGGTATTGCTAGATTAATCTTACTTCTCCTGTAACATGACATTCTTATTTTAATGAGGCATTCCAATTGCAGACCTCACCAAAGTCAAGCTTTAACAGTTCATCCTAAATATTGCTGAATGGTTGTAATTTCATACTATAAGAAATGAATCTTTCAACCGTCTTTTTGCAGCTATGAAAAAGAGCGATTATTCCACAGACAAAAGCAGAGAATTGTGAAGTAAGTTCCAACATGGCAAAAAGCTCAGTATAGCTCTGATATAAACACACCTTAGCAAATGGCCGTAAGTTACACACTGTAGAAACCAACATTTAGAATGCAGACTTGCTTCATGCAATTCTGTTGGTTAAGTCTACAGTTCTTATTAAACCATGACTGTTGTCATACTAAAGTGTATGTGATAGTGTCATTTTTCTTTCAAGGAAGATGATTCACTAATACTTATTGCAATGTGTCCTTCATACCTTTCATTTGATTATTTATTTAGATGCTCTAAACAGGCTCTGCATCTATGTAGATACACAAAATAATACAGATCTACTCATCTGGAAGAGGACAAACAACTAATCTCACACATTACATGCTTGTCTCATGCATACAGGGAAACAAACAAAAATTTCATGCATTTTTTTTTGTCTGAGCACTTCATCCGAATGCCTCTAGGTCAAATTAAGCAAACAAGCACAAAACCCAAGCGGTTTTTCAGTCCCACAGTCAGGTGTACTGTGAGGCTGGGTTTACATGTACACATGCGAGAGATGGAGACAAGATAACATAATCAGGCCAAACGCAGCTCTGTAGTTTCCTGAATACCATACTTATTCCCTGCATGATTTAAATCTCTCCTACAAGAAGTTTCAGTATTTGCATGAGGAAGCCCATGGTATATCCATGTTTCTTTACTCCTTGTCTATGGATACCAGTAATTTGCCTCTCATTCTACACACAGAATCTGAGCGCCTTTTTGGGCTCTGTCTTCTTGTGTGTTGGTGACAGCTTATAGTGGGGTGCCGCCGCTTTCAGATCATGCAGACCTGGTCTGAGCTCTGCTCCATTGCCTGGTGCTCGGTATGTCAGCTGTGGATAACTGCACACCCAGCCAGGGGTTAGCAGGGTCAGGTCAGACCATGTTGGGAGGTGTTGGCCAAGCGCTGATAAGGACGCTGATAATGACCCATGCCTCACTGTCCCACGGCAGAGCGGATGAGTTCCTTTGGGTTTAGCAGCCCTGTTTAACCTTGTGCTGGAGCAGAGCAGTGAGTGCTCAGTCTCAGCTGAGCAGCAACCAACAGCTGAGAGGTAGTTGAAGAAATGGACTATTATCATTCTCCATTTTTAGCTACTAGTGTTTCCACATAGCTCACCACCTGTAATACAGGCAGAAAGGCGCACACAAAGGATCAGACTTCCTCAGGAGAGAACAAGTGAAGGTCAGGAGATGCAGCTGGATGCCTTGTTCTTCAATGAGTGTAGACTTGCAGCGTCAGTCTATTCTGTGAGTGTTTTTCTCCTTCCTACAGCGTGGGCTGTTGTGAGACAGGGGCATTAACTTGGAACCACTCTTGTGCTACAAGGCTCACAGCTAGCCAGCTCAGACCCCACTACAGAGCTACAGAGACAGTCTTGCGCTAGGTTTATTAAAGATAGCTACAAATCACACAACTGCTACGTCTATTAGTCTCCAATACAGTCATCACAAAAGTTGAAACAACTTTGTAGGACCCCTCTCACCTGGGTGAATTTTGCTTCTTTTTATGAAACGAAACTAACAATAAAGCAAGCACCAAGGTTATCTCAAAAGCACACGTACATATGAGTATAAACTTATGCATTTCTCAATACCATTGTAGAAGTGCATTTCAGGTGAGAGACACCCTTTAAGTCATTCTCCACAGTTTGGGTTTTTTCCCAACATTTTTGCTTTATTCTCAGTGCCATTTCGCAACTGACTGCTCAAAGGTTGAAAACACTTTTATGCTAAGTTTTCTATAAGAATAAATGTTGCTCCTGATCAACTACAGTTTGACAGAGCATCAGTAAATTGCTAAATCAATATTTTCTTTGAAAATACTCAAATGTGGCTTGTATTTAGCAATTTCAAGTATATACAGTAACCCCCTTTTGCAAAAACTGCTTTTAGCCATGGCTTATAACCAGTTAATATTTTGTATTTAAGAATGGTTAAAACTAAAATCATAAATTAATATATTTCAGCATTGATAATTTAGTTAACTTATGAACTTACATAGCACATCAAAACCTTAAAGACAATTTCATTTGAAATGTAAAACTTCTGTTTAATCAATGATAATTCACTATCACTTTTCTGAACACCAAAATATAATGAATCTGGCCATTCATACACAATTTGAAACCAAAGGTAGATTAAAAACCATGAAAGTAGTATCAAGTACTGCAAACTGATTAGGTTCCCCTAACAGAAGTATATCATTAAATTAAGGTATATTCTCTGATGAACTTGCCATATGGATACAAAATACATTATTCAAGTAAAAGATTATCTATTAACATTTCAATGCTGGTAAGACCTGAGCAGATGCAGAAAGACATGAGCCTATTCATTTATGTGGGCACACATGCACAAGCCCATTTTTGCCATGACAAGGATAGAAATGTTAAAACGGCTTTAGTCTGCAACTAAACTTCCTCCAGTCTTTCAAAGAAGCTCTTGCTTAACAGCTGATTCTATCAACTCTTTACCAAAGCTATAATAAATAAAACGAGCTTTGGGCTCCATCCACAGCCTGATGAAATAAATTTGAAGGTATTTACTAGCTCCAGCTAGCTGAATTCACATAAACTGCTCAAATGCCTCAGGCAACAGGAATGATGCTCTAGTACCACCTTCCAGGTCATCCCTGTCTACCCCCACCCCTCAAGTCCAGTGCCATACTTTTGTCCAATCTCCAAACTAGAGAATAAAACTGAAAGGGTGTAAAAAGTGCAGTTCAGCTGTGCAGGACTGTGTAGTTAACTAGGGAGTTCACATCTTGTCTAAGACAAATTCCATACAAACTGTGATGTAAAACTTGATAACTTCAGTGAGTATTAATTTCATACTCATTTCATGACACTGATATACCTATTCTGTTAATTACTGCTTCATTTACTGCCACAGACGTAAAAAACATAGTCCTGGCTTTTAAAAACCAAATGTGTTTCTGATTTTTAGACTGTTTTCTCAGCATGTATTAGGTGGTAAGACTTCCCAATATATCCCAGTTCAGTGTAAGCACAACAAATATCTAGAACAAGCATTTGCCTTGTCTGTTATCCAGTGTATTACTACATTAATCACTTCATATCAAAATACCAGGATAAATCCACAAAGTCTCAGGTCTTGATTAGAAAATTCCTTGAGAGGAAAAGGAATCATGAAGCAAAGCAGAGCTATTTTTCCAAATCTGCTAACAGACACCTTGAAGTCTCCTCTGATTAGAAAGAAAGAAAACAAAACCAAACCCCATATAACTCCTCCCTCAAGAACAATTAAAGCATGCTTTCATACTTAGGCACACTATTCAAATGACAGAGTGTAACAAGATTTAAGACTCAACACCTGTCCTCACATCCTGCCTCTGATCAGTCAGGCAGATTTTAGTTTTCTAAAACCAGAACATTTTTCAAGCTCTGATAATGATTTGGAGAACAAACCTACACTGTCTATGTACATCAGAATGCTACTATTTATACCCCATCTATACAATCTAAAAGACACATAAGAACACAGTATCTACCTGGAAAGACAAAATGTATAGATGTGGCAGAAGCATGCAGTTCCACTTTATCCCAACAGCATAGTTTTATTTTGTGTTGTAATATCATTCCTATAACCTATCCATCTTTCACAGCCCTGTGAAACAAAGATCAGAATACCAATGTATATTCCTGACCACCAAAAATAAAAGAAAAATATTTATTTTAGCCTCCAAATGTCAAGATTTTTTTCTGCACAGGTTTTCAGAGCTCTTTCTCATCTTGCATTGAAAATTTATGTTCCATTTAAAAAATCACGGTATGTGCTGAAAGCTGTGCTAGAAATGCCAAGCTCTGACTACATATCAAACAACTTCACAGTATTGAGCATCATCTCCACAGTGATGAGCTTGAAAGAGTTCTCCTATAATAAAGCCTCTGAAACCTTTTCAGCAACCAAAATGACCTTCATAAAATCCCTCCCACCTAGAAAATATACATATTTATTTTTACTGATGCTAAGAAACAGGGAAAAAACAACTACCAACTCATGAAATGCAGTTTTACCTGGGTCCAGTATTCAGACACACAAAACTTTGGCCATGCTCCATAGCACAGGAAAAATACATTCATTTTACTGAGAAATCTAGGTGTTGGAGTTTAAGCAGCCAAAGAGATATTCTGTGATTGATCAAATAATTCATCACATTAATATTTTGCAGGAGTAAACGTGCTTATGAACTTTACAGCTAAAGTTTCCACTGCAAGTGGAAAAATAATTCATTTTAAGACACCCTTATATACTTAATTTCAGATTTTTTTTTTTTTTTTTGTAAGTGGTCTTCTTGGAAGTGGTGTGTTTCAGAAACCCTTTGACACACACATACAGAATAACTTTGTAAATCTAGTAAAGATACTTTCTGGCTTCTTATTGAGCCACAATAGCCTGCATTTACTCCAAAATGGCACCCTCGTCTCTGCTTGTTGCCATGGCCACACCATACGTCAGACTTGCACTTTTTTCCCCAGGACCTGTTTGTTTAAGACAGGCCTAGGTGCTTCCTATTAGGGTGCCTGGAGCAGCAGGGCGGGCATTCCCATCAGCAACGGTGGCGGTGGCGGGAGCCGGCACCTTCTGCAGAGGTGATCAGCATGCAGCAGAGGGCAGAGATGCTGAGGAATCCAAACACGCTCTCTGCAACGCCACACACAAGGAGTGCTTCCAGACACCTTACAAGTCATGCAAAAAACATAGCCAGATTTGGCTGCAGTACTTTTAACTCTAGTATTCTGTGACAGCAAGAGCTGAACATGGGTATGCTAAGGCTAAGAAAGAAGAATTCCATGGAGCTACAAGTTTAGAAAGCAAACTAAATATTTCATTTTGCAAGATCTCAAGTACCTGTCTACCTGTTTCTGAGATGCTTCTATTGAGCTCCAAGGAAGTGCACATTTTAAAAAGCCTACTCATCATTAACTTTCAAATGTGATTCCAGTATTTAATAGCTTGTTTCATTCATGTCACTTACCAAACTGAAAATACTATTTCATGCATTCCTGTAGAGGAGGTCTCTTCATGCATGGGGAAAAGATGGCCAAAACCAAGACTTTGTCAGCTCTCACACTACCCACACATCACACTTCTAATGTATCAGGGCTTACTCATTTTACATTAGGTAACAACGTCACCAATGCCACTATTATGGCCATAAAGCCAACAATAGACAAGATTCACAGTACTACTGACAAAGAACAACAACCACCTGCAAACTCAGCAGTAAAACTTAGAGCCAAGTCATTATCCTTCAAAATCATTTGTAGAAACATACAGCAATTTTTTAAAAAATAGTAATTATAAAATCTTTACAAAAAATAAGAATTCAAATGTTCCTTCTATTTGTCATTATTTATCACAATGCCAATAAAGTTTGGCAAATATGCTAATGACTCAACATTATTACATACTTTAAAAGTCTGTTTTCTAGTCTGTTTTGCCAATTTTTTTGTTAAAACATACTCAAAGATGCCCAAGTCCTCAAGATCTACCTAGCAGCCTACTTTTCAGTTGTTTCTATTTCACAAACATTTTTATTAGTGAAAGAGCACTACCTTGCCATTTCTTTTTTTCCCCCCTTATACTAACCTTTATTGTGCCTTCTGATTACCATTCTTTTCTGTTGGAGTTGCACTATTTTTTCAGTGTCCCAGGGATGAAGTTTATAGAAACACTGCTAAAGGGCACAGACAAAATGTCACCTAGGATGTTTATCCTTTCTATGTTCCGATCAACTCTGAAAACAAACACCTGCTTCCTTGTATCAGTAAGTACACATGAATCACATCCTCACTAAATTGCTCTTCATTTGGAACACCCTTTGAATAGCCAAAGGGGGGCTGATATATTATGAAAAATCATTTTTTCTACATAAAATAATCCTCCAGGATGAGGTACTCTTCATTTTGTATTTTAGAATGCTGATTATAAAGTGATACCCTGAGAAAGAGTAGGAAAAAATATCTAGTATCTTTTTATCTAGTACCTGCAACTAAAATAACTTTTCCAGTACCAACCAATGCAGTGGTGCCTTCCTGAATCTATTGACTGATATCACTACACAACAAGAGAACCATACTTCATTATAAAATTCTACCTATCTACTTCGGGGTCCTCTTAGAAGCTGATTTATGGTAATTAAAGCATCAGTACTGTTATTCATCTTGCTCTTTCCTGGACGTTAGAAAAGACATCTTCGTTACAACTGTTAATTCTGAATCACAAAAATCAAGTTTACAAAAATGTTAGTATCTCAGCTGGCAGTGTGAGGTTGTCTGTAATTCTGGATAAAATTATTGCATTAGGTCTGTAGAGTCAACCTTCACCACAAGAAGATAATATAGCCCAGTTTAAATACATTAACACCTGCTTTTAAAGCTCACTTCAATCATGTAAACTAATTCAACTAAAAAGCAACCATCATTATATCCATCAAACAATACTCCTACTGTAATGGTTAGGAGGCTGCAGTTAACCACATACATATCCTGTAAGGTCCGGCTGTTTACTCCAGGATAAAATGAACACTGACTTTGCTTCAAATGCTTTATATTACTTTAAAAAACCTGCTTGTAAATTTATTCAAGAAGACAAGTTAATAAGAAAATGTCACTGGTTAGCCTATAGTGCTTAAGAACACAGGCAAGCAAAACCATTAACATATGTTAAACTAGTGATGGTGAATTACAGAAGAGCTTGAAAACCAGCCTGGACTACTGTGCATTAACATAATTGCTGCCTCATTAATGTTTTGCCAATGTCTAGTGTTGATGAGAGAGGATTACATTCTGATTGGGCTGATTCCAATGGGATGAGGTTCAACAAGGCCAAGCGCTGGGTCCTGCACTTTGGCCACAACAACCCCCTGCAGTGCTACAGGCTGGGCACAGAGTGGCTGGAGAGCAGCCAGGCAGAAAGGGACCTGGGAGTGTGGATTGACAGGAAGCTGAACATGAGCCAGCAGTGTGCCCAGGTGGCCAAGAAGGCCAATGGCATCCTGCCCTGGATCAGGAACAGTGTGGCCAGCAGGAACAGGGAAGTGATTCTGCCCCNGCTCAGTTCAGGAAGGATATTGAGGTGCTGGAGCAGGTCCAGAGAAGAGCAACCAGGCTGGTGAAGGGACTTGAGCTCAAGTCCTGTGAGGAGAGGCTGAGGGAGCTGGGGTTGTTTAGCCTGGAGAAGAGGAGGCTCGGGGGAGACCTCATTGCTCTCTACAACTCCCTGAAAGGAGGTTGTAGCCAAGGGGGGGTTGGTCTCTTCTCCCAGGCAACTGTCAGTAAGATAAGAGTCTTAAGCTCTGCCAGGGAGGTTTAGGTTAGGCATTAGGAAGAAATTCTCTACAGAGAGAGTAATCAGGCACTGGAATGGGCTGCCCAGGGAAGTGGTGAATTCTCCATCCCTGGAGGTTTTTAAGATGAGACTGGATGTGGCACTTAGTGTCATAGTCTAGTAACCACAGTGGTAGTGGATCAAGGGCTGGACTTGATGATCTCAGAAGTCCTTTCCAACCCAGCTGATTCTATGATTATGTGATTCTATGATGTTTCTGGAACATGCTACTGACCTTCTCAGATAAGAAACCTAACTTCAATGTGAATACTGCAAGGAGCACAGGGAGCCCTGCCACTGGGCTGTACCACGCAGACACTGACTGGACAGCACACCTGAACACGTGAAAGCAACAGCAAGATCCTCTGAAGTACTCAAGCCTTGGACTGCCACAAACACATCGTAACCACCTGGCCTCAGCCTCCCAATCTGCAGAACAGAAATACTTTTGTGTATCAAGTGACGTGAATGTCATTGTGTATTACTATGTGTAGCATAGTACAGGCTTTTTTTTTTAAAAAAACATAATTTCCTGTATAAAGTAGAGGAAAAAAGGACCTTAAAGATCTATGTTGTTTCACAGGTAAAAAGCTAGCTCAGGTATTGGTGTTTTATACTGTAGACTGCTTTATACAGATTCATAACCTGCTTCCATACTTCCTGTACAGATCAGAAACTATCTAGGAGTAGTTTCTAATGATGGAAAAGATGAGGAAAAGATGAACTATTACTAAGCAAAACTACATATATGTGTTATTTGCAAGTCTGATATTTCTTAGTATAATAAAAAAGCAAAATCAATCAAATTTATCTGGAAGGTCTGTTTCCAGTTTAACTTTCCTTTGTCCTCTTGCTTTCCATCCCCAAATAAAACCACAAGCAAAAATGCATAAACCAGCTGCCTTTCCTATAGCAATTATGAGCAGAGTGTTTAGTTGACAGTATTGTCTTGCTGTGGGACATTACAGAAGTATTCAGCTAGCTCTGTTTCATTATCTGATCATATATTAGTGGGCTACAACTTAATTAATAAAAGTAGCAAGCAGTTTAAATTTTATTTGCAGATAATCTTGTAAACAAGTCCTATACATTAGCTTGATTCGGTGTTGCTCCACTGCTGGTGGTTTACAACAGATGGTACTATTGCCTGTGCAGCTCCATTTCAAAACCTAGAGCAGGCAAGCAGAGACAACAACATGCAGAACTTTCACTAGCACAGCAGTGTCTTCCTTGGCCGGAGATCCAGATGAAGCAGTAGCCCCCATCGCAGCACATGACTGCCACCAGGCACATAATAGGGCAGCCACAGGGAAACTGGAGCTGAACTGCTCAGAGGTGAACACAGCTCAAGAGGTGGGTGCTCCCCACCACCCTGCTCACACGGTTTCAAGGCAGGATGAGCATGACTTTCCACCATACCGTAGCTTGCCTAAATTCAGTCCCTGCAGGACTGGTTGCAAGTTAACCCGAACTGGGATCAATTTCTATTGAGATATGCTATATTAAAAAAACAAAACCAAAACCCAACCAACCAACCAAAAAACACAGACCAAAAAATATCCATCCACAACACACTTAATTCTGTGGTAAGCCTCCTAAACACAGAAAGTTTTGGTAGATGATATCAAAACCCCTACTAATGCAACTGAAACAGGAGAACAGTTTCTCAGTGCAGTTTCATTATAAGACAGAATGATATTTCAGCAAACACCACATTTATTGTAACAAAACTTCATATAATAGCTGCCTCTTATTGGAAACACAAAATTTATTAAAAAGGAAAAATAATAAAAAAAAAAAGAATGGCCACTGCTTTCCAAAATGCTTCATATCTTAATCTAAACTTAACCAAAGGAGCACACTAACATGAATACAGTGCAAGAGTCCTTGGTTCTAAATACTGTCACGGGGAGCCCAAAGTATTTAGATACTTATCATACCTTTCAATTGTCACAAATACCACCTTATTACTAAGCAAGAAGTTATTAAATACTCATTCCTGTGAAGAAGCTTTCCAAGTAAGACCTTCAGGGGAAAAAAAAAAAAATCAGTAGTTTTTGTAAATGTCACAAAAAGGCACATTGATGAGACATTTTAACTTTAAATAATTCACCTCCTGGAAAAACTTCCTATTTTTTAAAATCCTTTATTATGGTAGTTGAAAATAACATTATTTTCCCACAGCAATTCTAGTTATTAACTCCATAATATTTCACTGTATTATTCTGTCCCATTATGCTAAAAGGAAAGAATCTTTCACACTGTGGCATTTCCTGTAATTAAAGAGGCTACAAAATAGAGTTGTTTGTATGCTGGCATGGATCATTTGCTTGTATTTATGAAAGAATTATCAAGTTACTAGGGGCTGGAAAGCTCAGCAATCCTAGAAGCCCTAAAAAGCTGGAAAGTGTAAATAATAGCCTTCCCTCAGAGAGGCATAATTCTTAGTATGCAGCTCTTCCATTCAAGACCTTTCAAAGAGCACTGAATGAGAGATGCAGAAATCTATTTTTTTCTAAAATTTAAAATACAGACTGAATCTATGAGATGAAGGTTTTCTTACTTCTTTTGAGCCTTGAAATGCCAGTATTCTTTCTATCAACTGTTGTGGGTCACCTCTAGGCTCCTTTCCACTGGCAAAGAAAACAATATCCTGTGCTAGGTACTTCTGTTTGATAACAGTCCCAAAAAACAGCAGAAGGGGCTCACCCCATGACACAAATAAGATGTTTCAAAATCACAAATGCCTGCTTATCATTGCCCAAGGAGGCCAATGTTTGCCATCATGCACCCACACAAGGAGTAAGGGCTGCTCACAACTCAGTTACCTGGAGCTTAATCTACCACATTAGCTTCTTTCTCAGCAAAAGACCTGTAGCTCTATCACTCTACCAAACTTAACTATCCTAGCAGAAAAAACTATGTTTTATGACCTTTCTCATTTGGCAGCAACCCAACAGCTCCTATGGAAACAGCATGGATTTGCACAGATGAGATTCTGCCATAGCTGAACTGGTGCCACTATTCCATCCACTTGTTTCTGAGAAGATGGAAGTGTTCATAAATTATAAATTGTAAGGGCCGGTTCCAACATTTATTTTGCTGCAGCACATCCTTGCGCAATACAGACAGCAAAGTGCTATCTCCTTTTATATCTTATCTATATACACACAGACACATCACTCATCACTGCAATTACCCAAGGGCTCTCCAGAAGCAGGAGTGGTCTTACATGATGACAAATAAGGTTGTGAACAGGGAACTGCACTATAGCCCAGAGGTCATAAAATCCTTTCAGGCTGGCTTCAGTGCATAGAAAAGGAGGAGTGTTCCCAGAAAAGCAGAGCTTCCTTACCTCCACAATATTCTTGTCCCATTCTCGTTATAAAGTACAACAAAATTGGGGAAGCTGCACAAATATGCTTCTAAAATTCAGGCTTACTACCTTATCAGTATCTCTTTATTCTGTCACTATACAAACTGAAATCCTTAATGAATAAAAGATTTCCCGATAGTGTACTCAACAAGCATTTTCTTGCTAAGAGCTACGCCTTCATTGTAATCTTTATCACAAGCAGCACTCTAAAGAGCTAACCAAATCCTCACATTTCCTAGAAGGATCTGAGAACATAAGACCCAACTAATCATGTTGGCCAGCCAAGTGCAATGGCATATAAGAGGACTGTCACATAACAAACCCCATATTTAGTCATGACAACAACAAATTTCTTTTCTGCTGTTACATTTCCAGCACCTATGTTTTCATGTGCAATATTTGAAATGCAAGAGAATGACTGATGTTTAAATTCTCTTAAGTGGATGTGGCAAATTATCCTGTCCCTGAACTGGAAACAGGTCGCTCTAACCTGCGGCTGTGACAGAAGAGGTAACAATTTTACACTGGCTGAGCTTCCACATTTGAAAAAATCATTGCAAAAAAATTATACTCTCACATACAACAGGTAATTTCTGAAGACAAGCTCCTAACAGTGCCATAAACCTACCTCAAAGCTGGCAGCGAGAATCCAAAAAAGGCAACACTAAAAGCTAGCCTCTTAACGACTGATCCATGTTTATTAGTTCTAGGTACAGCCTATCTAGGACCATACAACAGTGCTGACCACCACAGCACTTACGCTTCTCCACAGAATAAGATAAAGATAAAACTGATTAATTGATTAAATCAGGAGTCAGAGCCTGTCATCAGTTCCATATATTCTGGGCATAGGTAAACCCAGAGGGCTGCTGTCAGCCCGTATCACAGTGATGCTTCCCCATCCAGTGGGCATCACTCACAAAAGTGAAGTGCTGCCAAGAGGCTAGAGGCACATTCTGGCCCTGCTCTTTTCACCCCAGCCATGCCAGAATGCAGACAACGGCATTCTCCTGGGAAAACACAGTGAAGGTAACACAGCACTGTTTGAGGCATTTTAGGGCTTACACATAGTCCTTTATTTGACCTAAGTAATAAGTTTAGCCTCAGTCTTTCCCCAGATATTATGTTAGTCAGTTCCCCATTGCCTGTGTGTGCTTTTCAGTGCTGAAAACATGAAATGAAAACTACATTTTAGCGGCAAGATAATGTGATTATAAACCAGCAGGGAACTTTAGGAGGGAAAGTAACCAAACAAATTTCAAGTTGCTTTTGTTTCCTCCAAGTATACTTTTGGCTTACATTAAATGTTTGCAGGTAGATAATATTTTAAAATAAAGTATTAAGATTACTGTTTGAGTGTATATAGTGGGTGTCAAGTATACAGCTATAAACATAAACCAAAATTCCACTAATCTTTGTGCTATATTATACTGTGTTATACTAGGGTAGTTTCTCAGTGTTAGCTAGTTGATAACATTGATGCTTTGGGCATCTTCAAAACACTCAAAAAAAATTTCGGAAAGTATTTTTTTTAATAGTAACTAGGACTGTAAATAGAGTTCTAATCTGTAAGCATTTGCACATACGGGTATACAAGCTGGAAAACAGTAAGGTAGTCTATACTTTAAAAGTATACAGTAGTTAACACAATCCAACTAAATGAAACCTAAATCTTCTCAGCTTTGCCACCTAAGTTTGTAGTGGGAAAGAATTTCCCCGTGAATGACATCTTCCAGATTCTTGATCATTACCAGTTATTAGCAAATCCTGCAAAAACCATCATCTGCAGGAGACTTAAAACTGAAACAAAAATTACATGAATTGAAACTTTTTCCATTTCTCAATTCATATGCTCAAACACACAGAACCAATAAGCATGAGATGTTTGCAAAATCATGATTGCAAAAGTGAAAATATGCTTTTGCATACAAGTTTCATTAAAGGTATTCCTCCACATTTGACTAATCTACAAATAATACTGTCTAACAGAAAGTGGTTGCTCCATCTTTATTACTGGAATTCTTAATTTGTTTACTGTCTATCACAGAATAACTCTCAGATCCAGAATCAGGACCTTACAATAGGTGCTGCCAAACTGTGTACTGGAAGAAGACAGTTCTTGTCCCAGAGAACTTAAAATCTATTAAATTTTGCTTTAGTATTGCTTGGCAGAGAAAAAGAACAAGGCATTACTCATTAAAAAAAACAGGGAAATTATTAAAAAAAAAAAAAAAAACAAAAAAAAAACACTCTGCTACCTGGAAATTTTTACAACTGTTATTGGCTTGTATGTGTGTATCAAAGTGTAGCTGTAAATAAAGTTAGAAATCACAATCAACAAGCTGGTAGCCACCTAAAAACTACATTTTTCAATAATATTACTCAGTTTAGCAGAAACTGTTATGGGTTAGCATCTTTGGAAATCAAAACAGTTATACGGCGACATCTAATTATTCTTTAGGATCCTATCTTTATGATCCAGATTTGTAAAATATTTCCTAAAATTAATTTAGATCTGTTCAAGAAAGCATGATGCAGGAAAACACAACAATACAACCACAGTCCACTGATGTTAGGCGATATTAAATAGTATACAAAATCAGAAACAGTTCTCCAAAAATGAAAAATATTTTAGTCAGTTTTCTAAATTTAAGGTCTTATATGTTTTCTCACTTAGGAACCTTTCAAAACTTTAAAAGGCTTCTAGAGGAGTACAATGACAAACTTCTTATGCCCTTAAAAACTGGTTTTGTCTTGCTAGTACCTAATTCCAGAAGCTAGAATTTTAAGAAAACACCAACTGTAAGATTTGTAACAACATAATGACAATTAGCAATACAGCTAAATACTATGTCCTTTTGAAATCACATTTATTTACAAACTATGCCTATGGGTGCATCACGGATCTGTTCATCAGTTACTTCATGTGCAATGCCTGCAGGCACTTCGAAATCTGCTTATCACAAGGACGGCTGGGAAATGAGATATCATCTGGATATTACAGTCATAGTGGTGTAACTTAGGCAGCCAAGCATCACGGCTAGCTTCCTACAGAACAGACCTATAGCACGTTTTCAAAGTTTTTTGGGAACACTTAATCCCATATGATGAGAGGGCTCATCTGGAGATTGCACATAGCATCCCATGACTACTGCTTCAAGCAATTTTAAGCAGGGAGAAGTATCTTCTTATATACCTACGTAATTCCACTTTCAGTCATCCAAAGCTGTGAGCTGGCATGTGAGCATGACTACTGCTAACTGAGCATGAGGGGCATCTAGACAAAATAAATACCACTGGATTGGGATGTGCTAATGCGAGTCCTATGCAACCATTATGGTGGTAAAGGGATTCCAAACAGATGCAACCAACAGTTCAGACTGCCAATGCACTGCATGAGAAGGACTAAAGGTAAGACTACCTCCCTGGCCTACTTCGTACTTGTATCCTATTCAGGATACAAATACTGGTTCCACCTTGGATTTTTTTCCTTTACTATGGCAGCCATTCCACAATCTGCAAAACCTCTTACCTGGTGCAGGACTCAATTCTTATGGACCCCTTACGTCTCACATGTCTTCCCATAACTAAGGAAAACTAACACTGGTGAAAATGATGTTATATGCAAAATAAAAGGAAAATAAAGGATCGAGGTGGGTGGGGGGAGGGAACCAACAACAATCAATCTTTTGGGTTGGTTCATAGAGAAACCCAGAGAAAAGAAAAGAGATAAACACAGTGAGAAACCATGTTCTGTACCAACAACATTTCTTCTCCTGCTTTTCTCTTCTGATTTCACATGATCTACATTTCAGACAGAGAACAGGGCACTCCTGGATATTCATTGCTGTTCTGAAGTCTGTCCTCAGCCTTGAGCAAAGTTTTTCTACTTCAGCTTCTCAGTAAGCTAAAATAGTGTATTTTTTACTTATATGCTTCAATAACTTACTTGTATGCTTCATTGAGATGTCGCAATTTGCAGTTACATTACAATAGAAGGTATTGTATAAATGCTGGATATGTTTTAGTGATCAAAAGTAAAATGATTCTTTAGAACAACCTGCTATACACCTGAAATTAAAATCCTCCTGTACTAAATTTTCTCAAACTATTATATGGGCTTGCTCTTTTATATTCAAAACTGTTCACTTTATGGTTAGTGGCACGGATTTACTGTTTAAAAGTTTCTTAACAAACAAAACAGAACAAACAAACTTTGAAAGGTGACAGCAATTTCTATACAAAAGGGCAGACTTCCCAAAAAAGAATGAAGAAGCTTACTAATTCAAAAAAAATACAAACAGAACATAGTATCAAATGTAGCATGTCTGTGTCTACTTATAAATGCTAAGCAGTTGTCAAATTCTATTTTACAACTGTCCTTCAGTAAAAATCTGAATATACTTGGCAAAACTTAAAGATACATTGTTTTGCACTTAGTTTTATTTTATCCTAAAACCAGTTTGCCCTTATTGTTCATAAATTACATATGCATATCTGATCTATTACAGGGATGTAATAAATACACAAAGAAAGTCCAGCATCGTACGAAAGAGAGGCTATAGAGACATCACAAGTCAGGAAACTGATAGGTGTTAAAACTTGTTAGCAACACGTTCTCTGAAAACTCTTGGCTTTGTAACATGTGGATACATAGACAATACACACTGAGTAACAAGATCTTTCAAATGGCAATAAAAACTGAAGTTCTGAGAACAGAGTAATGCCAGGCAGATAAATTTTAAAAAGAAATGTCATGTGAGCTAAAAGTCTCTAAAGCCAAGAAAAGCACAGGGAATATTACATTTTGGAACTAAACTGTGATATTGTGGGGCTAATACTTCACATCTGACATGCAGCAGAGTTAAAGAGGGACTTAAAAACAGTCAATAATAAACTGCCCTTGGTAAGGACAGTCAAAGCAAGACAGTAGAATTTTAGGAAGGCATAAGCTGAGTCAAAACAACTATTTTCTAAATTAAAAAAATTACTAATTGTAACTAAAATGATTAGAAGGTGCTAAAATATCTATCATCAGCTGCTTTTGAAGACATAAGAAATGGAAAACTCTTTAAATTAAAGGTTTTTTTGTATTTCTAACTGTATATCCAGCTATTAAAATATTCAGATGATGACAAATATAAAAATAAATTTTGAAGAAAGGCAGCAGGCTTATTATTTAGTCTTTAAAAATTTACTCCAGAAATCTAACTACATATTCTTTGCAAACCAAAATCATGAAAGAAAGTGCATTTATGAATGGGAGACATGGAAAGTTGATTTCAAATTGCAAAATAAATGCACATACAGACCACAGCAGATCCCAGCACAGTTCCCAGATAATGGGCATCCTCAGCTTCCAGAATGGGAAGGAAGTGCGGACTCTGTCTCAGAAACACACCTCAGGATGTAGGTGTCTGTTGTGATGGCACCTCGGTTCCGAGCATGTTCTTTCATAACAAATAGCGTTATGAGAGCTGTCAGCATTACTGTTTACAAACAGAATTCAACATATAGCTCCCCCGGGATCAAGAACTACCTTTATCACCTTTTCATGCTACTTTATACACCGTCTCCAGGAAAGGTCCCTAGTTCTGTATGGGATGCTGCGCGAAGAAAGAGCAGCCCTAAACAAGCTTTTTGTCTCTAAACTGAGACAGAGAAGCAGTGCAGCTTTCCAAGACCTGCATCACTTTCACAACTTGCCCTGAAATTTCAGGGAGCGGTGTACAAAACCACAACAGAAGCCGCTCCCGCACCCAAATCTCGGACGGAGACTGGTCGCCTATGGCAAGTTCCTCCAGCCGGGGCCGCTCCAGCCCCCTGGACCCTCCGGCTGTCCTGGCCGCAGCGACCCCCGGCCCTACGGCCGCCCGCGCGAAGGGAGAGCGGGCCGGCGGTGCCGAGCCCGCGGGCTCCTACCTTGTTCGATGCCATTTCGCTGACGGAGTGCCTGGTCTGCAGGGTCTCCAGCTGGTCCAGGCACCAGTCCAGCTCCTCCATGGTCTCGCTAGCCAGTTTTTGATAGGCCTCCTCTGCGAAGAGACAAGGAAAGGCGCGCTCAGTTCGCAAGCGTTTGACAGGGCTACCGGCGAGCTCCAGCGCGCCCATCCTGCTGCGCTGCGCGGTGCCCAGACATGGGTGCTGCTCCCTCATAGTGCCAGCAAGGGCAGCGACCGCCGCAGCTCTGCCCCTCCGCAGGGCAGCGCTCCTCTGCGGGCCACTGGGGCGGCGAACGGCCAAAAACTTCAGTCCGCTCGCCCCGGCTCCGCCACCCGCCCCGGAGCCGCGGCCAACCGCGGATCCGCCCCCTCGCGGGATGCACGAAGCTCGGCGGGCGCGGCGCGGCCCCGCGGCGGCAGAGATCGGACCCGCCGCTGCCCCCGCCATACACACAGCCCCACCCCGGCGGGAGCCGAGCCGAGCCCTCCTCCCCGTCTGCTCTTACCTACCCACGGGTGCACCATCAGAAATTAACCGGTTGGTGTTTACAGAAGCGCGGGGAGGAGGTAAGAGGACGTGTAAGCGCTCCGAACAATGATGAGCCGCCGAAGCACCAGCTGTTTAAAGGAGCGCTCAAATAACTGCAATCGTGTTTGCGCTGACCTGTATGTGCTTGTGTGTGGGAGTGCTCAAATGACTGCAGTCGCGTTTGCTCTAACCCGTAGGTGTGTGTGTTTGCGTGCACAAAGCACCACATGTTGTCTGTAAGCAAAGAAAGGGCTGATGGAAAAGTCTTGGAACTGGACCCAGCAACACAGTATGGGAAATGGACCCCATAACAGTATGGAAAGCCATGGTTTAACCAAAATTGCTGAATGTTCCATTGGAACTAACTGTCCTGTGAAGTTTCATACGAGGAACTGTTCCCATCTTCAATAACTCCACAACAACAGGAGATCTGTTGGTATGGAAATAATTTCAGAAAACTAACCCTATATGTAGGGTGCAAGCCTCACCTACAAAGCCTGGCTATTTTTTTTCAATATAGATCTTAGGGGGAGAGTGCTTCTCCACACTGAAGTTGGAGCTGAGTAAGTTTTAGGCCAGGCATGCTGTCTTGCGAGCTGTGTCCCTGACAAGTTTTGAAACTGCTGGCACACATGCATCCAAATAAGCTACATGCAAACATGACTCCAAGGCAGAGAAAAGCTTCTTCAGTTGGCTTGTTATTGCCATCTATACCATCTCCCTTAACTTATTTCACATCAAATTAACCTTATTTTCAAACTATCAGACAAGGCAAAAATCAGGCAAACAAGCTAACTAAAACTCCTTTTCAAATAAAACACCTCAGCACGGACTGCTGCCAAATAGCTCATTAGTGCATTAGTGTTTGACATGTTGGATAGTAGATTCATATCTTTTTACATTTCTGAGCATGTGCTCAAAACTTCAGGCTCCTTCACAGCTGTTAAACTTCACATACATGTGGCTATTGCAAAAACACTCCACAATTCCAAATAATGTCCATTTACCTCTGGAAAAGGTAATGCAAGAAGAAATTGTTTGAATTGAGATTAATTGGCAGAACCATTTAAAGAAAATTTTGCAGTGTAATCACTTCAGTAAACACATTAACCAATGCTAAACCAAAATGCCCATTAAATTGTAGACACTGTCTTTCAGATGCATATTACTATAAATGCTATCTGATCTTAAGGAATTCTCTGGCAAATAAAGTCAGGATTTTCCAGCCTGTGTATCTATCAAAAGAGAATTCATGATGTTCTGCAATACAACAGACATCACAGCTCACTTCTTCTTGAACACGACTTTTTTACTGATCTCACAGTGTAGATTTCAGCAAGATCACTACTGAAAATAGAAATAGCTTTGTTTATAACATTTTTGTAAGTGTACCGGATTAAATGCTTTTGAGGAAGCAGAGATGTGGTTAACATATGCAGAGTTATCTGATGACCTCATACAATGATTGCCTTGAGGATACAATGGACAATGAAGTGAGGTAAAACAAATTGTTATGATGTTATTTTGCTGCTAGCCTGCAGCCTGCCCCATCAGCTATTCTTGAAAATCAGATACTAGGAACCATATTTTTCTTAACAAGATGATCCCTTACAGTGCTTCAGAGAGTATTCAGGTAAGGTTTTTCCAAGAAGTATGAGAACAACGAAATAAACTGAAAGGATAAAATATTTAGGTAAAAGTAATAAAAGACGCAGTTTGTTATGCAACAATATATATTACCAACAGCATTCTTGATTCATGATTCTTTATCTACTACTCACCTTCCCAGTATATCTCAAAGCACATCAGAAAGTAGAATCCATCACTCACAAGGAAGTCCCATCACCCTTAGGATCTTTCTCGTGATCTCTCATTTCAGACTGCCATACTTCAAGAGTCTGTGACTGCTTTTGGGACCTGACTGGCCACTCAGAGTAAGTAAAATTCTAATGGGCAATCCTAGGCTAAAGACTTACTGAACTCAGCACCTTCTGACAGTTCTCAGATCTCAAAGATGTCAAGCCAGTCCTGATATCTTAAATGGAAATAAAAGGTTTCCTAAACGATGGCAAAGTACCTTCCAAACAAGCACACCTGCAGTTCTGCAGGGCAGAACAACCACAGGAAATCTTTTTTCTGAATGCTACTAAAGCTCAAAATATGGCAAACACTATTGTTGATATACAACGTGGTGGAAAATGTAGTGGTTAACAGCTTTTCAAGTGTAACATCCCAGTACCACTAAGCTAAGAATAAAAGAATAATTATCAGCCATGCGGCTTTGAGAGCCTCACAACACTGTTTCTGACTCCTGTGTTACTTCTAAGGTAGCACCCTGTAATTATTTCCATCAAGGACTGATCTATCTACTAGTAAGTTTTTTGTAATAGACATGTAATCAGCCTTCCCCACCCAGACCATGAAGTCCTGATTAACTTCTGTGGATGAGAGGCATCTTGAAATTTCAGAGGTTCTTTTTATGTCTCAGGCTTTAATATGAGGGGGAGAAGTACAGCTGAACACCAACTTCTTTAAGAATTTGCATGTTATTTTGTATATGCTTTTAGAAAAAAGGAAGTGACAGCAAGTGTTCCCTTTTCAGTTCACAGATTACAAGCAGTTCCACTATGTGTTGCTTTTAGTATGGTACACTGAAAAAAACAAAACAAAACAAAACAAAACAACAACAAAAAACCCAAACAAAAACCCAAACAACAATAACAACAACAAAAAAACAACCAACCAACCAACCCAGCAAAAAAAAAACCCAAAACCAAAAAAACTAATGAAAGGCTAGCAGAAAGAAAAAGCTCAGCAATAATCACTTAGCATTACATATTTAATTTTTTTTCAGAGTGTTCTACTGTATGTTTTTATAAAGACTTGATTCTTAGCACAGCTCATAACACACCACCAGAGATAGCTGCACTTGTATTATTCAGGGAAATTTCTGTTCAAAATTTTCAAAGGGAAAAAATTACTATATGGCAACACTTAAGTAGACTGTCCACTTTACTTATTGGTTCTTCATAGTTTTCGTATCAGTCCTATTATTCCTGAAGAACAAAAAGCAATACTAGATTTTTCTACCAATGTTCAAGTGTATTTTTACTAACCTTTCTAGTAATTTAATGAATTTCAGAACAGCAGAAGGAAAAGGTAGGTACAGATTCTTCGTTATCTGATCAGTTGAAATCAGCTGAGTAATGGAAAGAGGCTGGAAAGAAGTTGACTCAGCAAGCACACATCCAAGGGCTTTGACCACTGTGTTGCCTTAAGATGGGAGTGTGTTGAAGGCAAGAAAAGGACACTGCTGAGCAGTGGTGTGATCCAGACAGTCTTGGCATGGGTATTGTGTTTTGGAGCTGCAGGGAGCTGGAAGCTCTGAAAATCTCCAGGCTATACTAAATGAGGATGAGCTGAAGATATAACCAGAAAAGGAAGGTGAAAGAAGGTGTGTACCCTCTGGTAAACAATGCTGGTAAATTGCTAAGAACAGATGAAGAGAAAACTGATGTACTTAACTTTTTTTTTTTTTCACTGGTAGCCTCTCTTTCCACACCTCTTGAGTAGATGGACAGCTGGATGGGGGCTAGGAGAGGAAAGTCCCTTCCACTTCAAGAGCAGATCAGGTTTGTGAGCACCTATGTAACTTTACCATATATAAGTTCATGGGACCTGATGAGATGCATCCTAGAGTCCTGAGAGAATTGGTTGATGTAGCTGTCAAGCCACTCTCCAGTATATTTGAAAAGTCATGGCAGTCAGAAGAAGTCCCAGGTGACTGGAAAAGGAGAAACACTGTACCCATCTTCAAAAAGGGTAGAAAGGAGGCCCCTGGGAACTGCTGACCTGTCAGCCTCACCACTGTTCCTGGGAAGATCGTGGAACAGATCTTCCAAGAAGCTATTCTAAGGCACATGGAGGACATGGGGATGATTCAAGACAGCCAGCATGGCCTCACCAAGGGAAGTCCTGTCTGACCAATCCAGTGGCCTTCCATGATGGAGCAACTACTGACAAGGANGTAGCTGTCAAGCCACTCTCCAGTATATTTGAAAAGTCATGGCAGTCAGAAGAAGTCCCAGGTGACTGGAAAAGGAGAAACACTGTACCCATCTTCAAAAAGGGTAGAAAGGAGGACCCTGGGAACTACTGACCTGTCAGCCTCACCACTGTTCCTGGGAAGATCGTGGAACAGATCTTCCAAGAAGCTATTCTAAGGCACATGGAGGACATGGGGATGATTCAAGACAGCCAGCATGGCCTCACCAAGGGAAGTCCTGTCTGACCAATCCAGTGGCCTTCCATGATGGAGCAACTACTGACAAGGAAAGGTCTACAGATGTCATTTATCTGGATTTTTGTAAAGCCTTTGACTGGTCCCCCACAACATCTTTCTCTCTAAACTGGATTTGATGGGTTTGATGGGTGGACTGTTAGATGGACAAGAAAGTTGCATCTAGAGGGTAGTGGTCAATGGTTCGGTGTCCCAATGAACATCAGTGACAAGTGGTGTCCCTCAGGGGTCAATAGGGGGACCAGATGAAGGGATCAAGGGCACCCTTAACAAATTTGCTGATGACCGCAAGCTGAATGGTGCAGTTAATACACCCGAAGGACCAAATTCCATCCAGAAGGACCTAGATAAGCTGGAAAGTAGACTATGGGAATCTCATGAGATTTAATAAGACTAACTGCAAGGTGCTCTACCTGGGTTGGGGCAACCCCTAGTATCAATACATGCTGGGGGATGAAGAGATCAAGAGCAGCCCTGATGAGAAAGACTTGGGGGTGCTGATGGATGAGAGGCTAGGTGTGACCCAGCAGTGTGTGTTCACAGCCCAGAAACCCGCTAGTACCTTGGACTGCATCAAAAGGAGCATAACCAGGAAGTCAAGGGAGGTGATTCTGCCCCTCTACTCTGCTTGGTAAGACCCACTTGGAGTGCTGCATCCAGCTCTGGGGTCCCCAGCACAGGAAGGACATGGAACTGTTTGAGCAACTCCAGAGGAGGGCTGCCAAGATGATCAGAAGGATGGAGCACCTCTCATACAAGGAAAGGCTGAGAGAGTTGTGGTTTTTTCAGATTGGAAAAGAGAAGGCTTTGAGGCAAACCTAATTGCAGCCTTCCAGTACCTGAACAGAGCCTACAAAGAAAGATGGAGAGAGACTTTTTACCAGAGCATGTAGTGGCTGGACAACGGGGAATGCATTCAAACTAAAAGAAATTAGGTTTAGATTAGATGTTAGGAGTAGGTTCTTTACTGTGAGGGTGGTGAGGCACTGGAACAGCTTGCCCAGAATTGTGGATACCCCACCCCTGGAAGTGTTCAAGGACATACTGGATGTGGGTCTGAGCAACCTGGCCGAGTGAAAGGTGTCTCTGACCAGGTCCGGGGGTAGGAAATAGATGATCTTCCAATCCAAACCATTTTGTGATTCTATGATCTACTTACTGTGCAACTCAGACCCTGGAAATCTTCCATGAATTTTCTGACCATCTTTTTGCTCTTCAACCTGGTGTAAGCTCAGTTTGGAGCAACAGAATTGTAGGGCCAAGCATTTCAGTTTCTCTTACAACTAAACTACAGCATTTCAAAAAAGTCCTCAGAGTTTCAAATTAAGAATTTTTCTGTAAATGAGGATATTCATACTTAGAGCCTTAACTGATAGCCTAAAAT
The DNA here is from genome assembly GCA_013399855.1 of Oxyruncus cristatus. Lineage (NCBI taxonomy): Eukaryota > Metazoa > Chordata > Aves > Passeriformes > Cotingidae > Oxyruncus > Oxyruncus cristatus. The sequence goes on along the minus strand of VXAY01002710.1, from coordinate 41,842 downwards.
TGAAGTGACTGATATTTTAGTCAATATTGAGACTTTCTATTAAATACAGACATGTTAACACTTACTCAGCGTAGAAATAACATGTTTTCTTACCATTTAAAAAAAAAAATTTTGTATTTTACTGAGAAAATCCTATACATTGTGACTTAAAAGGCTATTTTTGTGGAGTGTTCACATGTCTTACTGTTGATAAAAGAAAGTACTCTTGAACAGATGGAATGAGCACCCGGGAAAACCACTCAGTTGCAGCAGGCTTCTCAGAAAGTGTTTTTATGGTTCCATTCAGAACACTCATTTTCTTCCATGCCAAGAATCTCTCCAAGTTTCCACTGTAGTAAAGGAAAATTCTTTGTACTGGTTAGTAGCATTATGCATAGACAGACTGTGTCCAAATGACCAGCACATACTGCTTTATACAAGTAGACCTACCCTTAGGCTATGGAAACTGCCTTGTCCTTGAACGTAGTAACCTCCAGGACATGACAGGAGCAAAATTATAAAGTTCAGTTATGCACAACTTGTATATATACTTGATTATAGTTATATGATAAAAAAGGAGTGCATAAAGAGACGCACGAACAAAACATTCAGTAAGAATCTAGGAAAAAAGGTGTTGTTTTTTTTTCCCCCAAAACATTTTTTATTTCTCTCATGTAATAATATCTCAATGCCCTAATACTCTATGTCAAGGGCAAAAGTATGAAGAATATGTGTTTATATTCTTACAAGACCAGGTAACAGGAACACTGCAGATATCTACGAAGAAGTTATCAGGCTCTTGGAACAGGCCTATTACAGTTAGTTGAGAGTAAATAAAACACTTCTGATTCTTATAAACATAGAACTGTATCATTAGGCTCTTACTATGTATTTCAGTTTCTCTCTGTGGGAAAGGGGATGATAACTTTTCCTGGCTTCCTCTTTTTTTCTGTTAATCATTTTATCTACTTCTTGGGAAAAACCTTTAGAATAAAGTTACTCATACAGACATAATCCCAAAGTCTACAAGAATTTCTGTCTTAAGGATTTGCAAATTCACACTAACAGTCTTGAGATGCCAGAGTAGTAAATCAGACTACCAGAAAAGTATCTCTCACTGAACCCAAGCAGGAAAACACACATTCAGTAGAGAGAACATATTTAAATAATTTACTGCTTTAATGACAGAACACATTAAAATTTTGCAGTGTAAGTGCTTAAATACACTCTTTGCTGTTATCAAATATCCAACAAGGCCAAAGGAATGTTATTCTGTTACCACACATCTCTACCTAGTGCTCCCTTCCCCTTTCACCAATTTGGCAAAGTACTAATACATTCCTTACTCCACTGTCTGTAAGAATCTGCCAGAAGGACCACTGTCACTCACTCACTGGTGAAAAGAAGCAAGCCCTTCCATCAAGCAATCAAGCTTGCTCAAAATACAGAAAAAGAGGGAAAGTCTTGATTTTCAAATAGCACAATGTCCTTTTTATATATTTTTACTGCTTTCTTTTCATGAACAGACTGCATTTTGAGAAAAGGTCTGTTTCTTTCTTAAATCTCTTTTTCTCCCAACAGTTGTAATTGTATCAATTCTGTACTCTGAGATGTGTGGACAAGGAGTTTAATAATGCATTCATTGCTTAAGTTGCTTTCACATCCTATTTTCTGTATCATGCAAAAAATATTTCTTCTGGGTGAGTATGTATCCTTAAGATCAGTTCCCCTTGTAGCTGTAAAACCATTTGTTTCTGTGGAGGATACTGCTGTTGATTCAAAATAATGAGAAAAGTGAGAGATTTTCAAAGTAGAACAAAATTAAAGGCAATGGGCACAAACTAAACCACGGGACATTCCCTCTGAATATTGGGAAACACTTTGTACTGCAAGGGTGATTAAGCACTGGCACAGGTTGTTCTGTGAAATCTCCATGCTCAGAAATCTTGAAAAGCCATCAGGACATGGTTCTGGACAACCTGCTCTAGATGGCACTGCCTGAACAGAGGGGGTTGGACTACGTGGCCTCCAGAAGTCCCTTCCACCTTCAAACATTCTATGAATCTGTGATTAAATCAGCAGTTGAAAAAATGAAAGCCATTTCAGCAAAAAGTAGGTGACTCAAATAGCCATACTGTCATGTTTGCAGTTCTATAATAGTCTTCGTCCCTACTAGGAGGGGATCAAAGGATATTACGCTGTTCCCATCAGGATTTTGCTGAAGAGCTCAATCACATATGTTAGTCTGGACATAATGATGAAAACAAGAAATATAAATCACTAAATGTATACATGTAAAACTTCACTGTTAAAAAAAGACCTACTAAAAATCTTGTTTTCCTACTTTCTTAGAACATATGATCAGAACATAAAAGAATAAGTCAAGTTTTTGTCAAAAAATATCCATTAGAAACCATCAACTTAATTTTTAAGCAGATTATTGCTGTTTTTGTCTGAGATGTCCATAGCTCCAAGACCCAGAAACTCTGTTCTGTCACAAAGTCTTTATTACCAACTGGAACTTGCTTAGATCAGCTGAAATGTGAAAACTGGGAGTCCTATCTGGGAAAGGATTTCATGAGCCCTGTTTGGTTTTGAGAGTTCTTTAGAAACTTTACAAATGCATAGTCAGAAATCACTGCAGAATAAAATAAAAATGAAGTTATCTTTAAGTATCAAAGCAAACAAAGTCTGTTTCCTTAAGCTTTTGTGTCTTTGTGTGGTTGACTTGACTGCTGAACTTCAGGACATCCAATGGTGCAGACTGAGCTCACAATATATTAAAAAATTATAAATGCCAAAGTTTAGAAAAAGCTTCAGCTCTCTTTGCTAAAGAAACCTCAGTAGAATTCCTGGTGTCTGATAAAGTGGGAAAGCCAAATGAAAGCTTTACAAGAGTTGAGGTGTTCTTATTGGCTGTTCTCCATATAAATCCTCTAGTTTCTAATAAGAAATGTCGTGCTTTTCTTTTAAAAAAGACACTGTTAATAGGCTCCTCTATAAAGTTACCCATTTTTGCATAGTTGATAATTAATAATTTTAATAAATCACTACCTCACTATCAGATTTCGCTAACAGTGCTCAATGATTTCAAGTTAATAGGTGGCTGTTGGTAATAAACATCTATTTCCAAAGGAAAGCATTCTAAAACATCCAAATGTTTTTGGTGGTGATTCTAATTTGAAGCAGATTTGCGTGATATTGATAAGATAATCTAAATTAACTGATAGCAAGAGCGAGCAGCTGGGGACAGGCTTTGTCTCAGGGCCTCAGAAAGAGTACTTGAAAGGAAACCTCTCAGCCTTGACCGAGCTGTGTAGCTGGAAGCCTGCTCTCTTTCCAACAAAGCAAAAGAGGAAATACAAGAACACACAGCTTCAATCATCTTCATTCCTGAAAGCAGCAGAAAGGGCAGTAGCATGAATGAAATCTTCTTCTTTCCTTTTGTGAAACTGTTCTTCCTTTCACACACAATCAGCTGGATTGATTTTACATGGCATAGATGGGCTACGCTTTTGCATTCTTCCCTAAGCTAAGAACAGAGACAACGAGTAAAAATATTTATTTTAGCTTTGATTTTTTTTTTTTTAATGCTTTGTTCTCAGATCAAGTGATGTCTTAATCAGCCTTTGGGTTAGCAGCACTCTCCTTATCTCTGGACTCTCATGCCCTACCAAGGATACTGGAAAAATGTGAAGTTCTTGTCTGAATGCATACTATTGATGGATTATTACCAGTGAGTATGCACTGAATCAGACCCTTACTCTACAAAATGTACAGATCATCACCTTAATCTGTAAAAATCCATACTTCTCTCTGACATTGCTGAAGAAGTGAATAATCTTTTTGCCTACAAGTTATAAGACTAAGGAGGTGGATAAACTTTCTTTGGTTTAAGTAAGGTAATTCTAACAGAACTTCTACTATTATGAAAATATTTTTATAATCTCCTTTGTTTTAGTGTCATTGCTTATTAATATATTCAAAACTTTATTGTAGTATGTTCAAGAGACCCATTCAGGATTAGATCCAATTAAATAATAGATGGTACAAATACATCAAAACTGTGGGTCTTCTCCCCTAATTTTTTAAGCACAATCTCACCTGTTTATTCTGGTTTTAAGATAATACTGTTACCACTGGTTTTGTTTTTGGCTTTTGCAGCAGAACATAAAGATTCCTTGGAAGTATTTTTGGATTTATGTCACACAAGAAACAGTTTAAACTGAGTGAACTGTGTTAGTCATACAATTTCTTCACACTGGACAATGACTCACTCATTATTTATGCTGCATTATGCTGCATTATTTCTGTGTCATATTGCCTCAAAAAGTACTAACACTTGAGCTGATCTTCTAAGTATCACTCACTGTTTCTGTGGCTGTGAAAAAGCCACGATGCGAGACAGTTTTGGATATCAGGTAGGCAATGGACAAACAACAGCCAGCATAACCACAAGACAGCTCAATGGGCTCCTCCATGTGTCAAGTTGACAACTCAACAGCACGTCAGTCTTTCCCTTACTGCAAATTTCATCTCTTTTACAGTATTCATTAACAGTTCATTTCCCTGAAACCCACAGAAGGATTTTTTTACCACATTTGTTTTTTTAGAAGCCCCATGCCAAATGCTCCGCATTGATTTATGTGATACCACACTCATTCATATTAACTGATCACTTGCCCCTAATTTTTAGGTAGAGGAAATGAGGATAAAAAGTACTGTAAGAACAAAAAGGTCTAGGTGAGGTACATTACGGTAATGATTAATCCAGCTCATTCTGCACCTTTTTTTTTTTTAGAAAGATTGTTCTACATGTACTTTTAGGTCCATATTAGAAGTGATAGGAAAATTTTTCCATTCAAGAAGGTTTTTGAGATTTAAAAAGAAAAAAAATCAGAACATAAACATATCTACAAATTAATACAAATGTTGTTGTTGTTTTGTATTTTTATCTTGAAATGCAATAAAAGAAAATCTTACCCTAAAATAGCCTGATTGTTATGCAGCTCTCCTGGAACAGAGAGGTTTCAAAATTTTGTACTAGTTTCCCACATCTTGTGTGAGCATCCTGAATGCTGGTCTCCTTCTATCCCTGCAAATGATCAGTATCTCTGTGGTTCAGCTCTTTAATTATTTATATAAAGTGCAGCAGCTCTAAGAGAAGATGCTGAGATGGGCACCACAACTGCATTGTGAGATTTCTCCTCTTCCTTACTATCACAAGGATGGGGAAATATGTCATGCTCTAAGGGAGCTCAGAATTTTTTCCCCGACTACACTTCAGCAATACTGGTACACTTCCACAAAAGTTTTTAGGACTTGAAATTGATATTTTCTAGTGAAAAACAGAACTAAGATTTCTGAACCTCTGAAGATAATCACCTACATCTGGCAGTCAGACTGGCACCTGAGCAGAGGCACTTGCTATAGGTTTCATAGTGCTACCTGGGGCTCATTTTTACCAAATTTTCCCTAAGAATGAGGGAGCTTTGAGAAGCTCACTGATGATTTCTCATCAGCACTGCAAAAGAAAACTTGGCACAGTAAGGAATCAAAAACTTGTTTCTTAAATGTTTGGTTTCCTAACTGCAAGAGAGCTGTGGAAAAAAATCTGTACTTCACAACTAAATTCATCATTAAAAGCTCATTGTCTTTAATCCTAGAACACTCTAGGATCTATGCAAAGAAATTATTTCAATACACATCCACAGGTTATCTTACTTCCAGCCCCCCCTCCCCCCTGCCTTCTGGAAGATGAGGTTTGGTAATTATTTTGTAAGGTTATCTTTACCCAGTAAGCTAGGTGTCCCAATTTCAAAATATCATTTCTGTAAAACTTTCTCATCTCAAAGGAAACACTGCAATATATATAAAGAAATACCAATAACAGAATTTTCACTATGGATATCTTCTTTCCTGTGTACACAACTGTGTAGCTGGACCCTATGGCTCTGTCCCAACATCATACACAAGAACTGCACTGTCTGTTCTAGGATATAAAACGACGCAGAAATCCACAGAACTAAGTGCAAAACCATTAAAGTTCTGGAACTCAGGGTATGAGCATGAAGGTAATAGGTAGATACAGACATTGCACCAAGACAATAAGCAGCTGTCCAGGCCTGGGAAATCTGGTAAAAGTAATCTGTGGGTTAATCAAAGAGGGTTTCATCAAAGGAAATCTCCGACGTTAAATGTTGCCAGGAGAAAAGCACCAGCTTTTTCCGAATTCAGGTTTAGTGCATATTTTTTGTTGTTTCACCTTTCACTAATAATCTCTGTAAACATAAGTATTGCCAATAATTACAAATACTTTCCCATTAGCAATTTAGATGGCATTTACTGATTTTCTACATTTACATAACATTTATCCACATTTACTACTGCAAGTCTGACCCAAGTAAAGACTATTTCTTGCTGAAAATAAAAAAAGAATCATTCAGAATGGCTGCTTGTTTCCCAGGCCATGACAGTCTGTACTGTTGCCGTTGCGAGAGGTCTTTGACAACAGTACTGTGCAGCTCTCTCAAATTTTAAAACAACCTGAAAGGTGTGCTCACTGTATCTGTAGAGAATACAGAAGCTACAAAGGAGAGAGGGCTATTCACTGGGAGGGAAAACTTCCCCTGGAATTTGTATCTGTTAGAAATAAAGGAATCCAATAGAAATACATCCATAGCAAACCAAGCATTGCTAAGCCTGTTTCTTGCAGAACTATCTGTTTTCTTTTAAAAGTGTGAGTAAAATTGGGGGGTTTTATTCTATCATTTCATGTGGTCATTGGAGTTTTTTAAATGTCATAATAAGATTTTTGGATAGTTTTTTTTGTTTTCCTGAATGAAATCAGTAAGAGTACTGAATAAAGTACTCTTTTACTTTCTTCCCTTTATAAAACAGTTTCAGTATTCTATTTGGATAAGATTCTGTGATAATACTGACTATGGTGGTGATACACACATAGAATCTTTACTCTGAGGTCTCACAGAGACTTCCCTCGTGAGAGAAGAAAACCAGTTTGGAGGATAGGTAATCTTTTTATTTACAAGCTGTTAAAATATCGTAAAGGCCAATGGGAGAAAATATGGGACAAAGCAACAGCATTTCTATTTTCATGAGGAAAGTAATTCCAAAGTAGATAAGGTCTTTGATCCAAGTACTAATGCATTTAGTGTTGGAGATGTGCAGTTATGACACAACTCAGTTCCTTCAAGTAACACATAAGAAAATGACAGACTTGGTTGTACTTTCTCTACAAAACTGACCACCTCACCCATTTTGTGGTATTAGTGCTGAGAAGTCAAGAACCAGTGGTAAAGAACAGGAACTAGAGCCTGTGTTTCAAAAAACAAACTCAAATACCTAATTCAAATACATATTTAAGATATGAGTGGAGTTTCTAAAGTATGTTTTAATAGGACAAAGAAAGTAGAGTAACTTGACAAAAACTACTTGTGATTTTAAACACAGTTGTGAAAGGCGAAGAGGAAGCACCAGCCCTTCTGTGCCTTTTCAAGCAGTTACATGAGCTGTTTTGCCTGTGATGGTAATCGGTGAGTGATCTTTCCCCCTCCCTATCTTGACCCATGAGCCTTTTGTTATATTTTCTCTCCTCTGTCCAGTTGAGGAGGGGAGTGATAGAACAGTTTTTGTGGGCACCTGCTGTCTGGCAGCATACACATCAAGCTAGAGGCAAGCCCCCCATGTGAGGACTTAAAAAAATACCAAATATAGTTTATGAAGAAGATTTTCTGTGATGGTTTTCAAAGTTATTGTAGCTAATGAAATTCAATGAAAAATATAAGCTGATTGAAAAAGAATAAGATTAGCTATAAAACAAGAAGAGATACTCAACTTGGTCAGACTCCAGAATGAGACGATGTGTTTTCCAAAAGGGAAAAAGTTGCAAACTGGAAAATTGCCATTAGATCGTAAAACCTGTCAACAGGAAGAGAGCAGCAGGTAAAGCCCCAGCTCCGATGAAATCTTGTGCAAAGTCCACTGACTGTAACAGACCAGAATTTCACTGAAAAGCCATTCCACAGAGTTGTCTGGAGTGATAGCAGGAGTGATGAAAAGCAGCTGTAAAATGACAGTGGCCATTGTATTTTCTTTCTTTTTAGGATTTAAAGAATAAACAGCTACTATATGATCATTTGTTTATATGTCAAATGACCTATTTTTAATAAAGAGTTTCCAACAATTGCTATCCAACATGCAACTGATGTTAGCTCTAGTTGAATACAACATTTTTTGTCTTAAAAAATCCTGAAATATTACGGCTCCTTTTGGAAAACCTCCCATGAGAAATAACAGTGTACAGTGCCCATTAGTGTGCAGAGCTGCTTTTTCTACCATTTGAAAAATTGCACATTATACCTCTTGTGGAGGAGTTTCAGATTTATGACATACACAGAATCACAGAATCATTTAGCTTGGAAAAGACCTCTAACAACACTAGTCCAATATTTGACTAATCACCACCTTGTTAAAGAGGTCATAGCAGTAAGTGCCATGGCCAGTCATTCCTTGAATACCTATAGGATATTCAAGGTGAATCTTCCACCTCTCTGGGCAGTCCATTCCAATGTTTAACAACCCTTTCAGTGAAGAAATTCTTCCTGATGTCCCATCTGAAGCTCCCCTGGTGCAGCTTCAGGCCATTTCCTCTTTTCCTGTCACTAGCTGCCTGGGAGAAGAGGGCAACACCCACCTGGTTACAACCTCTTTTCATGGAGATGTAGAGTGTGACAGGGTCTCCGCTGGGCCTTCTTTTCTCCAGGCTAAACAACTCCAGCTCCCTCAGCTGCTCCTCATAGTACTTACACTCTAGACCCTTCACCAGATACTTTGCCCTTCTCTGGACACACTCCAGCACCTCAATGTCTCACTTGTAGTGAAGAGCCCAGAACTGGACACAGGACTTGAGCTATAGCTTCACCAGTGCCAAGTACAAAGGAACAATCAGTGCCTTAGTCCTTGCTATTCTTTCTGATATATGCCAAGATGCCATTGGCCTTCTGGGCCACCTTGGGCTGTCAACCAGCACTCCCAGGTCCTTTTCCACTGGGCAACTTTCCAGCCACTCTTACCCATGCCTGTAGCTCTACAGGGGCTCGTTGTGACTCAAGTGCTAGATCTGGCACTTCACCTTGTTGAACCTCATAAAATTGGCCTCAGCCCATTGATCCAGCCTATCCAAATACCTCTGCAGAGCCTTCCCACTCTCCAGCAGATCAGCACTTCCACCCATCTTAATAGGGTCCACAAACTTACTTAGGTTACACTAGATCCCTTCATTTGGGTCGTCAGTAAATATATTGAACAGGACTGAGCCCAATACTGGGTGCTCCTGGGAAGCACCACTAGTGACCACAATCAATTCAAAATTGATTATTTTAAAATGAACATTTACTCATTAGGAACAAACTCATAGCAAACTAGTACAAGTAAAGTAGCTGAACCTTCTGCCATAAGGAGCACTAAATCCAGCTTTGATTATTAGGCAAACTCTCTTAACCTCTGTGGCATAACTAATGTTGTGCTCTAAATTGCATCTTTATCTTAAGGGGTTTTGTAACCTGTTTTAACCTTAAATATGGACAAGTGTTCTGCTTTAAATTCCATTTAAAGCATTCAAGTGTAAAGAAGGTCATTGTTTTTTTTAAGGCAAGCAAGTTTTAACATCTTATTCTCTAAAACACAGTACATCTCTGGAATAGTAAGTACAGAAAAATAAAGAGCTGTAGCTTAGCCAATAGGCAGACATCAGTGATTTTAATGGTGGCATACTGATTTACTGCAGACGAGGATGTGACCCATAGCCTACATTTGTTTACATAAATTAGTTCAAACTCATGAGTAAGAAGATAAATACATAAAATTAGTCAAGCAAACAGGACGAACCATTTGTCCTTGTGAGATTAGACAAGTGGTCAAGGTAATGAAATGTGAAAGGCAAAAATGAGTGTTTCACATAACCTACAGAGTTATCTCATAATAGCACAAACCTTAAAACCATTTATTGTCAACACAGAATCGGTTTACCAAAGGGAAGTAACAGAATTTCGGTGTTCTTTTCAATGGGAATCATAATATAGTTTTTCAAATTGTATTATTTCCTTAAGAAATAATTTAATCCTAGAAATTTAGTTCTACTTTTTTTTTTCTTTTTTTGTTTCTTTAAATAAAATCAACTAAACAAATCAGAGCAAGGGAATCAGTTCCCTAAAGCACATCACTCCATAGCTGAGTGCTAGAGGCACCAACTTATTCCAGCTTAAATAAGGTTGCAACTTTGAAATTAAAAAAATAAAAAGGTAAATCTTGTGTACATCAAGCTTTAACACTTAAGGTATTGTAAAGATTCTATCTTCTTGCCTTGTGAAAAGCCATGCAGTGGATCATACACTGATTTTTCTTGTGAGAAGAGTACATCCAGCATGCTGGGGCACACATAAACCACACCCTTGCATCTTATTTTTGGCATGTCCAGACATGTAATTGGGAAGAACAGACGGGAATTCTGCTACCAGCTTGGCAGAATCCCTAACCTCAGTTCAGCATTCATGGCCCTGCTTGCCAGGTGCAGGTGGGCAGTGAAGTGAAGGCTGGGCTGCCGTGGTGCCTCTAGCATCTACAGTCACAGGATGAGACCGTGGTGGTGTACTCTGTGCTGGAGAGCTCACAGTAGGAAGGTGTGTGCTGTGTACAACATCTAATTTCCTCCTCTAGTCCTGTTCAGTGAAGTCAAACCACTTTCAGTCATCAGAGTTGTGCATGGATCCTTGACTGTGTATAGGTAAAAACCTAAGTAGTTTGAAGCCTTTGAGCTGTTTCTTGAGGACTAGGAGAACTTCACTCTCAATCTCTTCCATGCCTCCAAGTTAAAGAAGAAAAATATCAGAGCACAGTCTAAAAGAATATGTATAGATTAAGAGTTGAAGAAGCTCATAAAAAGTGTTTGAAAACAAGAAAAAAAGACAGATTCATCTGACCAAAGAACTATAATGTCTCTACATATTACAGAAGACAAATCTGAACTGGCACAAACCTGCTTTTAGAACACTTCTTCAGTTTAATAAATAGCATGTATATCAGGATTTAACAATTGTTTTAGCAATACACACAGAGCACCACAACTACTCTTGCCATTAACATCCATGTGCCACCAAAGAGGCTTTTAGATTTAACAGAAAGTCACAAACATGTTTGGCGGAATATAACAGTCATTAGAAAAAAAATGCATCGAAAAATGACTCATTATTTTCTACCTATTCCAAAGAAAGCTCTGCCTGTAGCTGGAAATGACAGTCCCTTTCTCAAGTGCTGCACGTGGCTTTTTTTATAAACACCTAAGGAGCCAGCATAAAGGGAGCTCAGCTTGCCACTGCAGACTAATGAAATGCTTTGAACTGCAGGCAATATGCATACTGTATTACATACTGTAATACAGTATTTGAGCTGCTCCACAACGCAGAAGCCAATTATTCTTGGCAACCATCCTCACTGTGCTTTCTAGCTCCCTATCATTAACAGGTGGAGTAGTGCCACATGAAAAGAACCCAGACATAAATTCTGTAATTCCTTCAGATGAAGATCAAGTGGAAAAAATACTCAACCTTTGAGAGTAAGATTTCAAATAGAGTAGCATGCATCTGCTCACAAGTGTTAACAGTATAGCTCTTTGCAGGAAAGAAAAAAAACTAAAAATTCAATTTAAATAAACTTATGATGCTGATCATTCTAATGAATTTTTGTTACACTATAGAGCAATAAAGCAAGGCAATAGGTATTACCTGAGTTACACGAAAAAATAAAATAAATATTCTTCTTTTGATGGAGTTGTACATTTCTTCAGTCACTAGTTGGTATAATATGGATTAATTATACATACTATATTAATTCTAAAGAAATTAAAAACTGAACTTCAAGTCTCTAGAGCTACTTACTGCAGAGCATTGCATTGAGACAGTCCATGACCCAAAGTATCTGTATTCCAACAGACAGAGTCACAGGGGGTGAAAATTTGTAGTCAAGTCTATACCACATACCTTGTTTCTCCGCAACTGTGACTAGAAGGCATATCTCTGAAATTCAGCCCAGGATTCCACCTAGGAATCAGGCTTACCAGTAAAAATGAAAGTACCCTGTTATTTGCAAAATCTTCTATTTTTCTTCATAAAACAAGAATCATTTTTGGGCAAAATTTGACTTGCAGTTCAAGTTAATAGAGTAATGACAACAAGCTCTCAGAGAAAATAAAAGACAAATCTAACTCAAGTGTTCCATAACACTGCACTACCAAGGGCTGTGATACAGTCTTCTGTGTACCCTAAAGAGCAAAATGTCAGGAAGGAGCAAGTGTTCCATTTGTATCTGACACAATAGATAAGAGTATAGGAACTTTCCATTTGAGTCTGCCAAAAAATCAAATAAAAAAATAAGGATCTTCTTGCTTATCACAAGAAAAATTTTACTGTTAGCAAAATGGTTAGATGGAAGAAAGTATTAATGATGGAAGAGAATGTGAGAAGAAGTGCAATCTCTATAGCATTCAGAAGGAATATGATATACTTGTGGGAAACTTTGTGCTAACAAAGGTAACAATTTGGTGATATAAATACAATTAGTGGCTTATAATACAGTCATAGCCAGCAGTCCTGCATCAGGCCAGGAAAAAAAAAGAAAAGTTTGGGCAAAGAAAAGAATCGCATTGTTGTCACATTGTTAATTTTAAAGGGGACTGTGCAATTAGCTGTCAGAAAATGAGACTTATTATTAGGAGAGCAAGGACATCAAGATTATAAGCTTTTAATCAACACCATCAACACAACAAAAGTCCACAGATGCTTGTGCAGCCACAATGTGACACAGAAAGAATATGCTGAAGGAAATGTGTGGCAAAAGGAAGCTTGTTCTCTGCTGCTTCATGGAGAAATTTGAAGTGCGAGAAAACAGATGGTCGATTTTCTCATTTCTGTAATGTTTTTCTCAAGTTCTCAATTATCATTTAATAAGAAATAGATTCAACTTATTCAGCAAAATTATTAATGTTTGCTACATGCTGATGCTTTATATTTAAACATAAAATATTAATTATAAAATTTTATATTTAAATATTAAATGATATTTTATAATACATCACTTAGGCAGATATGGGATTTTGGATGGGGTAAGTGCACACTGTACTCAACAGTGAAGGATGAGGCCAAAACAAAGGTGTTTCTTGGAAGCAGGGACTTTATTCACACAATCCACCACAAACGAAGCTCATACTTACTGAAACTGGTCCTCAATCAAGTAAAATTTTATCGTCCTATCACAAACTCCCAAATTAAAGGGAGTATTTTAAAACAAATTCAGTACTAGCGCACACTAGGGCATAGCAAAAGCACATTTCAGAGGATTAGTAATTCATATTTTAAATTTACAGACAATTTTTGTATTTGGAAGTTTACAGACAACTGATACCCAAAAGGAAAAGACATCTAGGGAGCACAGTGCCACTGTATTTGACATCCTTACTCCCACAGATGACTGCAGCAATGGGGTATGTCCTTAGATCCCCCACACTTGGTGATGTCCTGAAAAAAGACTAAGGTTAATCTTCCCAGACTTTAGAATTCACTCATGGTTTCTCTCCTACTTTACTGTAAATGAGAGTAGTTTTGGTTTATTCATGATTCACAATAATTCAGAACACTTCTATTTACTATTTTAGACAAGTAATTCAGCTAGTATCCTTCACTGTTCTCAATTGCTCCCAAAATTTAGCAGTGAGTTTAGAATTTTCTTACTTTATTTTCTTCCTGCTTTTTACATATACCATTCATTGGTTTATACTTCCTACATATAAAGTACAAAAGATTTCACTGCACTATTCTATTTGACATATCCCCACTGAGAAGTACTGCACAGTCTAGCCAGATTAGCATTTTTGATCACTATATATACATTGGCGTAATGACATTCTATTATAAAGTCTCTAATAATGCATAAACATTAAGAACCGCTCACCCAAATTCATCACATCCACAACAATAGTTCATGAAACCAGCCAGTGTCCCTTGCCCCATGCTGTCATTTAAAGTTTTGAGATCAGAAAGTTATGTGTCACTGTGCACCTTTATGCATAAATTCAGTCTGCCCAGTCATGTCTTCCTAATTCAGTATATAAGCCTCCTCTGTAAAAACACCTAATTACAAATGTCCAGGAACATCCATGAGTAGTTTATAGCTGAGTTTAACATTAATTTCTCCTTTGCCTCAATTATTAATACCTTTTGAAAAAGATTTTAACTTCCATTATTTAACCTTTCTTTTAATGAAAGACTGAAATACAAATTATCACCGAAGAAGTACAAACTATTCTTCAAGTTCCTGCGCTCCATCCAGGCCATGCTCAATTACGGCATTCACATAAGGCTATTTTTGCTTTTGCGTTTGCAGACTATAATTAAACAGAGATAAAATACAGAACAAATATACTTTTCTGATTCCACATGGTACCTCCTTCCTTGCACAAAAGATTCCTAACAGAGCAGCGCATAGTGCAATATAATTAAAATTTAAAATCCCACAACAACTATTACAATGCTAATGAGGTAAATAATAATGTCAGCCAGCATCCTCTGGCAAGAAAGCTGGAAGAGTAAGGGATAATAGATGTCAATAGACTTCAAAGACGGTGCCAAATTCAAATGTAAACAAATGTAAAGCACTAGTAATACAATATAAATTAGTGGTTTGCAGTGATGTCATCTAGCAGTCTACTGTCAGGCCTAGAGAAAACAAGGCAGCAGAGTGAAGCACATTTGTCTGAAGTCCACAAGAAAGGACTGTATTTTCCCCATAAAGTGCCTATTACTTTTTTTAAAAAAGCTATTACTCTGTAAGTGGCAGTGTATCCAATTTTTTTTGTTCTTCTTTGTCTATTGGAATTCGCTGACACAAAAGGAACATTTTTGTTACAGTTAATATAGTTCCATGGACACAGTGTGAATGAAACAAAGAGATGCTATTGAGATGGTTTCTTTCCAGTTGCAGTTTTGATGCAAAGAGAGTATCCAGAAAAAAAAAGGGGGTTATTCTTTTATCATCAAGTTAAACACAAGAGTGACATTTAATAAACTCTCTATCACAACTTCAGTGGATGCCTAACTTTTTTTACTATTTAACATTTTCTGAGCTTTTTCATTGTTTTACTGAAAATACTTACAAAACCTGTATACTATGTTTTATTTCATACCCTGTTTTGCTATTTTTTCCCTTACTAGAAATTATGCAAAACCCAGAATGATTTACAAGGAATTCCTGTATTACTCCATTATCAGAAGTCACAAATACACATCAAACATGCAGTTTTATTCTCACAGTTTCCTTGAATTCAAGGTAAGCGCCATGTAATAACAGCACACAGCCCCATTCATTATTAGTCTTTAAACAAAGTCATCAAAGAACCTTCAGTTGTACAACTGGCTAACGATGAGGCATGGGCTTTCTAATTTTTCTCAAGACATTGACAAAACCCCCATGGGATTTTATTTTTTATATTGATTAAGTTTAAAGCCTTCATGCTTTAAACCCCGTTGTTTTTGCTTCTCATGTTGTTAGCATTGATTTGTAGAACCTAATAGTTCAGGCTTGTACAGACAAATCTAGAAAATAAATAGCTGCTGTAATAAGCTATTACCTGTGTTAACCTAATCAGGGAACATCTATGGCATATAACTTGCCCACTTTGCCTTCTATCAGTAGGAGAGATGTAGACATCAATGCAATTGCAGTAAAAGTAACAAAAGCATCATTAAAGTACAGAGAAACATGAGTATTAGGTGCTTCTTAGAAACAATTTCAGAGTTTGAGCAAGAGCAGATGCTTCGTGGCAGCAGGATCTGGCAATTGGCATGACCCAAGTCATGACTTCCATCAAGACAATAGACAACACAGTAGATGTAAAGTTCTGTGAAAATAGGAATAATTCATTCACTCTCTGCATGTTCAGATTACTCATGACACCTCTCTTCTGGCTACTTCTTTTCCAGTGGGTCAAAAATCTGCATTAGGTTTTAAGTACTTTACAAGCTTTCTCTTCCTGATCTCATTCCTGACTCGGCCTTGAGATTATTTTCCCTCACTGATGATCACTATACCTTTTAACTGAGACATTTGCAGTTCCACTATCTTATTTTCAGAAAGATCTTGTCTATATGTTAGCAAAGCTACTTAATTTTCATTGAAATTATGCCCCACTGTGATGCATCTAAAACCTTGCTAAAAATGAAGACTGCTGCTGTGCTGGGTCCATTGTTTCTCATACCAAATAATATTGTCAATGTTTTTTTTCCTTCTTAATCCATGACATCATTACTTTCTTCTGAATCTACCCATCTCTAGCCTTCTGCCTTTCACTGAGAAATAAAAACCTCTTTCAGACGCAGACCAGCAGCTATAGCTTATGAGAACAAGCCTTAGCCTAGGCCTGAAGCTCCTTACTGGTAAAGTGGTACTGACACTGAAATGTTGCCATTTTCCTTATATTTGGAAATTCTTGGATATGTTCATCATCTTTAACCCAGAAAATGAGGCTTCTCTTTCTTGTTATTAAATCAGTGATAACAACACTCAAAAACATCGGATGCAGACTCAAACATCTTCAGAAATACTGAAAAATCCCATTTTAAAAAGTTGCTTAAGCTGCAGTTCATAAATTCTTCCAATAATAAAATATTTACTGTTTTTCAGACCTTAGTAAGCATGAGTTAGTCCTGACCCTGCAAATTATAATCAGGTGACAAAAATATCTCAGCCTATCTTTAGTATTTTGACATGTTCATACAGAAGGTCCACCTAACCTCACTGCCTCTGTTAACTGCCTTCCTACTTCTCATTGTGTAACAGAGGATAAATATTCAACATTCAGGTTTAAATCTAAATTTTCTAGCATACTTTACTGAGTGTTAACCATGTTCTAGAATTAACAGTTGCACAGGACAGAACTGGTGAAGGGAATAATGTACAGAAATTATACATGTGTTCATTATTTGCCAAAGTTGACTATATTAATATTTTTTACAGGATACTAAAAAAAAAAGTAAAACTTTCATGATAAATGTTAATTTTTAAGAAAAATTAATAGTGTTTTTCTAAGAGTTTGATTCTGTGAAGGTCACAAAACACCACTGTGCTGTCGTCTTTCAAAACACCATTGATATCAGAGGTTTTGCATTACACAAATATCCAGGATGCTTGCGAGGGGCACCAGTTGCAACAAAGTTGCTGTGCAAACTACCCGGAATGGGATTCTGCTGCAGGTGCTGCGCAGAACAACAACTACTTCATGGGGCACCTCATGCTGGAGCCAACGGATTGCTAAAGGCCACAAGAAATGACTGATCTTTTGTAACATTGATTGATGCTGGCTGACTAGACCTGGGAAACACAGTCAGATCTTTGCTTCTGTGACTCATGCCTTTATTACAGTACATATTTTCTAGTTAAATTGATAAGGCTACACCATACATACGACTTGTGTATTAATAATGTATACTTAATTTCCAACTTTATCACCGAGGTAAATTTTATTACATGAAGTGATGTAAATACAACCACTTCCATTCCTGGTAGCTCATATACCTTTCTAATATTCATAAAAATAGTCAAGTATTATGATGTTTTGAGCAAATATATCAGAAATATGACAGATAAAAACTAATCATGAATATTGATGTTAACTAATAGATAACTAATCTAACTAATGATAGCTTAGCTATCTAATTCAGTAATGCACAGACAGCGCATGGTAACATTATAATTCAAGGCAGAGTCACAACTTATTTCAAGGACAGCTCAATTACAATAAAGCTACCGTAACAAATAATGTGCATTGAAATAGTTCTGATACAGTCTAAAGATTTTACATTGTAAAGGAAATCAGGTCATGCACCAAATAAAGTACTATGCGTAATACCACTTGCCCTGTCCTTAGCTGAGTTATTTCATAGAGCAGAATATCCATATGCAGGAAATTTATCACTAAAGGGATTTGGCAAATTCCTTTAGCGAAAACCTGAAAGTATAGCTGTATATTATCTCTTCTATTTTTTTAACACATAACTATCTTATTTCTGAGAGATTTTATGGATTACTGAGCAAATAGGCATGATATTCATGCAGTATCAAGTTAGGCTGAAGAAAACTATAAAAGTAACTAGGAAAATTACATATGAGCTAAGTAAGCTCAGAATGTTTTACAATCGGTCACGTATACTTAGCAAATAGGGGCATTGTAATGTCAAGGCAACCACTGCTCTCTCAGAAATTAGTTTAGAAGTGTTTCATTTAAGTGCATTCACCTCCACATCCATAAGGCTATGGGAAACTTAACCAATTTAAGCAGCATTCAGTTATAATCCAGTTATAGGTTGCCACAGCTACACCAGGCACAGATTGTTTCTTTTAGCTACATTTTCTAGACTATGTCATAAAGTGTCTACTTTTAAAACACAAGAGTTTTCAGAGGTCACAGAGACACATCCAAAGTCAACAGAGGGAAAGGCACCCAGAGTTAAAAGATCCTTTAAGGAGATTGTTGACTCCTAGGCATAGGAGGAAAGGTTTTTTTGATCACATGTTAATGTTCTAGATAAGGGAAGTTTGCCTCTTTCCCAACACTATTGCTGTATAAAATGTAATTAATGGCTCTCAGATAGACTTAAAGCATAGAATTCTCACCCATTACACAGTCCTCAAGATCTTCAGACATGTACCACACT
Organism: Oxyruncus cristatus; assembly: GCA_013399855.1. Lineage (NCBI taxonomy): Eukaryota > Metazoa > Chordata > Aves > Passeriformes > Cotingidae > Oxyruncus > Oxyruncus cristatus. The sequence goes on along the minus strand of VXAY01002710.1, from coordinate 23,087 downwards.
TCTATATGCCATATCATCCTACTGATGTTATGTCATTTTAAACCTATTTTTAAGCACGTGTTGAGTGATAGGGACACTAGAATTATCCAACATCAAAAAAAGGGATAAAGCTACAAATAAGATTAAATGGAATGGCTACAAATTTGATGAGGTTAAATCAGAGATATTGAGATCTAATTGCAAATTGAAAAGCACATCTGATTTTGATTTGACACTTTATACAGAAATTGCTGATGACTCTGATGACTTTATGGGGATACTGATAAGTTAGGGAAGATTCAATCATAAAAATTCAGGGAAATAAAAAATTATTTCTACAGTGTGTGAAAGTGCATCAGTTACTACCACAGCCTAGTGACACCAGTTAACAGATTTTGCCTTCTTCCCCACTAGAAACACATATTTACAGGAGTGTCTAATCCCTCTTTCCTTCAGAGATTGAAGTAAGGGATTTTCAGCCTCAAGAAGAAAAGGCTCCAGGGTGACCTTATTGCAGCCTTTCACTGCATTAAGGCAGCTTACAAGAGAGCTGGAGAGAGGCATTTTATATGGGCAAGCAAGGTTTTAAACAAAAAGGAGAGAGGTTTAGGTTAGATATTAGGAAGAAGCTCTTTACTGTGAGGGTAGTGAGGCCCTGGCACAGGGCTGTGTGTGCCTCACCCCTCGAAGTGTTTAAGGCCAGGATGGACGGGGCTCTGAGCAACCTGGTCTAGTGCAAGGTGTACCTGCTCAAGGCACGGGGGTGGTAACTAGATGGTCTTTCAGATCGCTTCCAACCCAAACTGTCCTACGGTTCCGTGAAAAACAGTCCACTAACATGACCACACAGATTTCAGACACTCCCCACGCGGTCCCCGCCTGCAGCGTCCCCGGGCACCGCCCGCTCCAGGAGAGGCGTAGGAGCAGGACAGAGGACTGGAGCAGCCCCTCGACGCCGGCCAGGCCCCCCGCTCCCACTCACCGCAATAGCATCGCTTATCTCACCGCCAGCCCCGAAGCGGAGCCGGCGGCGGAGAGGGCGACCGTGCCTCCCGCTGCCGGGGCCGGGAAGGGACTGCCGTCCTCCAGGCGTCCAGCCGTGTCCCAGCTTCGCGGCAGCGCCCGGCCTCAGGGCAGCTTGTGTGTCCTTCACAGGTGCTCCCGACCCGCCGCCGGAGCCTGTGCCGGCGGAGCAGGGACTGAGGAGCCTTCTGGCTCGTGAGAAGTCGTGAGCCAGAGAAAAGTTATTTTCCCAAAAGCACTGAAGGTCTGAAAAATGCAGCTTCCGGCCGAAGAGCCTAAAAATTAACCCCCGAGGGGTCTAGTCCCTTCCCCTTCCATGGCTGTTTCATGTCACACCTAGCACCTGTTTTCCATGGTAATTACACCTACTCCTGGCACCGTATGGTTATTTTGGGACTATAGGTGGTGGGGTTTGAGAACTGGCGTTCCTTCTGGAGCATTTGTGGATGCTTGAACGTTCAACCTGATGCTGGCAAACCTGTGGAAACAACAGGCATTTAGAAGTGCCTGTGGCAGCAGGGAGGTCAAGGCCACTAATATGCAGGCAGGATACTGCATCAAACAGCAGACACTGCGTTGTAGAAGACAAATAAGGGGCAAAGACCTTCAAAGATTTTATGAGAGAAAATACATTCCAAGCCTGAGCTGGTGCTAAAGCTGTGGGAGAGGATGACAGCAATTAGTTTGTCAGACTGGTTTGATGATGTCAAGTCTAAGGGGATTTACACTGAAATCTGCAGCATCCATATAGTGTCTCAGTCTGATTTGCAACTTGCAACATAGGGCTCAGCTGATTATCAGATGTTACTCTAAATGTCCCAAAATATCTGTTATATATCCATGCCTTTATGTGTTGTCTGTACATATTCACACCCCCCTTACCTATTCTATATATATATGCATATGTATAAAATCCAACAAATTCAATTTTATAAAATTACCACAGTTTATATCCTTGTCTCTAAAGCAAAATTCCTCTTTGAATGAAATACATTTGCATTACTTAAACCCGAGGTTTTTTGCCTACCAACACCAATCCCAGGATTGTTTCTTTTTCCTTACAGTCAGATACATGGTAACACAGTGTTTTCAACTTATGCACTGTTACTATACATGACATGAAGCATCAACACTCCCACCCACCCAAGAAGTGAGAGCTAAATCGTATTCATTGCTAGAAAAAAACACTTGAAATTCAATTACTTTTCAAATAATGACAGCTCTTGACCCTGTGTATGACTTTGGCCCACAAAGTGGGAAGTGGCACCTTGATGGACTTGCAGAGGCAAAGCATGACTGCCTGGAGAGCTGCAGATGCACCTGCTGCTGCTGAGGTTTTTGCATGTAATACTTGTATTTCATGTAATTTCATGTATTTCATGTATTTGCATGTAATACTGTAATACTTGTATTTCACAAATATTGCTGTTCCTCTTCTCCAATGGATGGCTATGCCCAGGCAGTGACATTGAAAAATGATACATGCTCCTTTTCTGCTCAGAAAGCCCATCACTTATTTTAAATGCCTTTTTTTTCTATTTCAGGAAGTGAGTAATTTCCACAGAAGGCAATAGGACTCAAACAGGTTGAACCATAAGGGAAATTAGTGGAAATGCAGCAGCATTTTCTTAATCTGATAATAAACAATTATTCCTGGTCATGGTGGTGGCTGTCTCTTGCAGGAATGAAAGAAAATGGAAGGAAGAAAATAGAAAAATTGAGTCTTCCCTATATCTGCATACTTAAAATAGGTGATTCTTCTTCAGAAGCTCAGATGTGTTATAAATATGTCCTGCTGCATCAACATGATTAAGCCACAGTTGACCTTTGCTTAAAAATGACCGAAAAAACTGTATCAGGAATGGTTTGCAGCAACCAGGCTGAATCCATTTCCAGACAGCTCCCTAAAACCATGGCTAAATTACTTAATTTTTAGAAATGGCCTGTTGTCATCACTCTTCCAGACACGATAATAAAGGTGCAAATACTGACCAGACATCACATTTTTCAATGAAAACAACTGCTTTGCACCAAGTGGCATGTTGTGACAGGAGGTGGCAAGATAAAAATCCAGAGAAAGCAAGACTGAGAAATTAAGTCAAATCTGGGCCAGGCCTGAAAAAGCTTAATCAAATTATTCTCACTGAGGTTGTTTCAATCCCACACTGGACAGCCAAACCAAGAAGAGTAACTGAGATCTGAGTAAAATGAAACCCTGCTTTCTAGTCATTAAAACACACTTTTAAAAAATGGTTAGGATTTATGCATAATGGCCAATGACAGAATTTTGGAAAACAATTTTGCCTGAATTCTCTTTATGTTGAATGCAATAGTTTTGTGGAACTGACAGCTTTGAATGGGAGTTTTATGGCAGAAGTCCATTGCTACAGCCTATGATGAACTCAAAGTCTCTGGTACTAGGAAAATAATATTTTGCTCTTTGTTTGGGTATAGTTGTTGAATGAAATTCAAAAGTTATTGGGAGATTTCTGAGTCTAAGCTTACAAAACCCAATTATGATTCTGTAACTCTTTTAAATGGGAAACGAATTCTATTTGTCTAGGTGTCCATTTAAGAGTGAATCCATTTTAAGTTGATCAATATAGCAACAAAGCCTGTCAGAAAATAGTTTCTACACCATATAAAGTGCTTTGTCAGTGCACTTGCAAGAGTAGATAAAATTATAAAATTGACCCTTCTTACTAGTGTATTTTAAAAAATAGACTTGTAATGATTTTCTGAGTCTAATACAAACACAGTAGATCATTGAACTGGCAAATAACTACATATACAAAAGTAACCATATACACCGTGTCAGGATGGGATATTAATATATTAAAAAGTAAATTTAATTTTAAAATTAGAAGCCAGGTTATACTTTTTTTTTCTCCCAGGATTAGTAGCCAGAGGATATTTATTTCCTCAAGTGTACTTTTTGGCTGACTATTTCTGATACATCCAACTTACGCACATTGGCAACCACTGATCCACGCTCTTTGCCTGATGAGTAGCCTAGAAATTCCATTCCCATGTACAGCTGAGATGGACTACAGTCTGTAGTGCTAACATTTTCACTTTGCCAGAGAGCCTGACACTTATTTATAGCTACACATTTCCAAAGTATTAGTAACACAGATAGACATAGTTACCAGGCAAGTTGTCTTCATGGAGAAAGCCTTTACAGAAAACACAGTAAGCAGAACCTCTTTCCTCCCCTCCTCCCCCATCTTTAATGAACAATTTCTGTGGCCAGCCTCAGCTAACAAAACAGACTCTATGAAGAGAACAAACTTAAGAACACTATCTTCTGCATCCTTTTCCTCTGCTAAACAACTTCACAGGCTAAATGACTGATTCAATGCAGAAAAGAAAGCTGTCTTTCTTTTCTATTAAACAGTTCATGCTTCAGTTTACTATGCCAATTACATAGACTAAAGCCTTTTGAATGACCCTGACTGCCATCTGGTAATAGTCCATCCTCTAGCAACACAACACATAGCCAAGTCTGAGAAGTAATCTTGTGTAACGGGAAAGTGGCTAGTGAAGCAATCTTGTGTAACAGGAAAGTGGCTAGTTTGGCCTTTACACATGTGACAAGTTTTATTTAAAGCTATGTTGCTACTGCAGCCAGGGATGTGATCATAGCTAGCTTTAATCTGATAGCCATGAAGCCATGAGACTGTGGGCTTTAGCCTGGGGATTTACTAACTGGCTCTTACTCTGATGGATCAAAGTCACTCTTTACTACTTCATTTCTGTTGGTATATGCTCACTGAATATAGTGAGCTGAGGTGTATTTATACATCTTGCAGCCCCTCTCATTTGCAATGCTGCCCTAGAATGCATTGGGAAAGCTCTTTCCCTGCCCTGAAATATTAACCCTAGCTTCCAAATAACCTTGTCTGAGCACTGCTAGATGATAAGCTAGTCAGTGACTCAGTAAAACAGCAATCTGCTGAAATACTGGGCTTTGACATGGGGAATGTTTGAGCTAGTGCTAACAAATTAATTATTTTTCCTAGAATAAAGTTTATAAGGCTTTTAATATTAATCATATTGTATTTAGGAATGGTGAAACTATTGGTGTAAACAGCAAAAAACGCAAACAAAGAGAATGCTCTAATTGAGCTTATTACCCAACAGATAGAGGTACTTCTTGATAAACAGTTCTGAAGGAGTTAAAAAGTGGAGTGATAAATATTGATTTGAAAACCATTGTTATTTAATAGATTAAAAAGTATTGAAACATAACTGAATCCAGTATTCTAAGTAAAGCTGTAAAGATGTTCCAGTTCTGCTTTTATAAATGCTTACACTCCATCTGTTTTGTCACAATTTTCCATGTAGTTCTAGAAATATTTTACTTTCTTGAAGCCTCTGCATCTGATACTTTAATATTTTTTCTTTCTTTTTGGTGGTTTTTGCTGGTTTTTTTTGTAAAGAGGATTTGAAGGAAAATAAATGCAATAAAGAGAATAGATCATAAAGATATGAACATATTGCATTTAAAGAAAATAATTAAGACATTTACAAAGAATAAAATATGCCAGATTTTAAATGAAGTCATAAGAGGGATAGAAGAAAAATCTGAATGAAACAAAAATAGGCATAAGGAAAAGAGAGTAAAATAGGATTTTCTTTCTTTTAAGGGAATAAAATGACCAAAAAATATTTTGTAATTAAAAAAGAGGAAACAGTCAACTTAGCAGGATTTGCTGCTTAAACAAAATCCTTTTCCACCCTCTATAACTTGCTGAACAAATGCTAAAAAATTACAATAAATCTGTAATATACCCATTGGGCTGTTTCAAGACATTTTCAGACTTCTTGCATCCTCACAATATTTCTATATGATCACACCACATAGACTTACTCCCTCTGTCTCTCTCTGCAACTGGATTTTTAAACGTCTGATAACCAGTTGTTGCAGTATCTCTCACACATTATTGGATTTCCCCTCACGACGAGGTAGGCAGAATGAGGGAGGAAGCCACAAGTGTGTGCATGATCATAAAAGAACACTTAGAACTCATTCCAGGTGTGAGTCTCAGTGCAACGCTCTGTCCATGCAGCCAGCTTCTGCAGGCGGCCTGTGCTGCAGTCAAAGGCTTTAGTGCTGCTAGCCATAAACAATCTCTGTCATACAACTATAGCCCAGTTTTAGAACCATGGAATCCTGCTCAGGCTCCAGAACTCCTGGCTACACACCAAGCTCTATGCTCAGCTTGCTGCTGTTTTGACTAAACTGCCTAATATTTCCTCAGTGGTCAGCCTGAAAGCTGCAACATATGAAGAGGTCTTTCAAGTTCCTTGACTGTTTTACGTTGTTGGAACTGTCACTCTGCATCTTGCATCTTTTTCCTCATGAGAAGACTGAAAACTCCAAAACACTTTTAAACCACTATGTCTAAAGTGGAAAATAATCTGCATGATAAAGTCCAGTTACTGTATTTATTTACATTTTGAAATAAATATAGGTAATAAGCACTATTAATCATCTCTAAGATAATTTTTAACAAGACATGGATACTTACTGCATGCAGTCATTTTCTTAAAAAAAGGAAGATGAAACTATTTACGTCAGCAAACTGCTCTCTTAGTTAAGCATTGTGGGTGACAACATTGTTGTTCATTTCAGTTCTTGCTTCACTGTACAGTAAAGTCTGTAGATTAAATCTTACTTTGGACCCGTCTCAAAATTATGTGTTTTCTTACTGACAATCTGCTTTAAGAGGTGGTGGGGGATTGTTTTTTCTTCCTTTCTCAGAGACACGTGCTTGCTGTGCTCCGCATCTGAGTTTCATGTCTGAATGTCACATCTGGATAGTGATCTCCTGCATTTTGATGTGCAAGACTTTTTCACATACATGAGAAAAGGGCAGCTCAATCTTTAAATTAAATAAATGTTGTTCCAGAAAGAAATCCACTTGGGATAAAGAGGTTAAAAGAAAGTAAAAAAAGACATTTTGAAGACGTGAAAGCTGTATGTGTGTTTTTGCATTTCAAATGTAACTCAAATGAAGGATATGAACATCTATTTGACATTTTGTATAATTTTGATTTTTTTTAAAACACGCGAAAGCCCAAACTTGATTTCTCTGTTTAACTGAAATTCCGGTAAAATTAGTTTTGCTGTATGAACTTTACTGCCATGTTTTTAGTCTGTAGTTTCATTTTCAGCAATTCTTACTGCCACTTTGTAGGGATTAAATGACAATAGCATGACGAAAGGCAAGCTCATAGGCTCATATGCTTCTACACAATTCCTAATTTATTTTGCAAATGTGGCTATTGTAAAATTCCTTAATTTGCATAATTTTTAATAGGATTAAATTGCTTCAGCATCCTACAGGAATGTTTGGTGTGATCTGAGCCATCTTTCTGCCAGTCAAATAATAGGTTTATGTTTGTGGAAACTTTCCAGACCAGGAATGCAGAATGTCTTGTGCCTGCTCAGGGTTTCAACGGCAGCTAATGATCTTAAGGCAAGTATGTCAGTCTAGTTTTAGGAACATTTTCACAGACGTAACTGCAAAAGTTGGCTTTAAAATGGGATTCCTGTATCTTTGTATGATCAATTTTCATCCCCCTTTTTAAAACTGAGACATTTATTCCATCAGCAGGAGTTAGCATATTGAAATACTGCCTCTGCAAGGCAGTATCTAGCATCTTCTTGGGAGAAATATGGAATTTTTTTATGGTGTATTTTTAGCTGATAGAGTTGTTATTTTCAGTCACAGTGCCATAGTTATTGTGAAAAATGTTACTATATTTTGACTTTTTTCTATGGAATTTTAGTCTTTAGAATACTGATGTAAACCTTTTTTATTTTGCAAAGGAAACATGGCAATAGTGGATATTTTATAACTCAGCTCTGCAGGATTGAGCTGTGCTCAGAAGTAATGCCTACAGTACTGCCTCTCACAGAACCATCAAAGCATACACTTTTCAGAAGTCAATATGTATAAGTAAGCCTATGTATACTATGAAGTAGAAATACCTATTTATTTTAACAACCAGTCTTCAATAGATTATTGGAAAATCTGTGCAATATTTATAGCCTGTGTTTTTTAGACAAGACTAACACCATATCTGGAGAAAAGTAAAACTGACAAGTATTTCAGCACACCGGGTCTTACTGCAAACATATTATTTGTTGAAACAACATTTCCTTCTTTGAGCATCAACTCTGTGATCCAGTGGGTATGTTTAGACAATAGCATCTGGAAACAGAATTGTGCCGTTCTATTTTGGAATGTGTACTGAGGCTACAAGGACCCTTTTTCTTCCTACTGCCTTCCCATACTATGGCTTTTTACGTCATATCATACAGCCACCCCTTCCTGCTAAAGAAGAAATATGCCAAACTGGGAAGTTTATGAGATGTGGAACTTCAGGGAGTATAAATCTGCAAGGAGGATAAAACTGCACTAGACCAAAGAAAAGTGTTGTAATAGAGTAATTGGTGTTGCAGTTTCAGGTTTTACTCAGCAAAACAAAGGCTTATAGAGTTCATCATGAGAATCAGCAAAAGCAAGGAAATCATATTTGGTTTCACAATATCGTACAGCAAATATCTATGGCTGATCAGTAACATGCTTACATACATTTCCAAGTAACAGAAGCACATGAGAGCTAAATGGTTTAACCACCTGACTATTGCTTTCCTGTACAAAAGTCATATGCATAGTATCTATGTCAGCTGCTTGGTCTTTCTCTCCCTTGCACTGCAAAAACATAGATTGCTGTAGGACTAACCCTTCTCTGCCCATCTCCTGTGGCTGGCGGATTTTCAGAATTGAAGATTGAATGAGGAATGACAAGGTTCAAACAAACAGCCTCTTTACCTGATATGCAGTTTAGGGGGCAGGTTTCATTTGTCATTGCTGCTGCTTCTATTTGTTGTATTCCAATTAAAAAGAATGAAACCTTCCCAAAATTCTGATCTTGCTTTTCCCCTTTGAGAAGTGGGATTCAAACTCAGTAATATTAATTGCAAAAATAATGGCCACATCTACGATAATAATAAACGTAATAGTCTTAAATGTTCTTCCCCAAGCAAATATTGGTTTCTTTCCCACTGGCTGCCTGCCATCATCTGTTGGACCTTTCTGAAGCCCACTGATGGCATTTACTTAGCTCAAGTAGTGAGGCTATGTCAAACTGTTTTTTGATTTATCTCCTTCTTTTCTTTGGCACTGTCTTCTTCCTGGATTTTTTATTCTACTCATCTTTGCACTCCTTCAATTAAAGACTAATTAGTCAGTAGTACTTATAGCACATCCATGAAGTAAGCTATTAGCACACAACTTACATAATGCAAGGGGAATTTTTAAAAGCTGGCTAATCCAGTAGTCACATCTGTAATATACTCCTGATTTAATTCATGGGTTTTTAGCATAGAAGTAGGTTATCTAGTGTTAAAATTCATTTACTTGGATATAATCCTACCTTGTTTATTATTATTATTAAGGAAAGAAACCTTTCACGTCTATCATATTATCCTATAATTTAAGAGAGACTACCTTAAATTAATGTCTGTCATCTTCATTTTTGGCTTAGCATTCATTTAGGTTCTTATCTAATTTACACTTTCAAATATAGATATCAGTTGCAGAAATTAATTTACAATATTGCATGGGGACAGAATAATTAATTGGATTGGCAATTTTATGCCAACCTTTTAATGTAAATATTTGGGAGTCATTTTTAGTATTTTAGTATTTAAACTAAAACTTTATGCATATGGCCACAGCTGCTTTACTAATTCAGAATTTCATTACAATGGGGATAAAACCAAGACATTCCTGGTACAAAAAAAGTTTGCTTCTATACAAGACAGATGAATCTTCTTAACTGTGTGCTGATTAAGCACTATGAGAAATACACACAAATTTTACAGTTCTATTAACAGAAAGCAAGAGTCATAAAGCTTTGCAAACTTGTCTGAGTACTGTGACTTGGGTTTGATTGACTTGGTATGACTCTAAAGTCATACCTAGACACTTGTAAGATTTCAAGTGGAAACTCTCCAGTAAGAATTATTGGCTCTTTCACTGCCTCCTCTTATTCCTCCAAAGTCCAAAAAGCAAGTTTGGTAAAATTCTTGCTGAAGCTTTCCCTGGCAGGTTTCTGCTAGAAAATACTTTAGAATATTTGGGACTATGTTAGGCTGCCCACTGCTGATGTATCTTTTGTGAATATCAACACCAAGGTAATGTCTATTGGATGACTCTAAAGATTGTGTTCAGGCAGTGCGGGGGGGTTATGGCCTCTACAGAGCATGCGTAGTGCCTGAGACACCTGCTTGCCTCCCCTGCCTATAAGGAATGTCTTTGGTTGTTCAGGGGGATCTAAAAATGAGCCAGCCAACTGGAAGCATGAAAACAGGGGCATGTATGATTACCTGACTGTGTACCAATCAGTTGCGTCTATGCTGACCAGTTACTTCCATGCTTCCCAGTTCCCACCACCAAACATCTTCTGAGGTGAGTTACCTAACATCCGAAAAAGAGGTCTTTTGGCAAGAATATGTTGTAATTTATAGCCTGAGAGCAGAAGACTGTTTTAGGCATTGCTTATTCTTGAATTTTTTAATCCTAGTTCCTGAGAAAGTAGGCACAAGTTGATTTTCCTACCACCAGACATGGAATTACACCTTTCAGCCAAAAATGAGTCACTTTGCAGAATGTAATGCAAAATACATTAGGTCAGAGGGAGAACAAGGAAAAGGGAGGCTTTGTTGTTGTAACTTGTCTCCAGGGTTGCCTGACCATGGCTGCTGACTGCTCTGATCCACTGCTGTGTTCAGGTTCCTTACTCAGGAACCTGCACCTAATAAAAGCAGAATTTACGCACTTCAACGGGTGATCTGATCTCAATGCAGCAGCCCTTAATTTTTAAATGGATACTCAGGAAAGTGAATAGGCTTGAATGGGTCAATTTCTCAATAATCTATTAATGGAAGAGAGATCTACTTTCAAATCTATCTTTTCAATCGGACAGATGATAGTTTCCCTGATCAGAAAATTAAGAAGCTGAATGATGTGTGAAATGAAGGTGCACTCTGACTTACATTCAATGGTTATACCTGAAGCCACATCTGCCCAGTTTTATTTTCTATATTTATCAGACCACAGACACCATTTGTAACAGGAATGAGAAAAATGACACAGGCAAAAGTCCTATTTTTTCTGATTCTTCTCAAGTTGGTCCTACAAACCAAACAACCTTTCACTCTTTTCAGTTGTTCTGCTGTCGTTATCACTCAGTAAACAGAGACTGGGTTCATGTACGATTCTCGACTACCAGTGCCTTTAAGTGACATGGGCTGAAAGGAGAAGAAGCACATGAAGCTTGTCACCCTCTCTGTCTCACCAGTGAAATATTCAGTTTGGGTCAAATGGTGATATAAGGACTTTTACTGATGCAGCAAAAGATAAGACCAGTTTAAATGTAAGAAACAAAGATCTATGTTGGGTTGCATACCAAATTATTGATGTGCCCCTTGTTTTATTTTAAAATTAATCCCTATTCTAACTCCAAAATGTGTGAGCCTATAACAAAATCAAGACTGTACTACATTGCAGTCTCAAGGAAAAGTAACCTGAAGTGCTGGGTGAAGATAACAAGTAGAGGTCAGCCCTATGATGCATTCTAGTCTCTATACACTTTGATAACCCCACACATTTCTACTGAAACAAATGTTGAAAAATTAGAAGTCACACATAAGGGCCAAGTCTTGTTGTCTGCACACTTGAAAACAACTGCTGTTATTTTCTAATTTTTGATTCGTGGGTGGTTAGCTTCAATTACATAGACATCCTTGCCAGGTACGTTGTAAACTATGACTTTACTTCTCTGTTTAACTTGTTATTTTATGAAAGCTTGCACACTTGTCTATCAGGTATCAGTGTGGAAGGGCAGTATTCAAATATAGAGTATATATTATTTTGTACCCTGGTTTTATTCACTTCCTTGAATATGAAATGATACATGAACAGCTTATGTGGTTCAAAACATTGTCAGACTTCTTATTGTTGTTCTGCCTCAAGTAAGGTTTACCAAACTCACTGAGCCTAAAGGAGCACTATATATAGATTTAATTTGAAGTCTTTCAACTTTTGCAACATTAATTAAAGCCTTATAAATCAAGACGGAGAGAACATTCAGTAAGCCTTCACAGTTGTATCCTGCCAATTAACAACCTTTTCTCTAAACTGAAGGGGCTGAACTGGAGGCAAAAATACTGTTACCTTTGAAAAGCAAAAACAGTTCAATAGTTACATTTTTAAATGATCAGACCAATTTTAAGCAGATATTTTTTTCATTATAGCACATGAAAGTGCTACGTCAACTGTGATACAGAGAGCTATTTTTTTCTGAATGTAAGCAAATATGGCCTCCATTTATTAATATCAAATGCTCACAAACTCTGCATGTGCAAGGGATAAAGCTGGTAGTTCATCCCCAAAGGTGACAAAGTGACTGCAAAAGACTGGGGGGGGAGCAGACTTCTGTCTCTCCAATTCCTTACCTGTCAGCTGCATACCTTGCATATACCATGGTCAGGAGACATATGAATGAATTTCAGTCTGAATGTAATTTGTGTCCTGTGTCTCACAAAGCTATATGATTTTGTTTTTATTGTGGTGAACAAGACTATAAATGAGATAACTCTCTGCTTAGTTATCATGTTCTAGATAAGGGCTTTAAAGATTAACTGAAAGGAGTAGATGATGTAAATGTTGCTGTTTTCCAAATCTGTTTTATTTATGCAAAATATTATTCATTGTTTAAGAAAACAATATACAGGTTGCTTGAAGTGTTTTGATGGGGAATTGGTTCAACTCCACTAGAATTGATTCAACTCCTCTAAAACTGATGATTGTCAATCCCGAATTCCAAACATTCGTTAGAAAATTGTGAGTTTATTTTGCAAAAATGAAATTGCTGAAACTAGCTAAAACAAAGGACATCTGCATACCTAACTGGTTACTAAACTACATGGACCAGCTGGAGGAATTTCAGTGGAAGCTAAATGGAATGCTCTGTACTGCAAAACATAAATCTATTTCTTTTTATCTACTATTAGAATTCATAGAAACATTAAATGGTTTGAGTTGGAAGAGACTTTAAAGATCATCTAGATCATATAGATCCTACATTTTCCACTAGATCAGGTTGCTCGGACCTTTACTCAATCTGGCCTGGAACACTTCCAGGGATGGGGCATCTACAGCTTGTCTGGGTAACCTGTTCCAGTGCTTCAACACCCTAACAGCAAAGAATTTCTTTGTAATATCTAATTTAAACCTGCCCTCCTTCAGCTTAAAGCCATTCCCCCTTGTCCTATTACTACACACCCTTTTAAATAGTCCCTCTTTAGCTTTACTATAGGAAATATGTAACTTCTGATGTAAACTTTTTTGATGCAGACTGGGGTGTGATTAGCTTTTTGCGACTGGGTGTAAGCACACATTGCTAGCTCATATTCAGCTTTTCATCCAGGAAGGAATTGAGTTTGATAGAAATAACAAAATAATACATACTTATTTATCTGACTGACAGTGACAAGTAGCGTTTAACATGTATATGTGCTGTGAGTGTCTTCCAAAAAACCACATTTTCAGGACTTGGTTAATATGAACATAGTTTTTTCTAGTTTGTCAATTCCCCTCTCTTGTTCTACTATTCTTCACATATCAAAATCCAACTAAACAACAGAATGTTATGTTTGGGTCCATTTGAGGAAACGTTTGTAATGAATATTGATGTCTTCATGCAATTCACATAAAAAGGGAATTTTAAAAGCATTCAGAGAAGTTAAAAGGGCACATTTAACTGACTCTTAGTGAGAATTCTGGTCCTAAATGTGAGTATTGCACAAAGTCCCCTAGGAAGTAAACTGCAGTGTACTGGCATGTGTGTGCCAGTGATTTCTGTGCATATAAGCACTTGCAAATTTTGAATTTAACCACTGGTGATGTAGACTGTTAACCTGCTCTGAGTCTGCACACATATATGTGCTAAGTTCTCAAATAACAGATGGCATTTACCACTGTCTGAATTAGGTGAAAATGCTACAAATCACATTCACACTTGAGAATGTGTCTGTGCTATTAACTGTGAAAATAAAAATAATTGACTGAAGTGAGTTAAATTCATTCAAAATATCCATAGGTGTATGGGTATAAGCAAAAGTACAAGGAACAGAACATTTACATACCACTCAACTTACTACACAAAGAACAAAGGACAATTTATCAAAGAAATGTCTCTTTCAAAATAGGCTGTCAGGTTTCTCAAGTACTTCAGGAAAGCACCAGCCCTCTGGCATCTCTAATTGTCTTCTATAATGAAACAACTACCTGGATGGATGAGGAGAGAGCAGTAAATATTTTCTAACTCAACTTCAGCAAGTCTTTCAACAGTGTCTCTCACAACATCCTCAACGGCAAACTCAGGAAGCGTGGACTGGATGAGTGGACAGAACTCTAGTATAAAACTTGCAAGGTCAATCCTCGAGTCATGGATAGTTTCATTTTTTTTGAAAACAAAACATTTATATTACACTGGTTGTGTTAAGAGAATAACATCCACTTGAAATGAAACAGAAGTGATGTCCTGGTCACTGCCCGGAAAATATGATTCATAGTGAGAGGAACCCCTCTTCTGGTGGAAGTACGGAACACCAAACATGGAAGTACTGCATAGCAAACAGTTATCCCAGGCTAGCCTCAGTCATGGGAGAGAGATGGCACTTTTAGACAGCAATTCATCTCCCTTTGAAGAAGACATCTAACAGAGGTAAGTTTTCATGTCCTCTTATTCACACTGACTATAGATAAAATAGATATTTACAGCCTAAAGTGAGTATGAAAAGTACGATCTAAAAGGTCTGTTGTTACACCAAAAATTCACATCTCACCTCCTAATCTGTCTGCAAAAGGTCTGTCAAAAGGAGCATAGTTGGCTGACACTGAATTTCAAGTACGTCATTGATATTCAGTAGCTTCTATCAATAAAGTTACAAAATTGATTCATGTGGATATATTGAATAGATTTTATTTTGATCATCAACTTCTACATATTTACATTGAAAAAACAATGTAAATGTTAAGGCCACCATGGTTGCTGTTGCTTCTAAGAATTTGAATATGTGATTCCTGTGCTGCCTCACTTCTCAATTTGACAGTTTCTTCCATTTTTGCTAAGGTATTTTGTCACGCATTTGTGCCTCCGGGTGAATTCTTAAAATAGTAAATAGGAATTTCGCTCTTGCTATTTTAGTCACTTAGCTTTACCAAATTCCTTTTCATCTTTCCCTTGTTGTTTCCCCCAATATATTCTTCAGTAGTTCCCTTCTGTGATCATCCCTTTCCTCAGATAAAGTCTTCCCAAAGACATGTTTTCCAGAAAGCTTAGCAACATAAAATCTCCATCTTAAGTGTCTGTTTTCTGGTTTATGATTTAGATAGTTTAGCGACATTGTGCCTTCCAGTTAACTAGTTTGTTACACTGGTGATCAGTTCCCAATGAGATTGCTAGATGAGCTGTCTGGACGATGTGATGAGGCTCTACCTGTCTGATGAATTGTTCTGGGTTTTCCATGACACAAACTCTGAGAACAGCACAACCAGGAGGATTTCTCAGCAGGAAGGATCTGCACAAGCTACATTTTGAAAATTCCCAAGAAGAATTCAAAAAACTTAGTAGCATCTGAGAGGGTTTTCAAATATTCTGGGAAGAGCAGAAAAAGTGTTTATAATATATCTTCACACTTAACACAGTGCTGTAATGCAACATGTTTTACTAGGATTTTGTATGCCCCAAGGACACACCTATTCATACTTCTGTGCCTATGCCATGAACTTTGTTGCTATGGACATACCAAAACCAGGCTGTAACTAAGAGTAGGCAAACCCATTCATGCAAAATAGTATCCAGCCTCAATCACCAAAACAAACTGTAGCCATTTTCATGCTTAATACTGACTTAATATCTTTTCTGTATCATTAAAGTCTTTCAACCACTTATATCCAATGCACAGAAGCTCCAGCTCATCAATACATAATTTGGGCACAGCAATTCCAGCAGCATCTCTGAGAAATCAGATTAAACTAAATTGGATTAAATTGTCCGTAGTATTCTTTGCCTTTTCTTGCTTCCTTTGAATTTATTGGCAAAGAAGCATTTTCTAATTAACTGCAGCCCTTACTGTACCACCTTCCTTTTAAACATTAAAATTTTGGATGATATGTAAATATCATCTGAGGATTAACTGAATGGAAACCTTCAGATCAGGGAGAATTTTAAAAGAGCAACAGTGTCTTCCAACAGAGACTGTCTTGGGTCCTGCTGTCTGAGCAGCTTCTTGTGCTGGAGAAAAGAAGCTGACCTCAGCCAAGTAACTGTGGGAGAGCATGTAAGGTAGGCCCACTGCGTGTTCACGTGCATGCACATCTGCACTTGTGGATATTGTATTTATTTACTGTCACAAATTTTACTGTGTTATGGGCTTTCTAAAGTTAGTCCCTTGAAACCAAAGAAAGAGCCCTATTTTCAAGTATGGAGTATTTTCAAGTAATGGCTTATGGAGAGCAATTTGAAACCAATTACCTCTTAAAGGAATATATTAACAAGGGATCATGGTTATAATTGATCTATGTATATATCTCTATCTTCTTCCCATTTATTTAGTTTACATGAATTTAAGTATGAGTGCAGAACATTCTTAAACAAGGATACCTCTCTGTTTATAGATTTGAAGACTTAACCTTCTGTTTCCTGTTAAGCCCTATACACAAATGGTCATGTTGCATGATTAGTTCCTAGGAGAATAAAGCTGTACAGAACTGCCAAGATTGTGTCCTTTTGAGATAAATATGGAATTGGTGAAAAACGCCATCAATTTTAACATATTCTGCCTAAAGACAGAAACTATTGAATGTTACAAAACCACGCTTCTCCTCAAAATTGCTGAAGTAGCATTTCTTCCTTGAGTTACAAAGCTATCATAAAATTAAAAAGGCAAAAGGTATTTTGAATGCTATGGAAAATTATGTTTCTGGTTTTGGTTTAAATGATAATTTGCCTGTTTAGTAATTCTCTGTATACTTTCATCACAAAGCAAAGCAAATGCTCTTTCGCTCCAACAGAACACGATAGAGAAAGTAACTACCTGGAAAATTACAAAATGTAAGAACATGTGAACTAACATGATGTAAAAAATGTGGGGTCAAATAAACTGTATTCCCATAAAGATGACCAAGACCAAGTTGCCATAAAAATAACCAAATATGCTGTAGGGTAAAATTTTCCAAAGTATTCACATAATTTACAGTGCCAGTCCTGTTTTCAAGTTAATGTTTCCTTAGAAATAATGCTGTCTTTTAAAAGGAAATTATTTTTTTCTCTTATTCACCTACAAATGTTATAGAAATATAATTTACCATCCTAAATCAGAAAAGTCAGTTTTGAAAATTTCTCCTCATTGCCTAAGCTCTTGTAATGCAAAGACTTTGCCCCTGTATAGCTACAGAACTCCATATCCCAAAAAGAAAGATCAGTGCATTCCTCATACCAGTTTTTTCTACTACATTTCATTACAAGAAGGTACTAATGAATGTAATCATGAAACAGTCACACACTGGTATATAAGGAAAAAGAACTGGGAAAGAACTTAAGTTAAAACCAGGTTAATAAGACAGAAATCAAAAGCTAACATGATAGAACACTAAAAGTCACCAATTTGAGTCACGACATGGCTCGAAACATCTTTAATAAAACAGATATAAGGAGATGAAACAATATAAGGTTATTATTACAAAATGCTGTGTTCAGTGAGATGTTTTTATCAATAAATTCTTCTTACCTGTTATAGTTGCTTTGTTAATAGATGATTGGTTACACATTGGTGATCGTCTGTTGAAAAGAAAATAAAAAAGATCTGAGCCTGATAAACTCACAGATGACTAAATCCATGAACAATGTAAAAGAAAATACATTACCCTGGAAAATTATTTTGGAATGGACTACACTGGCATTGCCAAAGTTCATTTACAGCAGAAATTTCTTTCTGGTGTAGAAGAGAATTCTCAACTGACACTCTGAAACCTCTCTGAAGATTGGGAACTCCAAGACAGGAATATTTTAGGAACTTAGAAGTTTATTAAAAGCCTACCTAATCATATGTAGAGCTTCTACCTAGTTTAAAATTTGATTTATATACAAATTTAGGATTTTCTAACAAGTCTTGTACTTCCCATGTTCTCTGACTTGAAATGTTTATTTTATTTCTTTTTCACTCTATTATTTTTCATGTACATTTCACACATTATTTTGCATCTAGCTTTCACAATACATTTTAAGGCAAACAGTTCAGTGGACTGTTTTGCCCACTGAAGAATGTTATAAGATATTGGACAGACACAGCTGCACAGGGATGTGAGTTATGGATGACTGAAAGCAGGGAACACGTAAGGTCTGCATATTCCAATGAAGAGACATGGAAATATCTTTTTGTAGCGCTGCATATGCAATGGTAGGTCACTGTCTTTGGAATGCTAATTACTTCTAAGCTCTAGAGATGCACATTTTGGGTGAGGGAAGTGACTGCACTATGAAATTTGCCAGTGTAGATAAAATTAATGTTCACTGTGATGCTGTAACACGATTGAAGAAAGATCATATTTATAATGCCTCATTTATAATTATGAACTACTTCGCATGAGTGGGATGTCACTATCTTGGATGAGTTAGGCAGAGTTCTAGGTTCAGATCATGCAAGCAGCTCTCACTGACTGCAGCTGTCTGCTCACTCAGGATCATTTGCAAGACTCAGACTGTGCCTGAATCATCTTTGAATGATCTTTGACATATGGCCAACTTATTGAAAATCATATAAGTTGCACAAAATTACTTCGAGTTTATACAAGGACAGCAATGCAAGATCAATTAGAAGGCAAAGGGGCTGTTGTCTCAGCTACCAAGACTAACATCCTCAAGGGATTAATAAGCTAGTTACTCATGCATGTTTTAGGCAGGTTCAGTGGCACAGGCTGAAATCAGTAACATCTAATCGCCCTTTTTAGTTTTACATTAAAAAAATTGCAAAAATTTCAGTGGCCAAAAAATGACACTCACTTGCTGGGTGCCCGATCTTGTAAATTGGTTAATGCAGCAAAGTTATTCCGTACGGTACGCAGGCTGGCCAGCACCTGAAACAGACAAAGTGGTTTCAGTATAAATGTCTGCACAAGTGAGACTGATTTATCTCTTCTCCACTGTGCTGAAAGAAAAGGGCATTGCAAAATAAATGTAAAAGGTTTCCAGGGTTGGTTACTCTGCAGCTTTTGACCATTATTTAACAGTAACATGTCTGTAAGAGGAGGGTATAGTTTATTTTTCTTTTTTTTCCCACAAAAATAACTCATTATTTGTTTAAAGGCAAGCTTACTTGAGCAGGAGGAAAGTTTTTCACAGAATACTACTTATTTCTTTAAAATTACCATAAAATTATTTGAGTTTGGAAGATATTAGCCCTTTCAAGCCTAATACTTCATGCATAAGAAATAATTACAGAATCTTCCATTTACAGTTCAGTCCCCACAAACTCCAAAGGACAAAGGGAATAAGATTGTCTAGACTGCCAGAAAAAGTAAATGACTCCTTTAAGATGCATAATTGATTTGGGGACTTAGTGCAGAAGACAAGAAAAAGAGGAAGGTATCACCTCAGAAGGGGGAAAATGTCTGCAGGTTCTTACAAACTTTACAAATCAGGAAAAGAAAAACTACTTCCTTTCTGGACTTAATTTCATGCAAGACATCATGTAGTAGATGCAGTAGAGGAGTGTCTTGTTATAAGTGGTACAGGCACTCTCTTCTGAAGGCAGCTGGATAAAAGCAATAAATTTTGTACCACATAAGCATAATAAGATGAACCTCTCTGACAAGGGAGGGGTAGTTCAGGTGATGTCCAACAGGAACCATGAGTTCTTTAGAACCAGGCTGGAACTGGGAGGAAGCAGACACACTAATCACTGGTGTGTCTGCAGAAGCTGCCGATTTTTTTTTTTCCAAACCCCGACTGGGCTGGTTTCCTGATGAACTCACCAGAGGGATAATGAAAGTAGAAGTGGGAATTTGGGTTTTAGAGGTCTGATTTGAGGAGGACACAACCCTCTTTCATAGCACCTTAAATTTATACAGGAGATAGGAAGGGAATGGGAGACTGAAAAGAATAAATTAATGAAAGCTTGTAACAGAAAATATTCAACTGGCAGTGTTCAAGCTATTGTAAGTAATCACCAAATGAGATAAGGTTATAAAAATATATTTGTCTAATTAGATGGTATTAATTTCATTACATTTTTCTTTCCAAAGATCAGGAGGCACACTTACATATTTTACATTCAGCAAGGAATAAAAATAATAAAAATATAATAAAATATAATAAAAAAATAAAAATCTGCTATCAGATTTGCATGCCCAGGGAACAGGGACACTAAAAAATACTGTATTTAGATATTGCATGTAGATAGGTGGAAATCAGGCATGAACTGAGCAGGTGAAAGATGATCTTGGAGTTCAGAGATCCAAAAATGAATACTTCAAATACAGTGAAAAACTGCTGAAGCATGAAAATATTGTAAAAGGAAAGTATGAGTTGAAGTGGAAGGAAAAGGAAAGCATAAACAGAAAAGAAGTTCAGCCTATTAAGATAAGATGCACATTTTAGTGATTGCAGTCCATTTTTACTTCTCTTTTGACAATCTGCCTGGGTTCAGTTTACATGTGTCAGGATGCTGAGATGGTTTGTTGTGTCCTAGTATTTTCAGAAAAAGGTATCTATGTGGCTTCCAGAGCTGTTCCAGGGCATGAAAAAAATGTAGTCAGTTTTCCTGGCTTCAAGTTCCTACTCAATAAACCCCATTAGACTCAAATTGGCTGCATATGCAGGTGCACTGAGAACTGGAAGGACGTAATTAAGGTAATGAAGTGACTCCTCAGAGAGTGACCTCAGGTATAACCATACTTCTCAGATCTGCCTGTTCTGAATGGCAGTGAGTGGCTCTGTACCTGCTGCACAGAGCAGTTACAGACAGGTTAGTAGGCTAGACACGTTGCCATGTGAAAACATGAATCTAGCTGAGGTATGTTTTGGATCTGAAATAACAGGACATTAAACAGCTGGGATGCTGAGGAAAGAAGTGTGCAGAGCTGCAAGGTTGCTCAAGGCCAATTATGAGTGGAGGCTAATGTGGCTTGCTGGACCGACGCTTGGGTCCCAGACAGACTGCAAGGGTGTCTCTGTGTGCTCACCACTATGCACATAGCCAGAATTTTCTAGTGTCTGAAATAATATGAATCTGTCCCTTTTTTCAGAAAGCAGAGTCTTGACTGTTGTTTTGTATGTCTTCTTTATTCTTCAGCTCCAGGGCTGAAATGTCCAGTACCTGCCCAGCATCCTAGATACTTTAGCATTAATGGAGCACAAGTATTACAAGGAGACGCTGAGGGAGCTGGGGTTGTTTGGAGAAAAGGAGGCTGAGGGGGACCTCATTACTCTCTACAACTACCTGAAAGGAGTTGTAGACAGGTGCCGGTCAGTCTTTTCTCCCAAGCAACAAGTGATAGAACAAGATCACAGAATCACAAAATTAATTAGGTTGGAAAAGACCTCTGAGATCATCAAGTCTAATCTTTGACTGATCACCACCTTGTCAACTAGACCATGGAACTAATTGCCATGTCCAATCTTTTCTTAAACACCTGCAAGGACAGTGACTGCACCACTTCTCTGGGCAGTCCATTCCAATGTCTAATCACCCCTTCTGTGAAGGAGTTCCTCCTAATGTCCAACCTAAGCCTCCTCTGGTGCAGTTTAAGACTATGTCCTCTCATCCGTCACTAGTTGCATGGGAGAAGAGGCGAACACCCCTGGCCACAACCTCCTTTTGGGTAGTTTCATCAGCTCCCTTGCCCTTCTCTGGACCTCCTCCTTCCTGTATTGAGCAGTCCAGAACTGGACACAGTACTCAAGGAGTGGCCTCACCAGTGCCAGTACAGGGGGAAAATCAGGATGCCATTGGCTTTCTTGGCCACCTGGGCACACTATCAGCTCATGTTTACCAGCACTCCCAGGTCCTTTTTTGCTTTTACTTTAGAGCCATTCTGCCCCCAGCTTGCAGTGCTGCCTGGGGTTGTTGTGATCCAAGTGTAGAACCTGGCACTTGGCCTTGTTGAACTTCATACCATTGGTCTTGGTCCACTGATCCAGCCTGTCCAGATCCCTCTGCCGAGCCTTCCTGCCCTCCAGCAGATGAACACTCTCACCCAACTTGGTGTCATCTGTGAATTTACTAAGGATAGACTTGATCCCTTCACCCAAATCACCAGTAAAGATTGAACAGAACTAGGCCCAACACTGATCCCTGGGGGACACCACTAGCGACTGGCTGCCAACTGGATGTAAATCCATTCACCGTCACCCTCTGGGCCCAGCCATCCAGGCAGACTTAACCTAGGGAAGAGGGCACCTGTCCAAGCCATGTGCTGTCAGCTTTTCCAGGAGAATGCTGCTGGGTATCAAAGGCTTTGCTGAAATCCAGGTAGACAACATCCACAGACTTTCCCTCCATCCACTAGGTGGGTCACCTGGTCATCAAAGGAGATCAAGTTGGTCAGGCAGGACCTGCCTGTCCTAAACCCTTACAGCTGGGTCTGATCTCCTAGTTGTCCTGTACATGCCACGTGATGGCACTCAATGATCTACTCCATAACCTTGCCAGACAACAAGGTCAGGATGACAAGCCTATAGTTCCCTGGATCCTCCTTCCAACTTTCTTTTGGATGGCCATCACACTGATCATCTGGTCAGCCAGGACTGATGATAACTGATGGAGAGTGGCTTGGTGAGCTCTTCTGCCAGCTCTCTCATGACCCTATGATGGATCCCATTTGATCCTACTTGTGAGTGTCTACGTGGCACAGCAGGTCACTACTGCTTTGTCATGGATTACAGGGGGTCTACTATGCTCCCTGTCCCTGTCCACCTGCTCAAGGGGCCAGTTGCCCTGA
>VXAY01002708.1:0-53041 GCA_013399855.1 Oxyruncus cristatus | reverse complement strand
AGCTTGGACGGTGGCAGCGAGGTGAGGCAAATTATGGGCCTAGGATAAAACTGTGATGACTAACCTAAGTGATATTTGGAGATCAGCTGATGAAACACCTTGGAAAGATTGTTCAACAGGTTCCATATTTAGAAATAAATATCTGAAGTAATCTCACTTGGTTGTGGGACTGGAGAATCACTGTTTGTGAAAAACAACACAGGAATTGTGCAATAGAACACTTAGGACCAAAAATTTTAAGAAGACACTTTTAAGACATTGGAAAACAATTCTACTTCTGTTTACTTGACAGGGTCAGTGGGATCACCAAAGCCTGATGATTCCCACATGGGATGGTGGCAGGCTACAGTAGTAGCTAATTTACTTGAAAAGTGTCCTTTTCCACATCCATGTTATTCTTTATTGGATTGATGCGTGGTTGTGGAGTTCTGACTGGATGTCATGCACCTAATCATTACGTCCCTTTCAGTAATGACTGTTTTGGCTCCTCATATTCCCTGACAGAGGACCTGGCATTTTTGTGTACTTCATACTCAGCCTTGGTGGGAGAAGAATCCTGGGAAGATACATCACACTCAACTCTTTTCGCCATGAACTCAATTTCCCAGTTCAAACATTTCATGGGATTTCACCAGGAGGGGAGTTACTGGAAGAATCAGCAAATTAACACTCCAGAGATTTAGATCCTGGTCTAAACTTCTATGAAAACAGCCATACCAGCTCTGCTGTGGAGGACAGTGTCACGCATTCCATAATAAAACAATGAAGGAAGGAAGGGCATGTGCTGGTTTGTCCTAATCTAAGTATGGTAGACCAAAGAGTTTCTCACTGCCTGAATGTCACTGGTCTCACTTCACACGACACAGTTGGTATAGGAATTTTTTCACTGTATGTCTATATACTTAAAATTCTATAGACATTGCCTGTTCTTGTCAACCAGCTCCTTCCTTTCTTTATCACTTCAGTAGGCTTGATATAACCATAAAATTATGACCCTAGATGGGTTAAAAAATAAAATGCAATCAGATCTTTATAACTCTGCACAGAGACATATTGTGCATTTTGCCTTCAGGTGCAGAAAGATTAATAAAAAAACCCAATAGGAAAGATAACCTAACTTACAACTTTGAGAGTGCACTCAACCTTCCCTGAAGTTGAGATTTCAAGAAATAAATGGTTCAAATCAGGCTACAGAGACATGTCAAAAATCATGGTTCTTTTAAGGCACTATTGCGTACTGACCTCTGTAACAAGATTGTGACTGATTTTGCAGCTATCTTTGTACTGATTTATAAGAATTATATGGAAGGAGTTGGAGTAAAAGAGGCTTTTAATTCTAGCCTGAAGTTACATAACAAAACAATATACTCAGGGCTGCGATGGTGGCTCCTATTCTCTTCTCTTCCTATACCACTTGGAAAGACCTTGAACAGCAGTGCTGCCTATCTCTCTGGTTCACCCTGACTTTTTGAACAGCTCTGTGGTCATTTACAACCCGTCGAGGTGTACAGGCACTTCCCCTCTCCTGCTTTCTGCTGGTCTCCCAGAGTGGACAACACTGTCAGCAGGGAGTCTTGCAGCCAGTCAGCCTGTGGGTTCAGGGGTTTCCTCGTCTGATCAAGCTGCAGAGAGACAAGGGTTGGCTAGTGAACCTGAATGGCACTTGACCATATTGTCAGGTATCTGAAGTAGCCTTCAGTAGCTGTAAGCTGCTCTGTGTTGTTCACTTCTCCACTCGCTGTTGCTCCAGTTTCTTCATCAATCATAGAATGGCTTGGGTTGGAAGGAACCTTAAACATTAGGTAGCCCCAAGGCCCCCACAGTGGTCAGGAATGCCATCCACTAGACCAGTTACTCTGTCCTGAACTTCATTTTATATTGGCATTTTCTACTATCCTGATTTTAAAGCAAACTCTGATCACACTCGTATCTATCTTTAGTGTTTCATAGTCTTAATTCTGTTGCCTTGACAGCCGTTACTAAATCTAACCCCAGTCCAGCCTGTATCTAATTACTGAGTTGTATAAAATGGTTGTGTAAAACACAAACACATTAGACTCCTCCAAAATCACCGACCACCCAACACTAAGAAGAAAATGTAATTTCATCTTGAAACATGCAGCCTTTTCTAGAGGAAACTTGTGCTGGGGCTGACTCAAGGGGAAGAGTAAGTTTGAAAAAGAGCATCCTTGAGATGTGGAAAGGGAATGTGTGGAGATGAAACACACCTCTAACAGAAGAATTACACCGGTAGTTGATACCTCAGCCACATACTGCTGAGGATTACCTGAATGCTCCAGAGCACTGCATGTTCCCACATAGTGGCTGCAGCTAGAGAAGGGAAGCTCTCCTATCAGTGACTCTTGCTGTGGCTCTGTGAAGATTTTTAGAAATATTACCTCCCCTTTACCACAGCTCAGCTGCCACTGCTCGTTATCACACTACTGCAAGCACACCCTGTCCTGCCAGTCCCTGCTGGCTGTGTGCTGGGGTATGTGGTCAGACTGCTGAATAGTTTTTTCAAACATGGGCAAAGCTATATCAATATCATTATTAACCATAACTAGCGTAACGGAGTGATATGAAGTGTGTGTCAATTCACAATAGATGAAGAATTGTTCTTAGAGCAGATAAATGAATCGATACTTCCTCGCTGTGCAAACAAAGCCTGAGAGGAGGAACAATTTCTCAGGTGCATTAGTTAAAAAAGCTTCTCTAAGCAGCAATGGTTTGAACAACTCCACAGTAACTACCATGTTTTGTAGTTATATTGAATCAGTTTTGTAGCAAATAGCTCAGATTCTTACAGCAGAGAGCTCAATAATTACATAAAACCCATAGATGAAATCAGAGTACTTGGGTGATTAGCAATATTACTAGCACTTCCCAAGCTCATTAATTCAAGTTGTCTTAGTTATGTTTGTGTTGTAACATAGTCACAGAAGCAGTCTCAGACCTTGCATCAGCTATATGCTGAAGGACACAACTGTTCTGGTCTTGTGTGGATACGTAGCAGTTAAATCCTACATCTCTGCCTTGTTAGATTACAAACATCAGAATTGTAGTTCCCTTAAACAGTAGTGCAATTTTGTGTATGTTCATGCCTCTGGTGAAGACTACAGAATTCTTTACAATATTATTTATTAAGCACCAAGTTTTAACTTATTGGGACAAAACAGGGCTTCCAAAATTCACAAGCTGGCTCTGCACTGCTCAGCACTTGACAACAGGGCACCAATTGAATTCATTTTCACCATTGTCATAGCACTGGACAATATGAGCCCTCCAATAGTTTCCAGTTCTGCGGGAAATGCAGTCCCAAAGACTTTTCATCATTTTCAATGCTAAAGCGGGGATGTAGCAACTTACTCCTCAGGCCATGGCCCATTGCCTTAGGAAAATTAAGGTCTTTTACCCAATGTAGCTATGAAAACTCACTCGTTTTCCTTTGCTTTCTGAAATTCAGCTTCTTCTCCCTATACATCTCTTTGGGTTGAGTTGCAAACTGTAGCTGTGGCTAGCAGGGTCCTTAGTTCTTCCTAAGGGTTTTTCTCATGTGGTACTACCATATTCTCTATTTCCAGATAACATGGACTCTCCAGGGATTGCAATATTTTCAAGTCTGTCATGGTATTTTATGCAGTAAATATTATAAAAGGTATTCACTGTGCAGTCACTTATCAATCTTGCAACCACTCAGTCACCTTCAGTTCTTGCTGCAGACCAACCATGATATTAATACCAGAGAAGACATATTTAGTAGAAAATGCACTAAATCCTCCCCACACAATTTGTTTCAGCATTAGCAGTTCTTACTGCCCCAGATACACATATGCTTAAAGTCCTTTGTTCACCTCATGCCTCTGCTGCAGTTCTCTCTCCATCTGACGGTCTTTCGCTGATGCTCTCAAGAGTATACTTTCATCTTACTTTAATGCAAAGCAGGTCTTTATCTTCAAAAGCCTTGTAGGTCACTTGAACACCTAGTGAAACTGACTGTGTATGAGTAAAGGATGCTAGCAAATTACCAGAGTAAAAAATGTAGTTCAGAGACTATGTTACACAACCTAAAGCAAAATTTAGCAACATGGTACTGTTCACAAAGGAAAGATCTATGTTTACTTGGAGAAAATATCTCTTGTGCTTCTACTCTGGGGATAGTTCACATTACTTAGCCACCATTTGCTGTGTTTGGGGAAGTATATATTCCATACTCCGGGCATCATGAAGATTTGGACACTTGAACACTGCTCTGAGAAAAACACTGTTCACAGAAACTCTGATGCACAAACCAACCACAGTTCATGAGCACTTTATGCAGCTATTTACCCTGCATACTTCTTCAAACAGAAAATAGGTTTCTGAGCAGGAAGGCTGTATCTATTGGCCATTTTTTTCTTAGAAGAGTGTCAGAAAGCCAACTTCCAGGTGAGTGATTTCTTTTAAAGCGTATTTTTGTGTATCAGACATGGAGAATTGCCAGTGTCTTGTTATCCTTGCCTGGTCAAGGATAATGGAAATGCAGCTGCAGCAAGTCTTGGCAGGAAGGCATAACTTCACTGCTTGGAAAGGAAAAGTAAAACTGTGGATTCAGTAACTCCACTGTGGAGTCAGTGGATTTGAAGAAACAGCATAGATCTACAAAACTACAGTTGCTGCTTTGGTGTCACATTGGAAATTACTAGTATGGCAGAAGCACAGAGGAGTCCAAGTAGAGGACTAAACCCCATCAGGAGAGTTGTGGAAGTAGTGATTAAAAACAGAAGCAGTCACTGCTTTATTCCTACCCTTGTGAAAAGTAAAGATCACAGTGAAAACGTGGGGATGCTGTGCACAGAAATAACATTTGCAATGATGTAGTGTTTTTAAACAGATTTAAGAGAGGCATGTGTATTCCTTTGTTAAAAAGAACCAAATCAAAACTATTTTTAAAAAAAATCTATAATTGAAAATATATGGACACTTGCTTGTTACGATGGGTTCAGTTTGTTCCACATTGTGAGACATATGCACAATATTTTTTCTTCTTGGTTTGTGATTTCCTACTTTAACTTACTTTCAAAATTAACTGACATAACAAGCTCCAGAATAAGTGCTGAAACACAAGGTTTCATTTTTGCAACTGAAGACTAATTTATAAAAATACGTATAGAATCTGCACCAGCTCACACTGCAGGGCTCTGGAAAATAAGATTTTCCTAACAGAAATGCAGCTCCTAATATCTGATGGCTTTCACTGTGATTCTAAGTGGAAAATTCCCTATGATTCTCTGAAAGAATATGTATAATGAATACAACACATTATTTGCTTAAAATTTTTTCCTGTTGAATATTCTGCTCTTAGAAGACATGGGTTTCAAAATTAGACTTGCCAATATAACTTCTTTCCTTCGTTGGTAATCAGCAGAGTATCACAGCCATTCCCTTCAATTTATTCATCACAACGGTGGAGAAGGAGGGTTTTACTATGAAGTAATATCTGCTCCACAGGATCAGTTAGGGAAGCCCATTCAAGGGAAAGAAAGAAAAAGAGATTATGCCATATGCACTTAAATTAGAGGTAAGACAAATACTATTAACACTTGAGAATTTGCTAAAAAGAATTTGGAGCCCACTGACATTTTTATCTTTTGAGATGTAAGGTAGGATACACACCACTAAAATGATCTTCTAAGTTCATTTAAAAGAAGTAGCCAGGAACTAGTCAATACAGTTTTATCTACCTTGTTATTGGTCTTGAGACCCGTAGTGTTTAATACCTTCATCAATGACAGAATGCATCAAAAGAAATGTGATCAACAGAGGTGATTCTGCCCCTCTAATCTACTCTGATGAGACCCCATGTGTCCAGCTCTGGGGTACTCAGCACAGAAAAGACATGGACCTGTTGGAGCGAGTCCAGAGGAGAACCACAAAAATGATCAGAGGGCTGAAGCTCCTCTCCTGTGAGGACAGACTGGGAGAGTTGGGATTGTTCATCCTGAAGAGAAGACTCTGGGAAGACCTTACTGTGGCCTTCTGGTGCTTATGAGAAGGCTTATAAGAGAGATGGGAAGACTTTTTTAGTAGAGCCTATTGTGATAGGGCGAGGAGTAATGGATTTGAACCAGAAGGAGGTAGATTAAGACTAGATAGATATGAGGAAGAACATTTTTATGATGAGCGTCATGAAACACTTGATCAGGTTGTCCATGAAGATGGTGGTTGACCCATTTTTGGAAGCACTCAAGATCAGTCAGGTTGAATGGGGCTGTGAGCAACCTGACCTAGCTGAAGATGTCCCTGCTCAGGGTAACCCTTCCAACCCAAACCATTCTGTAATTCTATGGTTATGAATCTGTTTCTCTGCAGTCAAAGGTGTGATGACAGCTGCTTCAGGTACCAAAATCAACTGAGCTGTGGTTCCTGGATCTCAGCTTTGATGCCGTATGAGACATTAGCGGAATCATTGCAATGCAAGTTCTGCTGTCAAGGTTATCTCAGCTTCCACTTACATAAGTAATGAGCTTACAGAAGCTCCTTTTAGTAACTAATTCCATACCTTTTCTACAAAAAACTTCAACACACATTGAGACTCTACTGACTTCAAAAGGACCTGAGCACATGCTTGTGTGTCTCCTGAGCTGAGGCCATCTCTCCCACTTTGTTCACACGAATCACATAGAACACACCTCAGAGCTGTTAGCAGTGTGAAACCTCCAAAGGAAGAGCATAGTATGGCAATGAAGCAAGTCCAGCTGTGACACTTGTTCATCTGAGGAATCTCAGTGGTGAGATAATGCCATGAGATTTGAGGCACAGGACTATGTGTCCCTGGAAGAGTGGCTCAGCAGGGATAAATCCAAAATGGTGACTGCGGTATGCCTCATCACTCACTCTTCCTAATACAGGCAGTAGAGCAAAATTTAGAATCATCAGCATTTCTGGTGCACTCATTTGATCATGTAACTTATTTAATTAAAATTCATATGTTAGACTAGACTGCAGGTTTACTGAAATTTTACAAAAAGTTGATTTTTCTCCTTCCGGCATTTAAGAATTAGTGATTGTAGCCTACCTGTTACATGCTTTATGATGTTTTTCTAATCTGTGTCTCTGAACTAATATCACAGTGGTTTCTTTTTACAAATTGATTTGCTCTATTGCCAAGAACCCTGTGAAAGGTATGTGAATTGGCTGCAGCAGTTCAAAGATATCTTTTTAAATTTCCAAAGCAGGTGTAGCAGTCAGAATAATCTATTGTATAGTTCTGTTTTGCAAAGACATAGGTTTTTTTAAAAGCCATTATACACAGAGAGGTCTAATACTGTCTATCTCTTTAGACAGCACTGTAAGTTTTGTTCAAGTTACAGCCAAAGTTACAGAGGGTAAAGTGACCCTACAGGGATATTTGCATTACAAAAATAGAATGATCTTTACAGAATATAGAGCAGTTAGACAACAAGATTAATCTGATTACTCTGATTAATCTGATTCAAATTAATAGATCTGACTATTAACCATACTTCTCTGACTGGATGAAAGTAGGACAAAAAAACTATGACCCCAAATAATTGCGATGAAGACATTTGTTCATCTTCCACAAAAGAAAGCTAATTGTTCTGTACCCTGAGATGTACACTAGCCTGAGCATCACTCAGGTAACCAGCACTGGGTGCACACAAGGAACTTACTCATTCCCTGTCTCAGCTATAATTTCTGAGCAAGCTGTTGACTTCATACTACATGAAGAAGGCAAGGCTAATATTCAGTAACTGTGATGTAAATTAGCTGTATCTCTCTGAAAATCTGATGATTGCAGAACCTCTCTTGTTTTATTCAAGCAATTGTCAATATCCTGGCTGCATTAGAAAGCTGGATTTTCAGCCCGTCTGCATGTGTCAGCTGGATCAGGTTGCAGGAATAAGAAGTGACCCATTCAAATCATTGTGCCAGGGTACTTCCTTGGCACTTTTTATCAGAATGTGTATTTTGCACAGTAACTGTGTACATTGAATAAAACTGTCAATAGTAGTAATATATGAAGGCTCCTTTACTTGTTTGCAACACCTTGTTTTCATCTGCGTTTGCTAAGGTTCAGGTGCTTGCTGGCCTGCAAATATGCAAAGCTACAAGGCACTGCTCACATCCACAGCAATAATCCATAGGCAGCAACATGACGACATCTGTAAAATATTCCATCTCCTTGTAAGAGTGAGAGTCATTGAGCAGAGAAATGCTTAGCACTTTCTCAAGATCACATCACTCTGAGCTATGTTGCTCCTTGCACTGCTTAGCCGGTGGCCTGCGAACCACTACCCTCCTGCATCAGGTCATGGGATGTACAGCTTCAAATTTTGGTTAGGAAAAAAGCCCACAACGTACATATGCCCTTCCATTTAGCTGTCTTTCAACTGTCTGGTAAACATTTTGAAGAACTGATTCCTTAATTCTGTCAATACCTCATCAAGATTTGCAATTAAAATAATGAAATCATTATGTTACATTAAAATAAAAAAAATCATTATGCTTTTACAACTTATGCAATTTAATTTCCTTTTCTTTGCAGTTACTTGTCTTTCTTTTCTACCAAATGCAACACAACATAGACTATGAATGTCAGGGGATTTCCACAGAAAACATCTCCTTCTAGCGGAGCAAGGCAAGGGCAGACATTCTAGTCTTTCACTGGTGCACAGAAATCAGCCTGTCAGTCCTGCAAATATGTCATGTTGTTCAGGAAGATGGTATGTGGGTAGCACGCATGCAAGGGAAAGAGGACAAAAAACATCTGAGGCATAAAGAGGTAGAGACTTGAAGCAGAAGGAACACAAAAATATACATGTTTTTAGAATAAATTAGGATCTTCCCCATATTTTGTCTAGCCTTGGAAATTGTATAGCTCAGGTATACAGCAGTTTGATGGATCACGTTCTTTGGGCAGATGTGTCACCTGTCAGGAATGGAGTGCTAAAGCAGAGGCATCTTTGTTGTAAATCAGGGAGGTGAGCCACAGAAGGCATGGATGTTCATATGGACTACCCCTCTGCATAAAGAGGGGATAAATCACAAGCAGAAGCAGAAACACATGTCAGTTTGAGACTAGTCATCTGATCTCTGGGATGTGCTTTCCACACCACTATGATTGGGAGAAGCTTGTCAGATGTTCTGCTCGTAAACAGGAAGTCATATTTTGCTCAGAGATTAACTTCAAAACGAACAAAAATGTTGGTCTTTTTTTGTTCTTTCAGTAAAAGAAATGGATTAAAACAGAGAAGAAGATGAGTGGAGAAAGAACACTGGAGAAAGAACAGTGACAACCAAGTGATGCTCAGAAGAATCCTGTTGGAAAACCGTCTTTCTCTGGGTTTAGCAAAATATGACTGTGTATCTGGCCTGACAGCAGGAGCACAGGTTGGTCTGTTCAAACAGAGTGGGGCAGGTAGTGGTAGAGATAGCAGAGGGATTCCTTCTGAAATAAACTCCACAGCCTGGCTACAGCTCAGAACTAGCTCTTTCTGCAGCTGATTTTACTTCAAAGTGTAAAAACATCTATTGAATGTCATCTAACAGATGTATGCATCATTTCAGTCAAACAAACAAACAAACAATTCTTTTTTCAATATCCCACTGTTCTGACCCCTGGCAATCTCTAAGACAGTATTAATCAAGCTGTGGTCCATGATCTGGCACAATCTTACAAAGCATCACAAGACTGGCCTTTTTTTAATGAAAAACAAAAAACTAAAACGACATACATATATTCCCATGCAGCAGGTGCAGGAACCTGCTGGTAGGTATAGTCAATGTCCAGCTTTCTCCTAGAATTTAAGGAATTCGTTGGGGTTCACTCACCACTGAATGTTCAAAAGTAATCTCCAATTTTCCACCAAAACCTAGAATTGATGGACAAAGGTATTTTCAAAGTTAATAATTTATCAAGAAAAAAAAACTATTGAAGACAACTAAAAACACAACTACACTGTCTGCAAGAAAGGTGAAATTTCAGAGACCTATTCAATAACATAACGATCTTATTGGCTTGTCACTTTTGGCAGTAACACAGCATGCTACAAATATTGTGGAGAAGGAATATTACAGATTAGTTCCATACAGGTCTGTATGTTCTGGTCACCTTCATAGCAACAGAAAAGCTGCAGACATGCTACATTATACTTGCATTTGTTCTCTTACTCCCCATCCAGACAGACTTAGCTTTTGTCGCAAACCAATGAAAAATAGATAGCATCTCATTCAAAATAAATACAAGCTAGTACTCAAATCTTTTTGTAACCAAAAAATGAAGATAATAAACCAGTCATCTTGCTTATTTACGTTACATACTTCTTGCATTTTTTATTCACAAGTATAAATCTAAAATTGTTGTAACATTATTAATTTTAAAAATCTTTTTGTTGTCTTTATCTCAGGTTCTGCGGAAAATACAGAATTGCGATTCTGTTTATCTTAGCATATTTAGACAAAGATAAAAATCTGTAATATAAACATTTTTGCCAACGTCTTGACAGTAAGTAAACAAGTGTCTCATATTAAACATTTATCTTTCATCTGACAGTCACAGTTCTGGTGCTGCTGGTCTCTTCATTCTCTTTTGTGTGTGTGTGTGAAATTCCATTTCTTAAAATAACAGCCTTCTTTTTGAGATGACTGTGTTATCATTACCCTGGTAATCTCACTTTGAGATTTCACACTATTAATTTGAATTCCAGTTCCAATCTGCCTTTTGATATTCATCTTTTCCTCTGTTCAAACAGGTTTCTGATTGCCCTGGCTCATCACTGAGGGGGCTAATGCTGATGACAAAAAGAGCTGATGTCCCACAATAATTCAGCAAACCACATGCTCCTTTCTTGCAGCAGAGGAGGTTAGGAAGTGGTCATAACATCTCCCTGTTAAAATCTTCTAACCATAATCCACATGCTACTTTTAATCTGTACTTTGCACCAAAACTTAGTAGTTTTGACATAGAAAGGGAAGCTGTAAATCTTTTCAGATATCAGGCCCCTGTGCACAAATATTGTTTGGAAACAGAATATAATGTCTTTTTGCTTCCCTACTTGTAGTTGATGGTTGCTGCCTTTATATTGCAAAGCGTTCCTTTCCAAGAATGATTTATTCTTTTCTATTTTAACAGTTGATTATATGTTTCATAACTGTGTCTTTGATTTCATGGTTTCTTTGTGATTTGGCTTAATATAGTACAGGAAGTACTGTAGTTTCACAATGAACCTTTAATAAACCTGTAGGAGTGCTACTCAAAAATGTATTTTCTATTTTTCTTCTTGTCCATTGTCAAAAACTTTGTTGATTACAACATAGCTCAGGAGTGTCTTTGTAATTTTTAAGAAATTTTGTTTGCTGTATAGAAGCGCTACTTACTGGGAACATGATACGCTTACTGTTGACTCCTTAAACCACACAGGAAAGAGGAAGAAAGTAGTGCAGATTTAGGCAGTATCAGCTTCCTTGTGCTGTGTTTTTGTCCAAGTCAGGATTCAGTCTCAGCAGGGGCTTATATACAAAGAGATGATGCAGATTACACAAAAATCTTCCATACTAGTATTGTTGTGCAGAGGTGAACAGCTCTCTTCACCCTTTCCTGTTCCTTGCCCGCTGTAATTCCCTCTGCCACGAGAACTCCTTCAGAGACTTTCAACGGCACATGAAACGTCATTCACAATAAAAACAAGGACTAAATTAATCTCCTTTGCACATTTCTTTATCTCTTTCTCCTGCCAAAGATGTATCATGGTGAGAACTCATTTTAGGTTACAGTATGCACAGGTGCTTGCAATGTACCTGTGAGTATTGAGCCATCCTGGTGCCATGTGGCAGAGTGGGCTGACAGGGGCACAGCTGCTCCCTGCAGCAGCAAGTCCTCACGCTCTGTGCTGGAAGATGTCATAGACATGCAGATGTTGAAATAATTTTCTTCCCCTTTTGTGAAGCTGCATTAAGATACTACTTCTTGTCTGTAATACAGGGCTCAAGTATGCAAGCCTTCCTTGCCATGTGAGTCCATTCCAGGCGCAGAAGGTCTCACTTCCCTCAGTGACTGTGAAGCATCAGCCTACAAAGCTAACTAGCACAGCATGTGACACAAGTTGGGCAAAGGCAGTCAATCAGGAGCCAAAGAGCTGTTTTCTCTCAGCATATCTGCTCAGACAGTTAGTTCCACATCACTCCTTGTACAGATCTTTGATTTGTAGCATATCTCAACCCTAAACAATGGAATATAAAGAAAAAAAGCCAACAGAAACAAACAAACAAACAAAAAGAGGAATAAATCAGGATATACACAAAAAAAAAAAAAAGAGGATGCCTATATACCTTACAGATAGAACCCAAGGAAGTGGATTTTCATCCCTTCCTTTCAATTATAGGTCTTCAAATTTAGAACTCATTTTTTGTGAATTTATCATTCACGGTTCACGGTTGCTATGGAAAATCCTTGATGCTCGTCCAGGATAAGGAGCAGATGAAAATGAGAGTGTCACGACTGAAATAATTTGATTGGAAGTTCACTGGGCTAGTGCTTTTCCTCCCTGTCTACCTGAAAAGTATTGGTAATGCTTATGAGCACTGTGCAAATATTAACAAATCAGCTGAGGATTTCTGAGCTGGCTGGAAAATGAAGAACAACACAAATAAGCAGCAGGGGAGGTGGAAAATGCATGCAAATCAACCTATACTTTCTCGTCCATAGGCCCCAAGCCTCATTACCTTGAAACTTCTGCTTGCTTAAGGAGCGCTGTAGCTTCTTTCTCAAATACAGTAGCAGAGTCTGCCATCCACAGTTCAATGAACCTCAAGGAGATCAAAAGAAACAAGTGAGAGAGATTCCAGTTGTCATCTTAAAAATAAATTACTACTGTATTTGTGTATTTATAATTCCTTATCATATAATTATTTTTCTTCCTGTTCTATAGACGTACTTCTGATGGATGTCGAGGAAAGAATAGCACTGCTTCTTATTTCAGGAAAAGCATTAATGCACCTTTTATGATCAAAGTAGTATAAGGTACCGCTTATAATATACTGTTTTCCATCTTCAGCATATTCTGCAAAAATGCATGTATTAAACCTTAAAACATTAGGTACATGAGATAAGGTCATCTCCATTTTCTATGTGGAAAAAAACTGTGCCAGAAAGAATTTTATTACTCTGTGCATGAGCAGACTTCATTGAAGATCAAAATTAAAAACAATTTATCTGAGTGGGGATGAGAAGTATGAGCAAACTAAATGATCAGACCAATAAGAGGTTTATTCTTATTATTTCCTGTCAGAGAAAATTTTAATTATAAAATGTGGAATTTTAAAGGGGGATTTTTTTCCTCAGAGGAGGAGCAGTTGAACTGAATATATATTAGAAGAACTATTAAAAAAATTGTGCATTAGGCAAAGGAAACCTTAGAAAATATTCCTATCGTGTGACAAAGAACAAAAGTTGAGCAGGTAATCAATCTCAGCACAATTTCTTTGCACATGTTATGATGCATTATCAACAGACACAAACCCTACTTTTTCTTCTGCATAGCTTTTGTTCCTTCAGTAGAAGGAATGGTTATTCACTTTCACTTTGTTATTTTCTTCTCCAGCATATACTTCCATCCTTTGGCACTTTGGTGCCAAATATTTGACTGAAGAAATACAAATATCTTCAGGGCTTTTACCAGGAGGTTCTCAGCACTGCCAGTTTAAAGAAGCTGTGCCTCACTGAGCTCTGCCCAGGGTGGGTCAGAGCCCAACATCAGTGGGTCCAGCACAGATCCCTGTTACTTGAGACACTTTGCAGATGCTAGAGGCAGAGGTACATATTCTGTACTGCAGGGCAGAACAACCTGTTTTCTGGTTTTTCAAGATTACATCCTGACTCTACATCCTTCCTTTCTGAAGAAAGATCAGACACTGACTGGGGCAGGGAAAGGAGCAGAGTTTGCTTTAGAGGGTTGCTGGAAAACCTCTGATACACCTTTCAAAATTATCTAAGCCACTGTACACAAAACCTGCTTCCTCCAACACTGCCAAGAGAAAAGAAAACTCAATTGGAGACAGAAACAACACTTACACTTAATTTAAAAAAATGGTTCTTGTCATGCTTGCTCTAAAATTTATAGGAAGGTTGGACAAAGCTGTATTTGAAGCTTCATTGCCAGCCTTAGTTTTAACACTTCTGTATGTTTTGTATGCACACATACAGACGTATTCTAAATGCAGATACAGTTGGGCCAGCTTTTACTTTGTCTACATGAGATGTTGATGAGAGTTCCATTCAGTGCAACCTCACTGAATTGGCATGAAAACCACCACTATTTTAATCCTGAGACTAATGTAATTCCTCTCAAAAGCAAACATGTATAATTTAACCACTTATATAGGCAAAGATTATTTCACCCATGTTGTAAATAAGGTATTTCCATTAAAATTAGAAAGCTGAGTGTTTGTATGTGCCTCTGGGAACGCAGAAGTATTTCCCAAAACAAATGCAAATCTTGCTAAAAGCTAAAATGACCTCACACTTTGGTCATTGCAGAAAAACCATAGTTATAAACTGGTGTATACATGACATATGCAGTGTTTTCCCTTTGATCTATATCTTGGGACCGGTACTGACAATCCCTGGCATTTAGTGACACCTAGTGGCATTTTTTTAAGTAGGAGAAGCCTATTCATTTTTATTTTATTAAATACATGTCTGGTTAGATGCCATGAAGTAGATGGCAGTGCCTTAACTGTATGTGTGTTGTATAGGCCACTAGGACCTCTTCCATCCTTATCAAGGGGGTGCTAACCTTCTCTCCTTTCATACAACACAACAAGGTTGCGTTCTTGCACCAGCTTTATTCACAGTCTTCTTCAGCGTGATGCTCCAAATGGGCCACGGCAGACCTCGATGAAGAAAATGATATCTACATCCGATATTGTACCGATGGAAGCCTATTCAGCCTAAGGTGGCTGAAGGGCCACACCAAGATTCTCAATCATCTTGTCCATGAGCTGCTTTTTGCTGATGGTGCCACCCTTGTTGCCCACACAGAAGCAGCTCAGCAGTGTTTAACATCCCGCTTTGCAGAGGCTACTGAGTTTTTTGGGCTGGAAGTCAGCTTGAAGAAGACAGAAGTTTTCTACCAACTTGCACCCCAGGAAGTCTTCCATCATCCCCGTATCATCATTGGTGAATCAGAGCTCAAGTCAGTCCAGCAATTTACTTGTTTGGGAAACATAATCTCCTCGGATGGTAAAATCAACAAAGCAATAGACAACAGGTTAGCAAAGGCATATAGAGCTTTTGGGAAACTCTGTAAAAGAGTTTGGTGTAATTAACACCTGAAGAAAAGCACAAAGATCAGTGTTTACAGAGCCGTTGTTTTGTCTACTCTTTTATATGGGTCTGAATCATGGGTCATCTACTGCCACGACTTGCAACTCTTAGAACGCTTCCGTTGGCGTTGTCTCTGTACAATCCTAAACATCCACTGGACTGTCAAAGTGACCAATGTGTCTGTTCTTGAACAGGCAGCAGTCACAAGCATTGAGGCCATGCTGCTGAGAACACAGCTGCGTTGGGCAGGGCACGTCTCCAGGATGAAGGACTACCACCTCCCCAAGATTGTGCTCTGTGGCGAACTCGCCACTGGCTGCCACAAGAGAGGAGCCCCGAAGAGGAGATACAAGGACTCCCTGAAACAACATCTCAGCCTTGGCCATATCGACCACCATCATTGGTCTGCTCTGGCCTCCAGTCAGGAGACATGGAGACACACCATCTATAATGCTGCTGCCTCTTTTGAGATCACACGCAGAATCATTTCTGAGGAGAAAAGACAACACAGAAAGAACCGAGTCTTGCCAATACCACCAAAGGAGACTTTCCGCTGTGCCCTTTGCAACCGGACTTGTCTATCTGGCATTGGCCTTTTTAGCCATCAACGTGCTTGTAGCAAGTGTGGGTAGAGTCCTTCTCAAATCTTCATTCGTGAAGCCTGGCCATGATGATGATGATTACATGTCTATGTTAGAAGAATAGCTCTCCTGAATATCCTGTGGCAGATTTCCTCCCTACCTTCCTTTTGCTTTCTGAATCCCTCAGGAGGCTGAGACAGTCTATGAGGACTGCCAGTGAGAACTACACCTTTTATAAATGAAAGAACCATTTCCTAAAATATGAGAATGGGAGAAAAACTTATTCCATACGTTGATCAGACTCCACCAGATATCTGGGAGAGGGCTTCAGCATCCTCGTAAATCACTGTCCAGAAAAACACAGCGCATTGCTCTGAGGTCTGCTCTGGGACTAAAATGGTGGTGTACTTTGGGTGTAAAACTGTGATCACTCAGTACTTGTCTTTGGAAAATCACAACAGGCTGCTCTATAAGGTTTCAGTGTGGTTCTCAGAAGGTTTTTTAATACTCTGCTGGTATTTTTCACTTGTGCTAGTCTTTTCTATGATTCTTGACACACATAGTATCCTGTTTCTGTCATCCAGTTAACGTTTAATTCATGCTAAAAATAAATCTTCCTTTACTAAATGAGGGTCTTTTTCCAGCAGGTGTCACTGTGAGGCAATAAACACAAAATCCAAGTCCCTCGGTGAGATGTGGGGAGCTGGGTGGGACACAGGACAGCCCTATACCTAGCTGGGAAAAGGGTCTGTGGCTCAGCACCCTCAAGGCAAGGAACATTGGCTGCTGCCTCATCTGAACACACTCCACAGCCTAACAAAAAAGTGTGTGAGAAGATGCAGCCATAGAACTTTTCCAGTGCCTGGTGGGGGAGGCTTGTAGGGTTTGCCTCATCTGGACCCTGCCCTCACCCTCCAGCAGCTCCGTGAGTGTGGTGAGTGGAGAGGATCACTCAAAATCCATCAGCAATAGAGCACCTGCTTCTGGGTGTGAAATACCTGGAGTTGTACAGAGGTTGAATTTTTGCGGACTTCAGTAGTAAAGATCTTGCGCATCTGCAGTGTCATGAAATCCTTAATTTGGTGGCTGTGGGACTGATTTTCCAAAGCAATAAGTCACTCAGGGTTTTGACTGTATAACTGTCTGCTTAAGGACTCTGTGCCTGGGGTCAGGAAGCCAGATTTGAAAATGTCAGCATAATTTCATGTTTTGTAGCAACCAAATTGAAAAATTTGACTGGCTGCAGAACTCCAGCTCCAGTTTAAGTAGCTTTATTAATCTCTATAGTGGTTTCATGCTTTTGCTGTTAAAGCAATTCAGTATCAATGTGTCTGGGAAATTCAGTCATAATAGCCTTCATGAGTGATTCAATTATGTAAATTATTGCATTATTGTTATACAATATAAACCACAAGTAGACTTAGATATAGAAATGGATGAGGAATTTTTAACAGTACTTTTTCTCTGAAAAACCTTAACACATAAGAACATTTTGTGGAAGTGTACCAGCTTTGCCTAACCTACCTTGGGAGGGAAGTGAAGGAGGACTGGAGCACAAAAACTAAGAGTATTTGGAAGCTGAAGAGGAGGGCACTCTGCTGGCTTTGTGTGACCTGCTCCTTACTCAAACTCCTGGCTTCACTTTTCAGAGTGCCAGGACCATAAAGTTCCTCTGGGCTGGATGTTTTTTCACTTTTAAGTTTTTCATTAGCATTTGCAAATGCACCTTTTTTTTTTTTTTTTTGTACTGGTTATTTTAAAAAGGGGGAACATTTCTGTGAATACAAATGATTTCCTATTCATGTTTATTTAAAGAAAAAATACAGCTTTATTT
Organism: Oxyruncus cristatus; assembly: GCA_013399855.1. Lineage (NCBI taxonomy): Eukaryota > Metazoa > Chordata > Aves > Passeriformes > Cotingidae > Oxyruncus > Oxyruncus cristatus. The sequence goes on along the minus strand of VXAY01002708.1, from coordinate 35,301 downwards.
AAGGAGATATGTGTTAGAAAAGTCTAGGAGGTTTTTTTTCTATTTCAAGAAATTATTTCCTAGTAGATGTTATGAAAGAGAAACTCAATGAAATATTTTTCCATCAAAAGTGGAACCACTGTCAAGCAGCTCTTCAACCTACATTATGTGGACACAGGGTTACATAAACAAAACTGCAGATAAACAATTTCAGATCAGCACAGAGTATTTACACTGTAACTTGACAATTAAAAACACTGCTGGTTCCTGTAATCAGTGCTGTGAATTATGACCTGTTATAGACTAAGTTAACCAAGTGCCTTTATTTACCACCAGCAGTTGAAATTGCACTGCCTCATAGTGCAGTGGTCTCCGAAAAGACATTCCCAAACAAGATATTTTTGGCATTTTTAAGTAGATTGGAAATGTCTCACTAGATTTTGCCTTTTGGCATGGGTTAATAACAATGAGGAAGACTTTTCTTGGTTTAATTTGCATATTTGAAGCTACAGCGAATTTCAACTCTTCCACCTTGTACCTTTACCTTCACAAAGGCAGCAATGGCTCCATCAGACTCCTTAGAGCCCCTAAAGAGATATTTCAACACAAGCATCAGAATCTCCTTTGAGATTTGCTCTTTAAAGCATGGAAGGTAGTGTGAGAGAGTCTGATTTCTGTCTTTTGATTTCTGAAGATTGAGGTGAGCAGATTTAACTAATACAGGATGCACATTAATCACTTCTGGCCTGCACTTTTAAATTTACTTTCAATGAAAAAACTCTCTCCTTTAAATAAATGTAAGAAAGTAGTGTAAAGAAATGTGAGTTTTCTTGGATTTTTCCCTCTATTAACTGCTTCTTTTCTTGTGCTAAGCTTATCCAGTACTATGAGTGAGAACTTGATGTACAAAGATGTACAAAGCCTACACAACAGTACCCAGAAACTTATCAGAGTTTCGTATCTATGATGTGTGTGTTATTTTTTTCTTACTCTTCCTGATTCAGAAACTCAGTTAAGAAAAATGGCCTTACTGGATTTGTGTCACCATAAGGCACTGCCAAGTTTAAGCAGTCTTCACAGAACTCATAGCCAGTTTTTTAATGGAAAAAATAGTGAAGGGGAAGACAGAGGGATAAGATCTTTCCACCCAAGCAGGGATCACTGGAGAAGGGATGACTATTTGACCTGTCAGCAACTGTTCCAGTTCCACAACTAGCTTGTATGTAGTGCTTGGAGCACAGCTTTTTAGACCAAGCTGGCAAATATGCCCTTCCATGTCATATGTCTTACTCAGGCCTTAAATGGAAAGAGAGCAGGTTTAGATCAGATATTAAGAAGAAAGTCTTCAATGTTACGATAGTGAGACACTTGAGCATGTTGCCCAGAGAAGCTGTGGATACCCCATCCCTATAAATGTTCAAGACCAGTTTGGATGGGGCTTTGAGCAGCATGGTCTAGTAGGAGTCCATAGCAGGAGGGGTTGGAAACATATGATCTTTAAGGCCCCGTCAAACACAAATGATTCTATGATCCTATGACTCTATTACTTTATGACTCTATGGCCATGAGCTTAAGTCATGTTTAGTATTAATTTTGATGATTTCAGGAAAATTTTCAATACTTCAATAACCACAGTTTGGAAGGGACTGAGGAAAACAGTGACAGAGGACTATCAGGAGCTGTTAATAAACACTGGACAAAAGTTGGATTTTGCATTTCACTACCTATCCATGCTTACTGACTAAGAGATAGCATTAAAGGCCATTACACCCAGTAAAAAATACTGAATTGTGAATGCTTCCTGTGCTATGCATTTGTGATGCCACTAGTAAAGTTGTATAATAAATTTAAGGAAACCCAGACCTTCTTTATTGAGCTGTGTGATGAAATGATTGCATCAAAGGATGCTTCAAGCTCTTTAGAGAATCTGTTGTGTTTGGAGAGAATATTGAACAGTCATTAAACATGGAAATAGAGGGTCATTGCCACAATGACTCACTCCAAAGACAGAGATTAAATATAGTGGTGTCTTGCAAAATTGTATTCACCTCTAATAAATCCTAGAAAGGAAGAACGAAAAGTCATTTGTAGGTGTTCCTTTATAATTCTGCCTCCAAATTATTTCAAAAGATAAAACAAACTAGACACTCATATACTTTCTCACAAAGAGCTCTTAGAGATGCACAGTTCTGAAACAGCTTTCCCTAATAAGTAGTAGCAATCAGAAATGACCAGTTTTAAATAGGAGCCTGACAAGTTCACAAACATACTGACTGCAATTGCCTTCAGCAGGACTGGAACTGGCAACTCAGAAGCTGCCTTCCTTCATTTAGGAATGAGGCAGAAGGGATAAATGAAATAAAATTGTCCTCTGTTTATTGCAGTATCATTCCTTCCTGTATGACAGAGCTCTTTCACTCTGTTTCACTTCTAGAGAACTGAATTTATGGCTAAGAATGGAATTTGTTCTCTGACTTCTTTTACTACTGCAGTGATGCTCACAGAAAGTTGTGTCAAACAAGCCAGGCCACAGCTTCTCTGTTTTGTATATTTTCTGCAAAACAAGGTAACTTTCATAAACCATCTCTAGCTTTGTGCCATTCGGAGTCTATGTGTCTCCTTCCCATGACAGAGTGAGCTCCTGCGGTAGGTGGGGCATGACACCACAAGGCTGTTTACATGACCCAAACACTAACAGACTGTCAGCAACTGATTTTCTTAGATGTCAGGAACACTCCTCTGTTCATCCAGGCCCTCCTTCGCTGAAAGACAGGATGGTATATAGAGAGAACAGACTGAATTCACATCCTCATATAACCCCATAGACTAAGCGAACCTCTCAAACAAACGTATCCCAAGTGTGAATGTCTCTTGCCCTGAACCACTGCAAAGTATATGGACCCCAGAGTTGCAGCACTTGCTTTGCCTGTGTATGTAGCCATACATGACAGAGAATTGGATCCTTTAATACTTGCATTGTTTTACAGGGAAAAGACATCTCTCTCCTGTGCACTTAGACTTCATGTTTTATATCCATCTACCTCTAAGCATTTAGAAAGAATGGAAAGATCAAGTAGGAGACCCACATGCAGCCCAGTTGACAACTCACTCTAGCTCTTGCTTTGCCCATAGCCCAGGTCTGGCAGTTCAAAACTACGATTAAGCATATTCTCTTTAGTGCAGTTCCACACCACCTTGCAGCAACCCTTTCTGGAACCTGAAAGGCCTGTCCTTCATGTATTCTTCGTATCCTTCTCAGCTGAGTGCTGAAGTCTACATATTGGCCAGGTACTGTTTCATTGCCAAGAGCTGGTGCCTGAGGAGGAAGACGAGCACTAAACTATTGATCTCAATTCCTCATGTAAATGGGAAAAACACACAAAGTTTTGACGCAAACTTCCCAAATGTCAGGATTCCTTATACTCTCTTCAGTTCAGTTTTACTCTTTAACATGTCATTTCACTCTTAATGTGATTCCTATTTTCCTGTCATGCTCCCTCCAGGGCCTTTCCCTATCTTTATGAGAAAAAGGAACTTGCATCATGGAAATAATGCAGACTTTCACTGTCTCATGCAGCCAGTTTCATTTCATGTACTTTATCACATTGCTTAAAGGTTCATACTGAGAACTTACTAAGTAAACCTGCCATCATTTGACAGATCTAATTTCTTTTTTTTTCCTCAGAAAACAGAAGAGAATATTTTAAATAAACATTTTTAACTGGGGAGAGCTAAGAAGGTTTTGCAGTCTTCAAAACAGGAGAGGAAAATTTGCACAGGTCAGATTTGCATTAGTGTATCATAAGCAGCTTTGCTTGAAACGTTTGTGTTTGGTTTTGTTTTTTAAGGACATCCCTTAAGATCTTTATGTTTTTTATTATTTTACTCACTGTGCATTTTATACACATTGGTTAAACAGCAGGGACATGCCTGCACCACTTTTGTTAGGGTTCCTACTGCAAGTGCACCACAGAGATGACTTGTGCTGCTCCATGATCTCAGCCTGGAAGTGGAAGATGCTCATGCTGTAGAATGACCCATGCCCATGCAAGCCCTTCCTCCTCTCCAAATTCCTGTGATACACTTGCAAACTTGGACCTCTCAGTTCCATTCCCCTCTCCAGCATCCAATTCAGCCTCTGTGATGGGAAGTCATAAAACTTAAAATTAAAAACCCCTGCCAATTCAGACCCAGTCTGTCACACCCTTTGGCTAACCACTGAAACACACTTCAACAACTCAGAAATGAAATCATGACCATTTGTGGCCAGCAGGAAGGCTTCACCCTGACAGCACCCCCGGTTGAAGAGAGATAAAATAGGGACAACAGCAGCAACAGCTGAAGTAGGTGTTTCTATTCATTTTACTAGCAGTGAAATCTCAGAAAATTAGACTGTCCGAAGAAAGACTAATGAGATAACAGGGAAAATAGAAGGTTTTTCATGTAATAATAGACTGAAAAAGAATTACTTATTTAAATCTAGCAAGACAGAGTCTCATAATCCCTATGGAGTACTAAAGAAAAGATTTTAGAGTAAAGAGGGAAGTCTCACCAGGGATTGCTAAAATCAAGAGCAGCCTCCAGTATGAGCTATGAGGATAAAAAACCCACTACCTTTAAGATGAAACAAGTTCTGTTCATAACAGAAATTGCAAGAAATTATTACCTTTCACAGCAGAGGAGAAACTCCATGCAGCCACAAAATTCCTGGTACTTCTGTGTTCTTAGCAGCAAAACTAAGCTGGAGGCTAAGAGTGACTGGGAACATTCACACTGTATTACAAAAAAAGCCAAGAAAACTACACATTCACAGAGTTTATGGACAGACAGGTTTTTTCTCCAAAGGGGCCATAATCATGGTTGTGCAAGTAGTCTATTGCCAGGCAGATAAAAATCAGAAGTTATAACCATGTTTAGCTCACACCTGAAAGCAAAGCAGAAATCTGGATTTCTGAGCTGTCAAAAGTACACCTTAACTAGTAGGATAGTAACTACATCTTTGGGTAGGGGCACTCTCCAGTCACTCTTGCTGTAATGTAATGCTTTAGTTTAACAGTTAAAAACCTTAAATGAGACGTGGCTCACTAGTTACAAATCCTTCTTCAAGGGATTTTTGTGTATCAATTATTATTGCTATAAAGCAGAATAATCTTGAAGGCTATGTCAGGGTGTCTTAAAGCATGTTGGTTAGTCCCATATGCTAAGCCCTCCTGTAGCCAAAGCAAGCTTAAAGGATTCCACCTTCTGAGTAACTGCTGCAATCACTGAGCTGTGGAAGATACAGACGCAAACAAGAAGCATGACACTATTACTTGAGTTTGGCAAATCTAGCCCCTCCCTGGCTATCTATGCTACACAGGAACAGCAAATAGCTATTTGTGAATTGTTTTAAGATGACTGAAGCAATTGTTTATAGAACTAATTGAATGATCCCTCAAAAAAAATTTTCTCCAGGTTATCTATTGGGTAATAGCAGGGAAAGGAAAAATAAAATGGCCAAGAGTGATAAAGCCATAAGTGAACATCCATGAAGACCCTCATGACTCAGTTAACCATAATTACCATTTTTAAATCACTTTGTTCCAAGCCAGGGAAGACACTTGAAAACATTTGAATTAAGAATGTGACAGCCCAGTTATGCTGGATGAAATTTGTCAAGAAAAATTACCATGGAGTAAACCTGACTGTTCACAGTCACTAACAGTGCAAATACATGTACTCTTACTAAATAGGAAGTGGTAGGATAAAATACCATGAACACAGAACAATATGCTAAAAACAGTTAACCTTCTACCTTGTACTAAGCTAGCTTCTTCATACCGCTTTCCTGGACTTTCTCCAAAACTGCTTTCTACAACATTTTTTTGTAGACTTCAAAAAGACAAAGCTTAGTCCTAAAACTGTGTTTAAGAAGAGCACAGACAAGTGTTTTTCTCTGTTTCCACATCACGTATCCCAAAATAACTCTCTCTAGCAGATGCAGGCCCACTAGGTAAGACAAACAGGATGGTAAAGAAGAAAGCTTGTTTTCTTTCTCATCTACTTGCGTGTTAAAAGCTCTAATAAGCATTTAATAAAATCTTAAATGTAATGGAGAAAGTTAAGGATGATCCTTGATTCTCTTCGCTGCACAAGAAGAGATAAAGAACATAAATGTAAGCACATTATGTTTTCAGAGCAGTCAGAGACTAGTAAAACTGATAAGTAAGATGTGCTTAATGTGATCTAGCAGAGGTAAAGATCTTGTTTTAGAGTCAAATCACATACTTGAGACTCTTGTCTGCACACAGCTCAGTCATCATGTGTCTGTTAAATTCTGTTTTCAAACCACTGGTATGAGCTACCCCAGAGACAATTTCCTTCCATCATCCCACAGACAAGCCTGTAGCACTAACTATGGTGCTGCAGTAGAGAGAAGTTACCTGTCTCATCTCATCATACCACCTCAACCCTCATAAATATTCTAGCTGACACACTGGCCAAAACTCTGCATCACATTACTGTCAATGATACAATGCTGGTGAGACCCCAGATCTACTCCAGTATAAGCAAACTTTGGTCTACATTTGTCTCGATGAAATCAATTCAGTATTCTCCTTTTTCTTTTTTTTTTTTTTTCCTTGAAAGAAATCTTCACCCAATTATGTAAAACTCTGCTTCTTCTGCATTCTGTATTGGCTGTCTAGTTTATTCAGGGTCACAAGTATCTGTACTTCGAATCTTTTTTACTTACAGAGGAGATCTCTTACTGAAACTTTTTGATGGTCTCTGCACAGCCAATATGTGAGGGTAAAAACTGTGATTTTCATTAAGATAGAACAGAATTGTTTGAATGATAAGCTGCTTCACAATGTAACTTGAACTTGGAAAGGATGAAAGAGTGTGTGGTGGAGACTCTCCCTATCACAGAAAATTTCCCCCAGGGGTGTGGCTGAGGGCTAGTGGGAATTTTTTTCCCCAAAGAGATCACATGAGAATTGTTTTGAATTCAGATATTCATGTAGTTCTCTAGGAAAAAAAAAAAAAAAAAAAAACAAAAAAAAAACCACCACAAAACATACCAACTCAGTAAAAAATATAACATACAGGTTGCTTCTCATATAAGTGCTCATTGGAAGTGGTTATATGAGAAATAACTTGTGAAAAAAGAGTGTGACTCTATTTTGAATCCATAAAGGAAAGACACAGGACTTCAACATGTACTACTAATAGGCCAAAACTGAATTTGAATTTGTTACAATATTAAAGTTGCTACAATATGCCTGAAAGAGATCAACTGTAATCAATTAGAACTGCTCTCCAGAGAAAGAGCAAGCTATAAAAAAAGACATGTAGATGCAACCAGGAGAAAATTAAGACCTCACCAGTTTCCACTTCATTCAAGGTAAGATTTCAAATAGGAATCCAATATTCATTTCCTGGTGCAGTATCTCTGCAGTCTACATTCTGCTTCTGTTGCTGACCAGGATCTGAGTTCACTTTAACGAGATTGCTGGTCACACATAACCCAAACTGTCTCAGGACATGTTTAGAACTCTGAGCAAACAATACTTCAAATCCTTTATGGTTCATTAGCATTCATGGGTGCACGGGTGACCTGCAAATTAATACTCACAAGCTCATGAATTGACCAGTCCTCCTGTGATGTGCAAGGCTACAGGAACTGGAGCTCCACAGGACCAGAGCAGGATGAGGGGGCCAGTGGCATGTTCCTTGGTGAGCCCACCAGTCTTCAGAGATTGTTTTCCCTTTGAAAAGCAAGAGTTAACTCATAAAGTTGGGGCAGGCAACAGAGGAGGATGGTGTGGGTTTTCTATTGATTTACATTATGTAATCCAGTCTAAATTGAAAGGTTCATTTATTTCAAGATTACATTCTGGGGAGACTAGGACCTTGACATGTCTTTCACTGCAAAATTTATATAAGAAAATGACAAAGAAAAGCATTCAGAGAAAAGATCATCCATATAAGGATACATAAACCTAGGTTTGAAAAAACAGTTAGGTCACAAATGAAGCAAAGCTGGTAGTGTCCTCCAGTCTTGCACTTTTGAGCGTATCACAGAACATGGCATAATTTATCTTTTTCTTAATAACAGGAAAACCTAATGCATTTAGAATTCTGAGAGAAGTTCATAGTGGTGAAAAAACTGAAATAGTAAACATATGAAAAAGTGGTTCTATGCAAAATTTACCTCAAAAATAATAATTCAGTTTTTGTTATACATTAAAAGGTTACTCAAATTGACGGGTGAGCTACATTTAAAAGTGGCCTCATTCAAATGAAAATGTCCAGTTTTCAAGATTATCTTTCCTTATTTTGACTGGTAACGTATTTTCTGTATGTGTTAGAATTAACTGTTTTTTCTTTAAATGACAGTATCATTCATACTGAGACCTGGAGTTACAACAAAGATGATGTAAACTTGCCTTATTGGGTATATTTCTCTCCAGTATGCTCTGTCCTAATTCTGTGCACGCTAAATCCAGTTTCCTACTCTTGCATTGAGTTACTTACATGGTTTTCATTTGGGATAGGTTATTTTGAATATGATTATGCTGAACACATCAAACAAATACATACAGTTCCTGAAGTTTTCTTCATCTCTTGACTTCTATGTTATTCTGAGTGTCTAGCTCTTCAACCCCCCCCATCAAAATCTGTCACATATGACTTGTATTTTTTCTTCATCATCGGTTTTCCCTTATGATCATCAGTTGACACTATCCTCTTGGCTATTCTTTGTTAGAAGCATTGTCAAGCCTGATTTTTGAGCCACTTAGATAATAGGGGTTTTGAACCTCCATGAACACATTGTATCCATCACCCTTCAACATTTTGAAGCTTACTCCCAAGCCCAATGAATTTATCAAATGGAAACCCCCTATAGCACTCAGTAGAATTCCTTGTTCACTTGCATTTCGTGACTACTCCCTTCATAAAATCTGATAAGATATGGTTGGTGCATTAGTCACCTCCTCCTACTGTAGAATATGTTGAGAAGCATGCCCATAACCCTCTCTCTTTAAGTAAGTGATTAATTTTCAGCAGATTTTTTTCTTGGTTTTTTTTTTTCTGTTCAATACTCACCCTGAAATACACCATAGTTACCAAGATAAGTTAATAATTTGCCTATCTTCACGTAGGTCTGGATCCAATCTCTGATAGCAACTATCTAAGCCCAGAAGGGAAATTTCCCACAGTAATGAAATTTTCTGAAAATTTCCCTTAACGTCTCTAACAGTAACAGCTATTGTGGCTCTGCTGGCTTCTGTGCTCAGACTGTTCTCTGACTTAATGTTGTTTATAGGCACACCCAGTTTTCACCTACAGTGATTTTTGGTTGCATTATGGCCCCCAGCATAGGTACCAACAATGTAGATACAGTATCTTTGCAGTGGTGAAATTACACTGAAAAGGAGGAGAAGCCAGGGAGTGAAGACAGGGTCTTCTGCTGCTATTTTTTTTCCAGTACCCAAGCATTCATAGTAGAGTCAGTCAAACACCTTGACTTCCTTTTAGTTGATAGTATCTCTAATTCACTTTGACATTTAGTCTAGGATTTTCAAAGCAGTTTGAAGTACCTATATAAGCTTAATTCATTTTGCACTGCTGTTACCTCAGACACCACCAAGAATCTCACTGTGACTACTTACAAACACCAAAGCAGAAAGTTCTTGGCTTTCAGAGGTTTGTTAGGATTTTGTACGTGTAATTAATAATATAGAGCTCATGTGTCCCTCACATTGTAATTAATAAACCTATTACTTGTGTTCAGCCAGTAAGAGTATAGGTGTTAGAATGAATAGGAAGTTTGAAGAGGAAGTGTGAAAAACAGATTGAAGACAGCGTAGTGTTGATTGTAATCATTACGCTTCTATACAGAGAAGATGAAGAACTCTCTGCTCACAGCTGTGTTTTTACTTGCAACAGGTGAGTTTTCATCACTTACTGCTTCTTGTAAATAGTAAAAATTCTTAATGCTACTCAAAGATGAGGTTGTACAAAAAAAAAAAACATGACCAAATTGTTTGTAGGAGAAACAACCACCAGTAACAGTTTTTCCTAGTTCTTTCACAGTTGTCTTGATAAACCATTCCTTTTTGGTCTCCAGATTCCTGCAGCTGCACGAGCTGGGACTCTTCGTTCTGCCGGCAGGTCCCAGGTGGGTATCGGCGCTCCCGCAGCCCCGGCGCGGTGACAGAGGCAGGGGCACCGCGGGGTCCAGACGGCCCCGCCCGGGTCCTGCTGTCGCCTGGAGGCCGCCGCCGCCTCCCCTCGGGGCTCCGAGGTTTCACCCCAAAACAACCGCCCGCGTTTTCTGAATGGAAAATCCACGCTGCGGAGCACAGGCAGGTGTATCCGCGTGAGAGCGGAGTGTCCGGGGTAACCGACAGGCTGGGAGTGAATCCCACCCGGTGCGTCGCGAATAACCACGGCTTCAAAAGACAGCGGAACCTGTAATGTTTATGTGTGACAGATATTTATGCTTTCCATTTAACTGATAAATTACTGATCACGGAGAAAAGGACCAGTCCAACGCATTGCAATAGGGATTTTTACAAAGCAGTGGGTGCTCATCTGATGTAATTTGTCCTGTATTTATTGTAGTAGGCAGGAACACCCTACTTGCTAATTAATGTTATTAATTACACTCTCACAGCAGAGGTGACAGGTTTTTGAGTACACAAGGACAGTGGGCAAGACATCTTCAGGAGGACCACTTTTTTTTCTGAAATTAGCCACAGATAATTTTCTAGTCCTTGCAACTAGCAGGCCAGACTAAATTCCACTAAAACATTACTGAGCACACAAGACATTCAGGAAGAAAAACAGAACATTCTAGAATGAAAAACAATTCAGGAAGTTGTTTTTTGCTTGATTTGTGTGTTTTAGGGTTTTGGGGGGTTTTGTTTGTTTGGCGTTTGGTTTTGTTTGTTTGGGGGTTTTGCTTGGTTTTTTTTAATGGAGAAACTGATTTGTGTTTTCTTTAGGTCTAAGAATTTTTTTTTTTTTTCTTTCTTAGCATAGATCTTGGACTCAGTCATAATACAGGACTAGGAGTATGCTCAGGCTAGGAAGAATTAATGACATACGTGTTAAGTTAAAGCAGTACAGTAAAACAAAGACAGCATTAGAGTAAAACTGAATGTTCATGTGGACACTAATATCCACAAACAGAACAAGTGAAAATAAAATTGTGTAAGATTCCTTATGTTCATCTTGAGAAAGTAACTTAAAACTTCAGTATATTAGGAGTGGGGTGGTGCTTTGGGGTGTCAGTTGAGCTAATACACTATTTTCACGCTTAAAATCCACTATTATTTCTTTGTCTACTCTAATACCATAATCTTATGGAGAAAGACACAGCGGGCTTGTAAAACTTAAAGTATGAGGAACAGTACAACCCCCTGTTCCTCTCTAAGCAGTGACAGGTCTGCAACATTGTGGTCACCACTTGGTTCTGAGTTCATAGAACTGTTATTTCAAATAGTTCCAGGAGCAGTATATTATCCATGTATTGACATGAAAGGTTGCAGAAGGTTTTGTTTTCAGGTGTTTCTTCAAAACAAGAACAAAGAAAAAACAATAAGCGAAGGGTTTAATTCAGAGCAAAATAGGAGAAGAATGTGAGAGCTGTTGCTGTTTTCCCCAGTTATCATAACATCATGTCCATGGGTGAGGAGGGCAAGATGTGGTTTGGTGGCCAGACTGAAAAAGCAAATAATTCAATAATTTTTCACATTGCTGTAGAAAGGAAGACCTGATCGCCACCTTTCTGAAAGGAAGCTGTACATACCTGAACTGATACAGCATAACTTCATTAGAAAAGTGCTATTCTTTAGGTATGAGAAGTGTCATAGAGTCAGGGTATTACGCCAGAGCTGTACTCATCTGGCACACTTTTTGAACCAAAAGAAACTTTTAACTTGAATATAGATATGCCATCTCAATGATGAAAGGAATACCAAGGATAGTTAGTAACTCAGGTTGTAGGAAGAAATTGCTCTGAATGAGGAAAAGAGGACTGGTCTTTTATCTCATAACTTAGGTTGTGAGATACCATAATCATGCTGTAGCACCAGCTCCAGACATACACATATTTATTTATCAAATAACAAAACATTTGTTATTCAAGATTCATAGGCCTATTGGCAACCTCTTAAACCTAGTAAGCGTAAAGAACAAGTGATTCTATGCATCAGGAAGAATTAGTTTTTATCACCATAAGCACCCTGTATCTGTTAAGATCCTTATCTACTTTTCTGAACATCAAAACCAAAAAATTCTGGGTCTTTTTTTCAGAGTGTGGGTGGCACTTTGAGACATCATGGCTGATTCTTCTGAACTAGTAGTTCAGACAGCAAAAGGGCAATAATCATATTTTAACATTACCATCTCTGATAAGAAAACCTGAAATAACTGCTAGAGACCAAAAATTAGTTCTTTTAATAAGGTCATCAGTGTTTAACTTCACTCCAGCTGAAAAATGCATATGTTTAGTTGCAAAAACTTCGTATTTCACTTTCCAAAAATTAATCACAAATAATTTTGCAAGTAATATTATGCTCCTCCTGTTTTATAGTGTGATCTTTATAAGGCTGAGAGTACAAGAGTACTGTATGCTGTAGCCAGCATTGTTCTAAACTCCATATAGACATGACTGATGGTTTTGAAGCCATTCTGGGGTCTAGTCAACCTGGTTTGTATTTGGTTTTGTGTCTCATAGTCCCTTTGAGCTGGTTAATGGTAAAAAAACTGTTTACCATCATTGCCTGTGATGGGTCTTTTCCAGTGCATGTGTTTTCATCTTCCAGACTGGGACAATTAATTGGTGTGCTACAAAGAATTAAGTGAGGATCTAACCTGTACCTGGCTGCCAGCACCTAGTGCTCCTGATACAGTTAATTATACCGTTTACTTAAAATGGTAAGTCTGAAGAGTAATTTCAGAAAACAAAAAACTGTTATTGCTGTTATGTGATTCCAGCTTGCCAGAGTTTTGCTCCACTGTTTTTCATCACATTGTAGGTTGTTACACAATACTGGTCAATATCTTTCTTCACATCTCATCAATATCTATTGATTTGGTAAGAGCTTGGTAAGAGTGTGGTGGGTTGACCTTGGCTAGACACCAGATGCCCACAAAAGCTGCTCTATCCCTTTCCTGCTCACCTGGACAGGGCAGAGAAAATATGAGAAAAGGCTCATGGGTTGAGATAAGGACAGGAAGAGATCACTCAGCAATTACCATTATGGGCCAAGCAGACTTGATCTGGGAAAATTAATTTAATTTATTAACAATCAAATCAGAGTAATGAGAAGTACAGATAAAACTTAAAACACCTTCCCCCCCATGCTTTCCTTCTTACTGGGCTTAACTTTCCTCCTGAATTGCCTATCTCATCCACTGAGCAGTGTGGGGGGGATGGAGAATGGAGGTTGTGGTCAGTTCATCGTATGTTATATCTGCCGCTTCTTTCTACTCTCATTCTTCCCTTGGTCCAGGAAGGGGATCTTCCCATAGGAGACAGTCTTCCGTGAACTTCTCCAGCATGAGTTCTTCACACAAGGCTGCAGTTCTTCCTGAACTGCTCCAGTGTGGGTCCTCCCATGGGGTGCAGCCCTTCATGCACAGGCTGCTCCAGTGTGTGTCCCCCATGGGTTACAAGGCCTGACAGCAAACCTGTTCCAGCTTGTGCTCCTCTTTCCACAGGCCCACAGGACCTGCTAGGAGCCTGCTCCAACACAAGGTCACAGCCTCCTTTAGGCACATTCACCTGCTCCAACACAAGGTCACAGCCTCCTTTAGGCACATTCACCTGCTCCTGTGTGGGATCCTCTATGNTCCAGTGTGTGTCCCCCATGGGTTACAAGGCCTGACAGCAAACCTGTTCCAGCTTGTGCTCCTCTTTCCACAGGCCCACAGGACCTGCTAGGAGCCTGCTCCAACACAAGGTCACAGCCTCCTTTAGGCACATTCACCTGCTCCAACACAAGGTCACAGCCTCCTTTAGGCACATTCACCTGCTCCTGTGTGGGATCCTCTATGGGCTGCAGGTGGATATCTGCTCATGAGCTGATATGGACCTTCATGAGCTGCGGGGGCACAGCTGCCTCACCATGCTGTTCATCACTGGTGGCAGTGGAATTGATGCTCTGTCACTTGGAGCACCTTCTCCCCTCCTTCTTCACTAACCTTGGTGTCTGCAGAGCTGCTGCTCTCACATATTCTCATTCCTCTCTCCCAGCTGCTATTGTGCAGAAGTTTTTTACCCCTTCTTAAATGCATTATCCCAGAGGTGCTATCACATTGCTCATGGGCTCAGCCTTGGCCAGCAGCAGGTCCATCCTGGAGCCAGCTGGTGTTGGATCTGGGGAAAGCTTATTGCAGCTTCTCGCAGAAGCTACCCCTGTAGCTCCCTTCTACCAAAACCTTGCCATGCAAACCCACTACAAACAGTCTTAATACATCTTAACATGCTCCCAACATACCGTTTAAAACATTATTGACAAAAATCAGCTTACTCAATCACCTTTATTTGCCTATTACTTGCTTTGCATATTCAACACTGATGCATTCAGAGTAAAAAAACAAAACCAACAAACAAAAAGCCACCCAAACATAAACAGACACTAAGCCTTTATTTTATGTATTATGTATTATGTAATAGCATGTATCCCAGGAGATGTCAGATGTGGCATATTTTCTGGCAATTCTGAATTATCAAGTACTGGTTTAATAGATGGAATGAACTTGCAGGGTTAATCTTAAACTGATTACTCAAGATATGGGCAACTTCAATTGCAGCTGCATTACAAAATTAGATTTCCTCATTTTATGTCAACATATTTGGGATCTCCCATGAGATTAGAAGTATGTTTAGAAGCAGAGAAGTTAGATCAGAAGACATGATCCTTGCCATGAGACCGTACCATGGAGTACAACACTATCTGCCGTTGGCAAATTCTGATATTCATTGCTGATTATTTTGCCACATAACCCACTGCTCGTCATTAAGTGAGCTGTGGTTAGGAACATCTCCTAAATCTAAGAAAATGTCACTACACGGGGAAATTCCCCAGTGTGATCTGCATGTTGCAGAGTAGCAAAGCAATCACCCCAAGGCTGAGGTTACTCCCCTCCATCACCTTCAATATTTTCCCAGTGAAGTAGCTGCAGGTACCAACTTGCAATAAGCACCAAATCCCACTGCACGTGGTGTCTTGCCTCTTGTGACTTCAAGGAGCTCACATTTCTTGGAATGGCAGAAGCACTTGTGAATCAGCTCTCTTTCTGTAGAGATGTTATCTGCTGCAGTATTTGTAAGCTAATCCCTCTTAAAGTCCTCAACCAAAACCAGACTGCGCTGTTCCTAGGCTGCAGAGTTGATTTTATGAACAGAGAAGGCAGAAAAAAGAGTGAAAGAGGAGGCTGGTAGGGGAAAAGGGAGGTAATTCCCTTGCAGAGATGTTGATTTTTCCAAGTCAGAATCAGGACTTGAAACTCAGACTCCTAGGCTTCAAGCCAGTGGTCTTAAAGAAAAACTTCCTTTCTCCTCTTCTACTGCGTTAAAAGAAAAAAAAAGAGAAAAAAAAAGAAAAAAAAATCCCATGTGTGAAAGGGCTTTTTTTCTTGCCTAGAAGAGGACATGACTCTTTCTGCATGTAATGTCAGTTTGAAATTGTAATTGTTCCTTGTCTTTGCTCCCTATGATTTAGTTGTCAGGCAGAAAAAGATTAAAGAAAAACACTCCCCCAGAAAAGTTCCAACCAAGAATTCAAAATCATGCTGATTCACAAGTAGTCCAAAGCAGAAGCCAGGGAAAACTTCAAGTACTTTCATTCAGTTATTAAATATTGCATCATGATCAGCACATTTAATAGTTGAAATATGTAGGTCGGCAATTAGTATGCTGGCCCATTTCTTTAAGAACACCGAACCGGCACAGCTTTAACCTTGGAAAAAATCTGTCCTGTGTGCAGCAGAGAGTGAATGAGAGAGAGAGAGAGAGAGAAATGGAGGAAAAAAATAGGCAGCACTGTTGTATGTAAGGCATTAGACCTCTTAGATTTTCTGTGGTATGTGTTAGGTTCAACGGAAGAAGTCTAGAGGGCTGAGTCATGTGACATTTAAATATCATCAAACTGATGGTTTGCAGAAACAGAAAGCAGAAGATAGGCTTGTAAGAGGTTTTTCATATCTTTGTGGTAATTTAGATTCATGTAACTGCGAGATTTTGCTTTTTAAAAGGAATTTGGGTGTCCCTATGATAGGCGGGAAGGCTTTATGAAGTAATTTCCAACATAATTTTATTCCTTTGAAATGCTCTATATATCCCACTGTAAGTATAAATCTTGTAAGTACAGATCTCGTCTTGTATCATGCTATGCCTTACAAGTTTAAGGAATTTATCAATTCCCCATACACAACAAAGATTTGCATGTTTAAGTTTGCTACAGATACTAGGGTGCTGGAATTACACTTGCTGTTTCAAGGCTCATGCTCTTACCTTCAAGATTTCAAGATAAATTATGTGTATAGGTATCTCCAACTCTACCGTTTGCTATAATGTTACTTTCTGGGGGCAGAGGAGGAAAGAATAACTATAATCCAATAAAATGTTTTTCATTCTGTTTCCTTTTCTCTGAAGGAACAAAATACGAAAACTTTTTCAACAAAACACATCATCACCTTACATCACAATTGAACGAAAGAACCTCTACATTGAGCGATTTGCACACATTTGGATAGCAGTCAATTACGCTCATGCCAGCTGTGTAAAAGGAAAGAACATCTCAGTTTTACTAAGCAAAGCAGGTACAGTATCTTAACAAGTTGTGTTACTACAGTGCCCAGCTGAAGCAGTAGTCACATTTTCTTAAAAATTATTTCCAAAATTTCAACTCCCAGTATACACTTCTTATTTTTATTGATTCAGGGACCTACCCTGTCATTTGGCTTCCTTGAATGAAGTTAATAACAGAAGTCTATGAGCTTTTACTGAGAGGGGTTTCACTTCAAAAATATGCTGGAATATAAAATAGTAATATCCAGAAAAACATATATAGTGATATTTGTGTACAGTACTTAACCAGCTGCCTTTGATGGTTTTCTCAATTTCTTTATTGGTTTACAAAGAGTAGGCTGACTTAGTACTGTGCACTTAAGGAACCCTTGATATAGGGCATTAGAGTTTTGAGAAACTTTTTCCAAGTCCAACTCTTTTTGAAGGCCACTTACACAGTGCTGCAGGGAAGATATGAAAAAAGAAGTCCTATTTACTGTATCCTTTAGATGTTTATTTAAAGATTCTATACAGTACCTGATGACTGAGATAATGTTAAGAGCTTACCAAAACCTTACCTTCCCAGACTAATCATGATCCAAGAAAAAACAGTGCTTCTCATGCTGGGAGTTACTGCCAGTGCAAATAAATTTATCACTATGACCTCTGCTGGACACTTTTGGCCACCTTGTGTTTATTGGAAAGAAAGACAAAAATTGCAGTTACAATTATGTAGCTAAACATGGTTGCTGAATTTGAAAGATGTTCTAGTAATTTTTTATACAATTCACAATTACAGGTACTCTCGACATTTTAATTTTGCCTTTCAGCCTTTCTCAGAATAACATCTGCTTACAAAAAAAGGTCTTCCTGAAATCAATAGAAGCATTCACAAAAGAAAGGCAAGAGGAAAAATACTATTTTGTTGATACCATAACAATTTACTAATTATTGATTTTCAGTCTTTTTGAAGTCTTACAGTGTTCAGTATCAAGTCTTTTATTTTTTTTTAAACCACACCTGATAGACTTAATTACTAAAGCTTTTGCTTCTCTTGCATCTGTAACAGCCGCATATTCCCCATTTTAGGGAAGTGCTTGGCACCATCTAACATAAATGCTCATCAGATCACAAACCAGTTGATAATAAAGTGGGACCAGCCCACAACCCCTACACCATACGAGCTGAGATACAGAGAGACACTCACAGAATCCACTCGGTGGACCGTGGTAAGTACTTACAAATGACAACCACATGAAAACATGAGGTGCCTCACTATCAGCTTAACAGCTCATCCAGCAGGTCATCAGTGCTATGGTACTGAAGAGCACACAACATGGATAGCAAGGAGGTGTGGCAAGCACCACTTGTTGCTGATGCCCATTGGGACTCTGAGCCATTGGCCACTACCCTCTGGATGCAACCATTCAACCAATTCCTAATCTATCTAACATTACATCTACTGAACACATTATTCTCCAATTTGGGGAGAAGGATGTTGTGGGATACAAGATCAGTTCCAGCTGCATTTTAGAACATGCAATATTGTGCAGCAACAGGGCAGTATCTAAAACTGAAGGCACTAAGTACAAGATGGGAAAACAGTCATCATTTCAATAATATCTGCATGTAGTAGCAATGACTGCTTGTCCTGTTCGTTAACATCCAGAATATCATGCAAAAGCCTTGCCAGCAGGCAGGCACATATGCATAATTTGTATCACTGAGTCCCTGAAACTGTCTGTTTTTCAAGCTCTATTATTTTTATTTGTATGAAGAATATGTGTTTACCAAGTAGAACAAAACCCCAGCAAGAAAAATGTTTAAATAGCAACAGTTCCTACTTCTTGGGCATCTCTGCTCATCTAGGAGCCTTTTTCCTTCCTTTTTACTTCAAGAACCTGTCTTGTTCTTCCTTTTATTTCAGGAGACTGGTCTCATTTCTCTCATAGCTGACTGCCAGTCAGGATTACTGTGAGAGGCCCACACGAGAAAGGTTTCACCCTGGTACAGAAAACGTGCAAGGGTCCCCTTGTTCATTGGCATACAAGTCCTAGACCATTCTAGGACAGAGAGTTACCCAAGCATAACCCACCCAGGAGTGCAATAGATAAATAACTATGTGCAGATGATCTGCTATGTGATGTGTGGAAGAACAGAGGGTTAAGAGCAGTACAAATGCGTGTCCTACAGGTTCTGGAGACTAGGGGTATTAGGAGGTTCATGTGCATACTGTGATGGACTGGTAGATACAGCCACAGTGGGTGATTTAAATGACTAAACACTACAGGTCATATATATTCATTATCTCCCATGTCCCAGCTGATCCTATGAATTTAGGCTATAATCTCCTCCTAATCATGTGAACATAGGCTACACTTGCAGATGGGGCTGGAGGGAAAGAGTGAGTGTGGGCATAAAAACACAGAGGAATATATAAAGCTAGATGAAAAATAGTGTTCATCAGGAGTAGGATTAATGTACGTATAATGTAATTTAACACTTGGACCTTAAATCCGTTCCACTTCCCTCTTCTTCTGTAGGAGATTTGGGTTCTTTCTGTAACACTGTGTGTAGTGAGATTTTTTCATGACCAAGCTTGCTCTACTAGCAGAAGTATATGAAGTTGTCATGGGTGTAGTAATACACTTCACTCTTAAGAAAGAAGTAGCAGTATGTTTATTGATATAAACCGGAAACCTTGCAAAATTTCATAGTAAGTGTGACAGCAGTTTAATAACAGTAAATGGCAAGGAACATTTGATTATTGCATAGAGGATAGAGTCAGATGGAACTGTCAAGGAGACTTTTAACTGGGTCATGATGCTCAGAAAGGCTCCCCTTGCTTTCTAGAATTATTCTCAGAGCCCCAGGAGTTTAGTTGCTTCAGGATCCAGACTTAGTCCCAGATCTGGTCAACAGTTTATGTCTAAAGGACTGTATGTGCACAATCAATTCTTTGTATCACTAATTTCCAATTCACTTTCAAGTATCTGATGGGATAAGTATTTTCTCAGTCTTGAGGAGTAACCTTGAAAGGTGCCCCTACTCAAGAGATCCTGTGCAGCCCACTGCTATGCAGGAAAGCTCAACAGTCTGTTCACTATTTAAGGGGTAAGATGATTCACTTGTAGACTTATTTTCATGTTCACTTCAGATATTAGTTTCTTCCAGACTTGACTTGAGTCAAACTGTAGCCAGCACTATGGTTAGGTGGACGAATTGTTCAAATTAGCCTTGGCTGTTGTGTTGTTATCTGTCTCCCTCGAATCAGCCTCAAGCTGGATGCAGCCATCATGACCAGACACCCATTTTGACAGCTGGTGGTGGTTATCACTTGAGCAGGCTTACAGGAAATAAAGGTCTGGCTGGAGGTGGGGGGGTGAGCATACTGCCACAGAAGTTAATTAATTCACTTTAATAAAAAAATAAAGCACTGTAGAAATTTAAAGAGAAGAGC
Organism: Oxyruncus cristatus; assembly: GCA_013399855.1. Lineage (NCBI taxonomy): Eukaryota > Metazoa > Chordata > Aves > Passeriformes > Cotingidae > Oxyruncus > Oxyruncus cristatus. The sequence goes on along the minus strand of VXAY01002708.1, from coordinate 15,073 downwards.
TAGTCACTTTATACTGGGGCTTTTCAGGTTTTAGGGGTTTTTTGTTTGGTTGGTTTTTGAGTGTTTTTTTAAGGAATATATATAATTAAGAAAACAAAACTTGACAGCAAACAAATGCTAACACAAGTATTTTGATCTGCAATAGTACTTCTACAAAAAACACAATGCCTAAAACTGAACAGACAAAAGGTCTATTAATGCAGGATACTGTGCTCTGATAGCAGCCACCAATGGACATCTGGTGAAGAATGTAAAATAAGCATTTAACAACAATTTTTCATCATATTTGCTCCTAGTTTCCAGCTCAGAGATTTCCTTAGACATGGGTGACTTTCTTTGTTTCCAGAAAAATTCCATTCCCTGTACAGTTACTGGAGCACCAGTGCTATCATCAGCTGTGGATGCACATTACTTCTGCCATGCTAAGGCATAGGCAGCCACACATTCAGTCCAGTCATGATCTTTATCACATCAGTCACATGGATCTATTTAAACTCACTGTTACTTTTGAGAATAAGTGGATTTTATTTTTATACTTAATTTTCCCTTGACATCTTGTTCTTGAGAATGCTAACAAGGCCCAGAGTTAAATAAATTATTATTTTTCAGTATGTATCATGTCTAATTGATTTTAAAGGCAGTATTTAGACCCATACGGTTGCTTACTGTCCTGACTGAGCAGAACAAGTTCATGAAAAAGAGGATATTGCTTTGAAAGAGTGAAAACACCTTGGCTAAAATGTGCAGTAATTCCTATTTGATGGCAGGAATACCTATTTTCAGCTGCAGTCAGAAGGCTGGTCCTTGGCTGAGAAAAAAATTAATATAAGATTATGTTTTATTGGTGCCACATAAATTAAACATTTTTTTTTTAGGTACCTGTAGAAAGCAATGCTGTCAATATCACCATTTTGAATTTAAATGCTATGTCTTCATACACTGTTCAGCTCAGATGCATAGCCAACAGTGGTCTGAACTGTGTTTGCGTTTGGAGCAAAGAAATTTTGGTCCCTCACAGTAAGTGAAATGTGGTTTTATCCTACTGGGAATAAGCATGCATGTAAAATCCTTTAAAAATCTTGTGTCATAAGAAATAACATTTTCAGACATTGTTGAAAATATGAACATCAGAATGATTCATATGAGTGCATGTCTCCATCTTTTTCCACATTTACTAGAACTCATGAATAAGCCAAGAATATCACATAATGTAACTACACAAATCTCTTCAGGAAGAAGAAGTGTTCTTCTGAAGTGGGAGGTAATGTTCACTTGAATCTCGGTACCTTGTCTTGTGTACATGCTATTAATTTATTACCTTACAGGGAAAACCAGAATTCCTCATTCTATTGAGAATACACTGTATATGCAAAAGTCACTGGATATTGTACACCTGCTTCCAAATTCCCTCCATTTGTATACTGATTTTTTAGGTGCTAGAAAATAACAAGGCAAAATATACCAAATTATGAAATTGAAAAATTATTAGATCTCCCATTCCTATCCTGGGAAAAACATCTATTTGCATTTTAAGAGCTTCCACCTTTATCAGAAATTCCTCTTAAGACACATGCTTTTTAAATTAATAAATGTCTTCCTGTCCATGTTACTCCAGAAGTGCCCAATTATTTCATTAAGATAACTGAATCTCACAGCTTTGTGGGATCCACACACTATTAATTTTGTGCCAGAAAGAACAGACGAACTTGATATCAGAAATAATCCTAGCAGAATTCACAGGTCTTCATGTATTGAGTTAAGTTTCTATCTATATTGCAGTAATTTCCAATTCTGTGCACTCATTTTCCAATCTCTCATTAAAATCAGTACAGTAAAATAGTGAGTGAACCACCACCAGAACTATTCAGAAACTGGATATTTAACATGTTCCACATTTGTAGTGTAATTACTAGCATTTCTCTTTAAAGAGACCAGATACCTAACCAAGCCCTAGTAGATGAAGATTCCCAGAGGCATAAATTTCAATTAAACACCTCTCATTAACTTTGAAGTTCCTAATAATGAGGGGTATGTTCCAGTGAAATGTAGAGAATGTTACAGCTGCTTCACTGTTGTTATTACTAATTGGATACACACAACTAAGATCTCAATCAAGGGAAATTTTTAATCCCATGCTTAAATCCTCTCAATTTAAGCATGCTTTTAATTTTAAGGAAATGCTTTGCTTTATTGATTCCTAGTGACCTAATTAAAACAGTATTTTATCCCCAACATTAGAAGTTATATTTTGTCTGTACAATAAATTCCTCTTGATTTTCTGCACAGGATATAAGAACATTTATAGAATAACAATCTTTTTCCTCTTGCTAGGTAACACAAAGTGAGAACATCCTTGGATATTTTGTTAATGTGAAAAGAATACCCAACAGTTGCAGTAACTCACCAAATCGCATCTTTCTCAAGGACAGAAAAATTCTTCTAAATCTCTCCATGGCTTACTATAGAGTTAATATTTCTGCCTATAATGAAGCAGGAGAATCTCCACAAGCCATCTACATTGTCCCAGAATTCTCTGCAACAGGTACTTACCTTATCAGTCTTTCACTAGAGTGATGGAGAAGTTTTATGAGCAATCTCTAAGGCTACTTTTTTGGCACACTTTGGGATAATTTAAAGCATTCTCTTGAATATTTTTTAGGCTCATATTTTTATGTAGTGAGAGTCAGTATTGTTTCTTAAGAAAGGATTTCAAAAGAAGTTAACAGACAAAGAAATTTTATATTCAGTTTAGCACTTGTGCTTTCTCAAGCTACAAAAATTACTATGTGCTAGATCTACCCAGCAAAATACTTTATGAGCTGTCCTCAACAGTAAGTACCTGCCAGTGGTTAAAAAAAAGTTCACAGAACTATGTGTAAATCTAAGTTTTTTGAGTTAAGTAACTATTAGAACACCTGCCACTGTCCTTTATTTCAGTATTACTCTAACAGGTACACAGGACAAGAAACAGATGGGATGTACTTGTCACATTTTAATGAAGAACAAGATTTTATAATGCCTACATATACAGTTTTTCATTTAAAAAATAGAACTATTTAACAATGTTTTCCTTATAATTAAGCTAATTTCACATGTTATAATCTTGAACTATAGTTATTGCAATGTTAGAAAACCTCTCTCTTCCACAGTAAGATTTTTTTTTTAATTAAGCTATAGTATGGACAAGTAAAGATGTGTGTAAATACCCTTGTTGATCTTCAGATAGCTGCAACTGATTGCTTTTCCAGGATTTTCTAACACACTCCCCTCATTTTGTTCTTCTTTTCCCTTCAAAGAGGTAACGACCTGATTTTGCCCATTGCATTTCAGTCCCTTAGCTCTCTTCCGAAGAAATATATACTACCACCTCAAGCGACCTTTTGACTGACACTCAGTTGTCTACTGAACCTCTCAGACTGTTTTTCCTGACTCTCTCAAGACACCTGTTTCCCTTTTGGCTGCATGTCTATGCAGGTTTTCTATATCTGTTGTGAATTACTGGGAAGATATTTGCATAAAGTGCATTCCCAAGTTAAATTCCTTCTCAGTGTACCCAACTTTTGCTCAGCTAGTACAGCCATTTTCTTTAATTTGCCTTTATTATATTGGTTTCCTGACAGGAGATAAAATGGAGAATTTTTATGTCTACCACTTCTTACTCCAAAAGGTTGCTTTTCTCCCTCATTAGTGTCAGTCAGAAGGTCTTTCTTAGTTTGGTGGTCTGTCTCTTAAAATGTCAAAATGTTTAAAATCCTTGCAGAATATGCAAAGTATATGAAATTTTACTGTATCTATATGTATATACCTCTGAAACTAGCCCATTCTCCTCCTCCTCCTCTGCCCAGGCAAGAACTATCTCGTAGTTGCTCTATGTATAGCACTTACTAGTGGCTCACAGGAGGTTATTTAGCAACACCAAGCTTCCCCTTCCTGAGGCTTGGAACAGCCATTTCATGTCTGACAATTGGAAACAGAAAAGTTGTGAACAGGAATCAACACTGTTGCAAAGTACTAAATGCTGAGTTTCCTCTATTGACTTATAGTACAAACCTTACTATGATAGGTAAGTCACTTGCAGTGAAAATGAATTAATTATGAATTCATTCTTGAAGATTATTCATTCTACTTAATGAATAATCTTCAAAAAATAGCAAATGGGAGAAAGCAAGCAATAGAAAAGAAATCTGCCTTGCTGTTTATTGATCTGTATGTTTGTTCACAGACTTACCTGGTCAAATCCATGTCAAACGCCAGGGAACTAATGCAGTTGTCACCTGGACTCCAGAATACAATCCAAAATGTTTTGTCGTTGATTGGGGCACTGGTAGAGAGGATATGCACATGAAAATTATAACTACAGCTACTGGAAATTTCACACTAGGTAACAACAATCAGTGCATCTCCTGTAGAGGCATGCTTTCATTTATTGATTATTTTTGGTTGGGAACAGTAGGATTTTTCATTCTTTTTCCAAGGGCAAACTGAAGATCCATCCAGATAAGTGCAACTTTTAGTCATTTAATGTTTAGCAACACTATGACACATAAAAAACAGAGAGTTCAGAAGGGTTCTTCTGGTCTCAGTTGGGCAAGAAATGCAGCTAAACTGCTACTGCTGGTACAGTGTCTCTCCTTGCCCACATTCTAGGCAGACCTATACATCACTGGCATTAAAAACAACTTCTATCTCATGCCCAGGTAAGTTAATCTTTAAACATAAACTGCTCTGTTACAGTCTCCCTAAGATTAGTTTCTTTTTTTTATCCCAATGGCTATCCCTATCAAAGCCTAAGTTCACAACTCCGGTATTTCTTACCAAGCTTGGCATGATGGGCTGCAGTCAGGGATCACTTTTTGGGACAGACATTGAGTATCTTGATTAAAGTCACATAGGTGACTCTTGCAAAGGTCATTCAAGACAGGTTTATTTGTACAACAGAGAACATTTAACTTCAGAGTTCTATAAATAAATGCACCTTTTTGCATTTATTCTATATATAGAACAAATATATAGATATTCTACATGTATCTATATATATTCTATAATTTATATAGTTCTATAAATAAAAGTCTGTCTGCAACATCTACTTATTTTGCTTGGGTTTTTATATGCTAGCTGAATGGAAAATATCTGTCTTTGAACTAAGGGTTCTATAACCATTTTAGTTCCCAATTTCTCCTTTGGCAGCTAATGCCTCCCAGAGACCACCTTTTAAAAGAAAACCCATTTGCCACCTTTTAAAAGAAACCCCATATTATATGTTATCCTGCTTTTGAAAAAATTTGCGTTAAGTATCTAGAGATATTGAAGAAGGATGTACATATTTTGTACTCTGTGCAAAGCACTATAAACTTACACTATACTATGTCTCAGAAAGTAAGTCTCAGAAAAACTGTAAAGTTTAATTTATCTCCTCTATAATTTATAACTTTTCAGTAAACCTTGATGTATATTTATTTGTTTTCCAGATAATTTTCAGCCGTATACGTTGTACAAAATAACGTTACATGCATCTGATGTGTGTCAGTGTGAAAGTTTCATAAGACATGAAAAGACTTTTGGAGTGACCCACTTTTACTTCATGGAAGGAGGTATTCCTCCCCTTTGTATAACTTCATCCTTTGTATTTCTTCTCATTCGTATCTGGAGCCATAAAATGAAGGTTACACAAAATTTCTTTTCCGGGTGACTGAACAGCATTCTTCACTTAGCATTGCCTTTGGTCTTAGCAGTTACATCCTGGCAGTGAATGACCTGAATGCTATTCCTTACTGACAAATACAAAGAAATATTTTTATTATATATGACACTACCAAAAATAACAGAAGGAGGGGCTCAGATTTGCTACTCCATGTAGCTCAGTTTTTAGCTGTGGTCAAAGTCAGATTTTCCAATCCCAATTTGGTAGTACCTCATACTGCAAGATGAAATGAGTGCAGCTGTGGCGACTGGAGTAAAATCTTTGTGAGAGAGTCACAATTCCTACCCACTTTGGTATTTTTTAAGAGGAGGTTTTTTTACTCTATGGGATTCCTTCTTTCCCTTGCACTCTTTACATTGCATTTATGGCACCTAGAATCGGGCAAGGAACTCCCTAGGAAGTAGCTAGGTTTCAATCTTGTATGTCTATTGCAAAAGTATTGACGCAGAACTAAAATAATTATCTGAATTTTTTAAGTTCCTAGGACAGGTCCCACTAATGTGACAATTCTGAATATCACAAAGCATTCTGCACTTGTGAAGTGGAACGAAATAGCTGCTGAAGACCGTTTGGGTTTTCTCCGGGGATACAAAATCAGCTACACAGATTTATCAAGGAAAAAGTCTCTGGGTAAGTCACCATTGCTCAGAATAAAGCAGCAGGTCAGAGCCATGAAAGAAAAGCTTAATTCAGACCATTAACTGGCTACAGCATATACTGAGTTACTTAGGATTTCTGTGCAAATTGTGTTCTCTCAAAGATCAGCTCCTGGTTAGACCTTTCATGCTCTAGATGCTCCCATGAATACTTGGAATTTTCTATATATTATCTCAAATAAAATATTGCTATTTCCTTAAAAATTAAATTTCTAAGGCTACTGCAGAATTCTCTAGTAACACTTAAAGGAAGACAACACTTTCAGTGTTTCTGAAGTATTAAGATTTCAGTCACAATACTTTTATATTTCATTGTAACTTATCCAAGATTGAGTATAAGTCTTTTTGTAGGACTTAGGACATCATATATCTAATTTTTCAACTCAATTAGCAGTTTGTATTTCTTACTTGTTCCTAAAGACACCATTATTGATTTACTTTCAGAAACATTTTCTTAAATTGATAGCTTTTGTGTTTAATTTTGGACTTGATGACCTAAAGGTCTTTTCCAATCTTAGCAAACCACAAATTATGAAACTTCTACACATCAAAATAAATGAATAGTTCTGAATTCAAACCATTTGAGTTTTCAACAAAAAAAGATCCCCTTACTTCTTTTGATAAATATTTTCCTTCTGGTCTGTAGTGGAAAGTCTCCTTGCCATAAATAATAGTATATTAACTTTGCAAGTGATGACTTTCAAATAAAATTGTAGACTTGCTAGAGAAGACAAATAGCATCTAAGATCAGACAAAAGAGGATAGCAAGGGTTCTATAATTCATGTATGTCTTTACAGAACGATAGAAAGTCTTCTGAGTGTTCTTTTCCACTTCAAATACCTATCAGAAAGCACAACAGACAACAGAATGGGAGCATGCAGGATTCAACTTGCTTCTTTCTTTTTCCCCCTGCCCTAATCAGTTGATATAACAGTGACATGACACCCAATTGCCATGTTTTCCAGAAAGGAAGTATAATCTTATTGGAGAGTATGGGGAAAGGAAGTCTGTAGACTACAGTACCTCATTCACTTCTGTGAAGATCTTAAATCCACAGTGGCAAACTTGAAAAGTAATATCTGCCCTACCAAAGGCATACTACATCATTGTTGGTTGTACATCATTCCCTCAGGGGACCATCAGAAAAGAAAGGTTGATCTGAAAGCTCCACAAAGCAGATGAAGCAGAATGCACAGCACCTTCTCTGTACTGAATGATGAGTAATAGCACTGGTATAAGTCATGGTGAACAACTATTGACTACTGAAGTGAGGGTAAATCATGTGATAGAACCTAGTCCTAATGTTCATTGTTAGTCAACATAACTGTTCAGCATGTTGGATACATTTTCTTCTCGTGAAGTATATACAGACTTCTGCATTCATCACCTGTGGTGGTTTGACCCTGGCTGGATGTCAGGTGCCCACCAGAGCCACCCAATTACTCCCCTCCACAACTGGGCAGGGGAGAGAAAATGTAATGAAAGTCTCATGAGTTGAGACAGGGACTGGCAGAGATCACAACAGTCAGAGGTAAAACAGACTCAGCTCAGGGAAACGAATTGAATTATTGCCAATTAAATTCAGAGCAGGATAATGAGAAATAAAACAAACCTTTAAAACACCTTCCCCTACTTCACTCCCTTCTTTCAAGGCTCTGCCTCCTCCCCCCACAGTGATTCAGGGAGATGGGGAATAGGGGTTACACTCAGTTCATCGCAGGTCTTTTCTACCACTGCTCAGGGGGAGGAATCCTTCCCCAGTGTCCCTCCCACGGGAGACGGTTTTCCATGAACTTCTCCAGTGTGAGTCCTTCCCGTGGGCTACAGTTCTTCAGGAACTGCTTCAGTGTCAGTATCTTTCCAAAGGGTGCAGTCATTCAAGAACAGGCTGCTCCAATGTGGGTCGCCCACAGCATCACAAGTTCCACCAGGAAACCTGTTCCAGTGTGGGCTCCTCTCTCCATGGGTCCGCGGGTCCCTGCCAAGAGCCTGCTTCAGCACAGGCTTCCTACAGGGTAACAGCATCTTTTCAGGCATCCACCTGCTCCAGCGTAGGTGTCCTCTGTGGGCTGCAGGTGGAACTCTGCACCCCCATTGACCTCCATGGTCCCCGCGATCAGCAACACAGGCTGTAGGGGAATCCTAACCCCAGTGACTGCAGTACCTCCTCCCCCCTCCTTTTCCACTGACCCTGAAGTTTGCAGAGCTGCTGCTCTCATATATTCCCATTCCTCTCTTCTTTGGCTGCAATTATGTCTGTACAATAACGGTTTTTTCCTTATTAAATATGTTATCACATAGGTGTTACTATCATTTCTGATTAGCTTGGCTTTGGCCAGCGGCAGATCTGGAGGACATTGGAAAATTTTCTGGCAGCTTCTCACAGAAACCATCCCTGTAGCCCCCATGCTACTAAACCAAATACATCCTTGGTGTATTAAAACCTCATGCCTTTTACCTCTGGATTTAAAATGAACATATATATTTTTGAGAAATCTTGTACCATCTAAAAAACATCTGCACCGTGTGGATTCCTCCCTTTGTGAATTAGGGCACTGAAATTTTGCTTTTTCCCAGTCAGCTGCACTGATACATTCTCAATCACTAGAGTTCATCTAATCATCTCCTTCCACAAACCTTCTTGCATTTCAGCTGTTACTCTCAATTCTTCTACCACAAGTTACCATCTTACTGGACTGAAGGAAGAAACCATCTATCGTGTGCAGATTTCAGGATTCACTGATGCTGGAGAAGGACCTCTGACTCTTTCACAACCTTTCAGCACTCCAAAATATGGTACTGTGGAACCTCTATGCATCTGCATTACACAGCATGAATCCTCTCTTTATGCTCTCTATACGCCCTTGTTCTCTACCTCTTCCTTCTTTTCAAGTAGTCGCAGACTGCTCATACACAAGAGTTATTATTCAATCCTTGGTTACTGAGAGCAAACACACAAAGTTTTTCCTCTGTTAAAGGTAAAGGACGGATCACAGAACAATTCAGCCTGTATTTTACTATCTAGCATACAGGGAAGACTTAGCTAGGCTTCCTCATCTCTGAAACCTCTTCTGACATTTTTATGCTAGCTACATGGATGTATCTTTATTTACTGATGATTCCTGTCATAGATTTCAGCAGTTTAGACTTCTGACTGTGACTAGTAAAATTTAATAGTCTTTGCTCTTGGCAAAGTCCTGAGCAATCACATAACACTGGTCTCCTGAGCCATTAACTGTAAAAACAAAAAATTATGTACCTTTCAACTGCTCCGATTGTGGGTGACAGCCAATCAAGGTATCTTTTGTTGTCTAATAATTTAAGTATATTCTAAGTGACAGGTCCTTTAGTTTGCTGGCAAAAGTTTGCTTTTCTCAAGGGTGCCTGGATAGGCTAAGAAGATCAATAGAGTTACAATTGTAAAGCCTCAAATACTGTAATTATGTAGGGTTGGCCAAACATAGTCTTTCAAACATTTTTAACTCCACATCAGCGAAACTGAAATTAACACTGCAATAGACTCTTTTTTCTTTGTTTGACCACAACTTCACTTAACTGAAGCTTTCTAAATAGAAAAGAACAGGCTAAGATGGTATCAGTAACCTGTGAAATTCAGAGGCAGAAGTATGAAAATAGTTTCTCCCCACAACAGCTTTTTTTGTACTATGTGAAGGGGCTATAAATACAAACAACTGAACAGCCAAAAGTGTGATGTAGAAAGAAAAAGGAAAGAAATTTAAAATCTTCCTTGAAATCAACAGGATTTGCAGCCCCTTCTCCCCCACACTGAAATATTTTCTCCAATATTTCTGCAAAATAATATAGTATCTCCCTGGAGCTTTTCTGCAGGACTTTATTCCACTTATCCTACCAAATATATATTTGGAGAGGATTCAATTGTTCAGTAAAGTAACAAAAATGCAGACTGAAATTAATGCAAAATTTTAAAAATTCAAGTAATTACACTGAATTTAAACATTACATTTAGTATTTCTGCCCTCCCCAACATTGTACAGGTTACTTAATCCTTTAGAAGAATCTCAGGTTTCTTTGCTTTAAAAGCCTTTTTCAGCAACAAAGCAATTTGCAGCTTTCCAAATAAATTTTTAACAAAAATTAGGTAGCTGGTTTTGTTTTTTTTTTTTTAAAAAAGACATTTTCACTGGCTGATGGGTAAGAAGAGAAAAAGAAAGTGGTCTTTTTGCAAACACACTTTGACAGTATCAGCAACACAATCATGAACTGACCACACCTACCTGGCACTATTTTTAAACTTCTGCTTTAGCCATTTATAAAAAAGGCCTCAACACTGACTCTCTCTTAACATTACAGTCTGCTTTGGTTCCTGCATTAGCAGCATTGCTCTCACTGCCTGAGCACTTTATCAATCTTCATTAGCCTTTCAAATACTTTGTCTTCTTCAGGCAGGTGAGGTGTTGATGGGAAATGTTTGCATCAAGGATTGACAAATGGTTGAGAGACATTATCGATAAAATTGTCTTAATGTTCTGAACTAGCAAAGTATGGGCAACAAACAAGTAAACAAACCATATTATTATTGTCAGGACCAGGTGTGATCTCACAAAAAAAATAAAACAAACAAACAAAAACCAAACCAAACCAACCAAACAAACAAACAAAAAAACCCCTACTAGTAAATCCTGAAAAAAACCACTTTCACTTGAATAGTTTCTTGGTAAGTCAGATATGCGTTAGAGTCCTGACCTGTTAAATAAGCTGGAGCCCACGTAACAGCATGGGGTGTAAGAATGCTTCTTTCACTGTATAGTGTTTATATTTGGATGGTAGATTTAAGGATTCAAAGCATATCACTTCCATCCCTGGAAAGGTGATGGAACAACTCATCCTGGATGTCATCTCAAACCATGTGGAGAGAAAGATTATCAGGAGTAGTCACTGTGGATGCATCAAGAGGAAATCACACTTGATCAATCTGAGAGTCTTCGGTGATGGCAGAACTGCCTGGGTAGATGAGGGTAGAGTGGAGTGAATGTTGCCTACCTTGACACCAGCAAAGTTTTTGGCACTGTCCCCCATAACATTCTCATAGGCAAACTCAGGAAGTGTAGATACGATGAGTAGGCAGTGAGGTGAATTGAGAACTCAGAAGGTGTGATCAGTGGCACAGTCCAGTAAGAGGCCTGTCACTAATGGTGTCCCCAGAGGTTCTGTACTGGACCCAGCATTGCTTAACTTCTTCACCTGTGACTTGATGAGGATGCCTCCTCAGCAAGTTCACTGACAACACAAAGCTGGGAGGAGTGGCCCACACCCCAGAGGGCTGTGCTGCCCTTCAGAAGGACCTCGACAGGTTGGAGAGGTGGGCAAGAGAAGAACTGTCTGAAATTCAACAAGGGCAAGTGCAAGTCTTGCACCTGGGTAGCAATAACCCCCTGCACCAGCACAGGATGGGGGCCAACATGCNCTGGGTTGCTTTAGGAAGAACGTTGCCAGCAGGTCGAGGGAGGTGATCCTGCCTCACTACTCAGCCCTGGTGAGGCTTCACCTGGAGTGCTGTGTCCAGTTCTGGGCTCCTCAGAATAAGAGAGACATGGAACTCCTGGAGTGGGTCTAGCAGAGGGCTGTGAAGGTGATTGGAGGACTAGAACACCTCACTAATGAGGAAAGCCGAGAGGGCTGAGACTCTTTATTCTGCAGCAGAGACAACAGAGAGGGGATCTTTAATGTATAGTTTAAGGGGACCTTAAATGTATACAAATATCTTAAGGGCAAGTGTCTAGATGGGGCCAGACTATTTTCAGTGATGACCAGCAACAAAACAAGGGGCAATAGGCACAAACTGAAAAACCAGAATTTCCACCTGAACATGAGGAATAATTTCTTTATCATGAGGGTGACAGAGCACTGGAATGGGCTGCCCAAAGAGGCTGGGGAGTCTCCTTCCCTGGAGATATTCATACCTGCCTGGATGTAACCATGTGCAACCTGCTCTAGAAGAACCTGCTTTAGCAGGAGGTTGGACTAGATGATCTTCAGAAGTCCCTTCCAATCCCAAGCATTCTGTAACTCCATGGTACCTAGATATCTTAAAAATACAAACTCAAAACCTCACACTCTCCCCCAGAATGCCAGATCTAGTGTTTACAAGATTTTATTTACAGAAATTCAAGAACATGTGAAAAGTTTGTCTTGACTTCTGTTTGAAATATTCCTCTCATGGAGGTATTATGGCCTTTCTGTACTTGACACCTCAAGTCTGATTCAATCTTTCTGTTTCTTACCAGATAAAGGATTTGAAGGTTTTATGACTGGCCTTTTCTTCAGTATGATATTCATTTTGGTTTTTGCACCTCTCACTTGTTTTCTGATGTTTCAAAGGTAAGAAGGGAATATTGACTGAAGTTGTTAGCAGCACTCCTGTTTTGCTTAACTCTGAGTTTCATAGCGCTGGGCCTTTTTCGTCGTTAAAAGCAACACAACTCGAAGAGCACACAGCATAAAAGCTGCCACACTCATTTCACAGTGAGAGCAATTACAAACCACTATCAGCTGATTAAAATACCTTGTAAAATTCTATAATATTTTGCTTTCGATAAAGTTATCTGACTATTTTCTGTCTTAAACACTATCAGAAATAGCCAGGATCATTTCTCACAGTGCAGAATAGACTATATAGATTGAAAAAACATGCATTTGAATATTATCCTCTTTCAATCCCAACTGATAATCATGTCAATTCTATGGAAATATGAAAGTAAGTTCTAGCAGCCATCTAAGATGTTCTTGCAAACACGTTTGGATATTAACTGTATAAATTATGCACATAAGCAAACAATGAGAAGGAGTAATATAGGGATGAGTAGGAAGAAGAGAAAATAATAAGGGGGCCTTTAAGATGTGGATAAGGTCCACTTCTTTTAGGACAAATTATTTTCTGCAATAATAAAGTCTTTCCCCCAGAAATTAATTTGAGGTACAATATCCAGGGCATATGCTACTACTAATAGAAAATGGCATGCACAGTAATGGGTTCTATTATGAACTTTCTGACAAACTGAATTGTGTGAAACCACTCAAATTACTATTTTGGTATCTTAGAACACTACCCTCCCTGTTTCTTCTTTTTACAAAGCAGCAGCCTCAGAAGCTGAGAGCACAGCTGCTGAAAGACAGATGGTACAACCTGTGGCTTGAAAGCCATACAACATGACATATCCTGCTTTAGCTTAAACTTCCATTCTAGCCACTGGGAAACAAACACTGCACCCCACATGAAGTCTCCCGCCCTCTTACCTTTTCAGATTATACTTTAAGTTGCTATGTATCTGATCCAGCATTTGGACAAGAACTTCTGAGACCTACACAGTAGTTTTTACCTAGAATAAATTTCATTGTGTTAAACATAAGATCACACTTCATTGCCTGGGACCAACAGGAAAGAATAGGGAAAAAAGAAAATCCACACAGCAATCAAGCAGCACACAGGAGCCCTACACATAGGTAGCACTACAAAATAGCAATTGAATTTGTAAATCTGTAGTAGTATTGAACACCTTGAACTGAGATAAAGCTTCTCAGAGATCCCCTCATTTGCCTGTTTGATTTGTAAGAAAGGACTCAACAGACAGCCAAACACTCATCTTCACACAAGTCAGCAAGAAGATTCAGTTACACGACAGCCTCAGTCTTCACCCCAAACCACAGCTTAAACAAAGTACTCTATCAGCCAATGGAGCCTAGATGTAATTTCAAAACAGGAAAACACTGAAGTCAACTCTAAGGCAGAGTTGACTTAAACTCTCATCCTCTCTCACAGCTGTGTTGAGGCTTTTTTTTTTCTTATGGAGGTGAGATACTGTATGTAATAGCTTCCAGAAAGAGCTAAACTTAAAGAATCAGGAAAGAGAAGGAGCTGTGTTGTCCTCTGAAGAGTCTCTTGTGGGCTGCCAGTGCCCATTTCACACGAGCTGAACACAGCAATAGCTTGTTTTTCTAAGTAGAAGCCCAGGAGCAAACACTAAAACAAACTTCCTTCTATGTGTTCCAAAGCCCTTAAGGAAGACGGAGGTTTTGTAGAAATGATAACAAATCAGGATTATACAATTATTAAATGTATAGAAAGAGACAACATTACCAGCATCTGACACAGTTCCTTTATCATTAAACAAAGATGCTAATAATCACTTTTTTTTTTTTTTAAATGGCCACCTGCCCTGGAGGACAGTTGCCAGGCTGACAGTGGGCTGGGCCGGGCCAGGAGGGGGCCAGGTGGGCCTGAGGGATGCCCAGACAGGTGGGAGGGTGGGCAGGGCAGTCATGTTTGGAGGGCTGCTGGTGGATGGTGCGAGGGGGGCCTGTGGTGACACAGTGGGTGAAGGCTAAGGTTAGGGTGGGTAGTGGGTTTTTCTGGGTTTTGGGGGGGGTTTAGGCTGGGCTGGGGCTGTGGGAGGTGCCCAAGCCCTGTGTGGGTGTGGGGAGCCCTTATCTGTGTGCCCGCCCCATCCGGGGGTATGTCAGGATCGCTTCTGTTCTGGCATTGTTGCAGTGAGGGTGGGATGTGCNTGGCATTGCTGCAGTGAGGGTGGGATGTGCTGGGCTTGGCTCACTTGTGGCTTCTGCCCAGGAATGGTTTGTTTTGGAATTATAGTGTCTTGAACGGGTGTTTAGGGCAAGGGAATGTCCCTGGGTTAAAGTGTAGGGGGCTGGGGGCGAAAAGTAGGGAGAGAAAGGCTT
>VXAY01002707.1:418978-521422 GCA_013399855.1 Oxyruncus cristatus | reverse complement strand
CCCCGGGCGCTGGGGCCGCCCCCCCTGGGGCCCGTGGGCGCTGCCCCGCGGGCCGATGCGCGGCCGTGCCCGGAGGAGCGGGAGTGCAGCCTGTCCGCCGACACCGTGCTCGCCCCGCTGCGGGCGGCCCTGGACTCCTGCCGGCCCTCGGTGCAGGTGAGTCCGGGCCCATCCTGCTGCCTCGGACCCCGCGGTGCGGGGGCTGCCTGTCGCCAGGACACCTGAGGGGTGGGGAGAGCCGCTCCTGCCCCGGGCGCTGCCCAGAGGTGGTGGGGGCAGGTCCTCCCGCTCCCAGCTCACCTCTGCTTCCAGAAACAAGTGTGCAATGACATCGGGCGGCGGCTGATAGTGCTGGAGGATGCGTGGGCTCAGGGGAAGCTGTCGGCACCGGTGAGAAAGAGGATGAGCCTCCTGGTGCAAGGTACGGGGCGAGGGGGCTGCAGCCGGGCCAGCAGCAGGCCCTGGGTCAGGGGCACCCGAGGAAGAGTGAATCCGGCACCCCCTGACAGGTTCCCTTCTCCTGGCAGAGCTCCAGCAGCAGCACTGGGATGCGGCTGACGAGATCCACCGCTCTCTCATGGTGGACCACGTGAACGAGGTGAGCCAGTGGATGGTGGGTGTCAAGCGCCTCATCGCCGAGACACGGAACCTGCCTGACGCAGCGATGGATGGCAGCACCGAGGCTGAGCCAGAGACTAAGACAGAGACCGAGCCTGAGACCGAGCCTAAGACCGAGCCCGAGACCGAGCCGGGCCAGGACGAGCCCTGACACCGGGAGTGGGGCTGCGGACTGTGAGTGGGGCAGCCCCTGCCCAGGGCCGCCGGCAGGAGCAGGGCCTCCGCTGCTGGAGGGGAGTCAGGGCACCCCCTCTGCCTCCCAATCCTCATCCAGGAAAAGGGGATTTTAATCATTGCGACATTTTAGTGGCGATTCATTATGTTTAATAAACAACACCAACCTATCCCTGGCCGAAGTCTGCCCGGGGGTTCTGGCACTGGTGGGTCCTGGGGCACCCGGGGCAGCTGGAGACAGGATTGCTGGGTGAGGCTACGGCTGCTTTTTCAGGCTTGGCCAAGGAGCTCCCAGCCAGCAGGATGTGAAGGGAAGAAACCAGCAGCACCTGGCTGGAGCAGGCAGTGCTGTGGGTCCCTGCTGCACTGCCTGGCAAAGCCTGGCCCTTCTGGCCCATTTGGCCATGGGGTGCCTACAGCAGCCCCAGCTCTGCTGCAGGAGGGGTCCAGGCTGGCTGTGGAGGCCAACGTGCCAGCAGTCCCCAGCAGCTCTGCATGGCCAGGGTTTGTGCTGCAGCTACAGCCCCTGCTTCCATCTGGGGTCCTGCCCTCCTGGCACAGTTCAGACTCGAGTTTGGGACACAAGAGATGTAGCCTCAGGGACAGGGAGGTCCAGGAACAATAACGTGCCCACAGTTAGGTGTTAACTGTGCTGTTCCCACCCCGCTCACACTCACCAGCTGCCCCCCATCACAGGCCCAGGCCTTCACCACCCCCCTCTGCAGCCTCCTGGTGCTGCTCAGCCCCCTTCCCTGGGGTGTAAGGACCCCACTGAGCCCCGACAGACACACACCAGGTCAGCACAGGGGTTTCACGGTGTTTATTGATCAAGCATGAGCTCCTAGGCAATTGCACCAGCCACTTGTGCTAGAGCCTGAGGTGTCACATGTCCATCCCCAGCATCAGAGAGGGCTGCAGCCAGCTGGTCACGGTGCCAGCACCTCCACGAGGCCCAGGAACAGGCCCAGCCATGGCCTGGAGACGGGGAGCTGGAAACTCAGATGTCCATCTCAAACTGGTCTTGATCTGCAAAGGGCATGGAGAGATACAGGGCCAGGGTTAGGATGGGGCTGCCCTGGGAGACACAGGCAAGCCAAGGGGTCAGAAGTTGGAACTGGGGCTGGGCTAGGCTCTCCCCTTGACCCTGTGGCCAGGCAGGAGCCCCATGCTCCAGGCAGGTGGTCCATGGGTGGGGGCTGGGCTGCTCACCTGGCATGGCCTCTTTGCTCTCATTCCGCTCCTTGAGCTCCTCCAGCTTGACGAGGCTGGACTGGGCCAGGGATGTGACACCGGGGGTCTGGGGCAGGCAGCAGGGAGGGGTCCTGGCCGCGGGTGAATTCTTGCACTCCAGCAGGAACTTGCGGTCGCAGATGATGTGGGTACCTGCCAAAAGGAGGGGCTGTTAGGCACTGCTGGCCCCGGCCACCCCCTGCCCTGAGTTCCACAGCCCAGAGCAGGGGGTGGGACCCAGTGCTCGGCCATGGCTCGGGGACACATCTGGCTCTGGAGCCACCATGGTGCTTCCTACACCTGTCCTGCCCAGCACCTCTTGCCCACATTGTTCTGCCCTTGAGGCTCCTGGAGCTCTGCAGGGCTCAGCACAGGGGGTCCAGCCTCCACAGGGCTGCCCAACACTAGCCATCCCTGGAGGGCAGGGCCAGCCCAGGGCACACAGCTCAGCCCAAGCCTGGAGGCCAGGCAGCTGCAGCTCCCTGCCCAGGGCCGAGCAGCAAAGGCTGGGTGTCCCACAGGGGCACCCTGGGGACCCTCCCATCAGCTCATTCAGCCACCTGCTGTCCCCTGCACAAGGGCAGCAGCTGGGTTTGATGGGACACCTCCTCCTCCAGCCTGCCAGGTGTGCAGTGCCCACCTGGGGCACAAACTGCCTCCCCCCCATGCCCCAACTGCCTGCCAGCAACGCCTGAGGTCACATCAGCCCATGTGCCACATTTGCTGCCCTGCTGTCCCCTGCCCGGCCATCCCTGCAGCCGAGCACCAGCTCCCTTGCCAGGCTCTGGCAGAGGTGCAGCCCAGGGTGCCAGGGAGCCTGGAGCTCCTCCCTGAGGTGCCAGGGAGCCCAGAGCTCCTGCTTAGCACCATAAACACGTTACACAGCCAATGCCTGCCATGGCCCCACAGCACTGGGCCGGGCTCCTCCACGCCAGAGCAACTTAATCAAAGGCACATGATGGAGACAGGGCCCCACAGGGTGGGCACCTGTGGCTCAACCCAAACATACCCAGCTCACACACTTCCCTGAGGACAGACAGCAAAGAGGACTTGCTCAACAGCCGACCCAGGGGCTTTGGGGGGGGGGTGGGTGTCAGAAGGGGGCAGGAGGGCAGGGGGAAGCTCTGCCACCCAGGGCTGCTGAACTCAGGTGCAAGCAGATTCTCACATTAGCCCCTGTGCCTCCCCCTGAGCCAGCCAGCCCCAACGGACCAGTGCTGCACCCACCAGCCCAGTGGCACTGCCACCAGCCCACTCCCCAGCCCTTGCCTCTGCCTGTGCCCTCCTGTACCACGGGGCAACGATGGCCTGAACTTTGAGTAGCATCTTCCTACAAAGCTTCAGGGTTCCCTTTTCCACTTCAGCTCTGGGCTGCCATCATCACCCCATGGGCCTGCCTGGATCCGGTCTCCAGAGCAGGTGCCCATCCCCATACTGGGTCTTGCCCTGCAGTGTGATGGAGGAGTCTGTGTCACCCTGGAGCTGTAGCCCTCTGGGTTGGGGAGACAGTGGCTCCCTGGGATGGGGCAGGAGGACATGGCAGTGCTTTGCTGCAGCCAGGGAGCCCACAAAAGTCAGCACCTCACCCCCCTCCCGCACCTCACCCTGAGAGCACACACCTACTGCACCATAACACCGCTGGTTTTCAATACAACTGCTAAGACATGTGGCAGAGGGTTGGACTGGGTGATCTTTAAGGTCCCTTTGAACCCAAACCCTTCTCTGACTGATTCTATGTGTTTCTCCTTTGGTGTCTGTACTATCAGTGGGGCAGCAGCAGTTCCAATTTATTTTGCCTTCCTCCTCAAATACCAGGAAAAATATCTGAATACACCATCCAGTAGTGCTTCCGAGGTTGATCTGCCTGCGGTACTCAGATACTGCTTGTGCACTATGGTTTTTAAGTACTTCCTCATGCTTTTCCTGGGGACATTCGGCTGCTGCATGTAAGGATTTGTGGTGGAGGATGTAAGGATAAGGCGGAGGAAGGTGAAGTCTCCACCTGGACTGAGACCACTGAGGGTGGTCCTTTAGATCGGACACTATGTGCACTGCAGTTCCCTGCTTAAGGAATGGACCCAACATTCTGTGTGGTTACTGCATTGCCTTGGAGCACAAACAGAACTAAGCACAGTCCAAGTGTAGAAAGTGGGGAACTGGGTCAGGAATTAATGTTCATCTTAAGCAGAGTGCAAAAATCCCTCTCTTCTTCACAGAAAAGACTTTAGGAGCTCTTACCAGATTTAAAGCGTTACAAGAAGCTTAGAATTAAATAAATCTATTAGATTTTCCTCCAGTGGGAAGCACTTAGTTCCCAAGATCTCCTTCTGGGCAGCTGGTGAAGGAACCCTGCATCTACCCACCACTGCTGTCAGCCCTTACTTGCAGCCCTGAGCAAAACCTCATGTCTTGGGCAACCCACCTGCAAAAGGAGTGCTCGAAGCAGCAGAACTAATCCCAAAAGAACAAAAAGGTAACAGAAGCAGATTCACACCAATAAAAGGCTCACAACTGGCAGGGGGAAGAGCTCTGCAGACATCAATCACAAACACCTGCAGCTCCAAATCCTCACTGCACCCACATGCTCGGAATGTGGCCCTGGGATGTGTCACCAGGCACGGGAGCAGCTACCAAGGACAACAACATCCAGCCCTTCCCAAAATTCTCACACACAACCTATAAATGCTGTTTGCCTTTTATTGAGTATTCAGGTAAATATTTCACATTAATACAGGCTACATAAAGTAGGGCCACTACACGACATGACATTTACTCAGCTTTTCCTTTAAAGTCAGTAAACAATTATACAGGTATTTACCATCCTAAAAGGCTGAAATCGTGTCATCAGCTAGTTCTCTGCTGTATACAAGGAGCACTCAGTAGTGTTTAGCCAAAAGCACTAGTTTTGTCTGATTTTTTAAGTTTAAAGTGGCTAAACTAACTAGAGAACAGAATCAGTTTGTATAGGTAAGTCAATTTGTTGTTATACAACGGGCAATCAAATTTCCATTGTTACAGCCCACAGAAAATCATTTAGGCACATGAAAAAAATCCCCAGGGTTCTTCAAGGTCATAAGGATTCCCAAACCAGGCTAAAAAAGGACAGACCCCCTTAAATCAGTTGACGTACTTGAGATGCATGTTTCCAATGTGAGGTGCCCAGGTGCCAGGCCAAATCTACAGCAAGAAATAAAAAGACAAATCTATTATGAAAACAAATAAAGGTTCCTTTAACAGTGTTTAACCACTAAGGGTGAGCGTAAGGCTTCCCCCAAAATACAATCAGACTGTCCAAAGGCAGGAGCTCTCCAGCTGCAGCCAAGGTCTGACTGACAACCTGCAAGGTGCTGAGCACAGTTACATAAACCCTCTCATGTGTTAACAGTCCATTACCTGGCTGAGCAGTCTTGAAATACTGCTTGTTTTACCTGGAAGGTTTGGTACTGACAACTCCATAGATATTTTATGAACACATACACAGTAGGAAAAAGTCATGCAAACAATCTCAATTCTAGTTTCAAAGAACTGGAAAAAACCAAACATGTCACCAATCCAAAAATGGGTATCACACCGCCGTATAAAGCTCCCGGTAACCACAGGAGAGAAAAGACAGCCACACTACCTGCTGAGCATCAGTACATTCTGTCGAGTTCTGGACAACTTTGATCATGGGATTCCAGGCGGGATCTGGAGTATGGAGCCCGTTAAAGAGGGGCCCTCCTGGGCCATCTGCCAGCTGGGGGTGCGAGGGGATCAGAGTGCCACCGTACATGGAGATGGGCAGGCCCTGAGGGGACAAGAGAGCACTTGGTGAAGGGTGGCTGTGGGACCACGTCTGCCCAGGTGACAGAGGCAGGTCACATCCCACAGAACATTCCCCTAATGGCAGGAATCTCAGCACTGTGAAGGAACACCGGGGCAGAGTATGGGACATGGTGACTCTTCAGAGCTGGAGATTCCAGTCAGCTCAGCCATTTTTCTGAACTTACACCTCTGCAGAGGCTGCAGCACACACAGGCTGCAGCTTTGGGATGAGCCCTCAAAGCCAGGCCAGTGGCTGAACCCAGTGATCTCAGTGGTCCCTCTCTCTGCAGCCCACGACACCCATGGGGTACATGGGGCTGCACTGAGCAGAGCAGAGCACAAGCACAGACTCTGGGTTAAAGATTTTCTGTAATCCCTAATGGACATCTAAAATATTCTGTCAGTTCAGAAAGAGCAAACTACGGAGCAGCTTTCTCCAATTACAAGAATTCTCTCCCTTGTGTGTGAATTATACTGTTCTGCCATGCAGAAGATCCCAAGAGCACATGCTACAGCTCCTTCTGAAATGTGCTGTGAGTCCTCTCCTCTTGCCACTTCCTTAAGTAAGGTGTGTGGTACTGTGGGCATGATTTGTGCTGAAAGCATTAAGCAAACCTTTAATCAGCCTCAAGCGCTGAGCAAGCTTTGTGAAACCTTCCTGAGCCTCTGAGAGAGAGGAGACACTCTGGAGAGCAATGGAGGCCTTCAGGTATTGACCAGAGAACACGTGCAATCTACAACTTCTGGTTTTGTTCATATGTGCCTCCAGGCTTGGGCAGTTCAGGGGTGAAAGGAGGTTCAGGACTGGGATGGTGAGCAATGGCAGCAGAGGTGCACACACACATGGAGTGTGAACAGGCAGAACAGGAGATACAACAAAGTCAGTCCTTGGTCATTTCACAGACTAAATCTAACCCTTTGTAACTTACTTTAGAAAAATCCACAAAACTATTTGGCATAGGTTGGTGGAAAATATTCGAGGGAGCCACTATTCCAGAATCATCTCTCTCCATGGGTTGATGCTGAGAAAATGTGCCTGGGTCTGACAGCTGCTGATGCATTGGATGACTTCCCATAACAGGCTGAGACCAACCTGACAGGCCTTCTGGAAAGGAGATTGAAAATGGAGATTGAAAATTCACCGCAGATACTCTGGAGTAGAATTCAGCAGCTGCACACACCTACATCCACCCAAAGGCTCCTTCAAAACACGCAGCCAGAGGTATCTGAGGGCTCTGCTCTGGCCAAGGCAGACCTGCCACAGCAGAAGGTACCTGCAGGTTTAGACTGATAATCCATTACAGACAGTGCAAACATGCAAACACACCTGTCTGACTTGCATCCCTCTCGCAGGGATGCTGCAGCAGACCCTGTGTAAGGCTGGCTACACATCCTCCTCCCTTCCAGCCTCCCATGTACTGTAGGAACACAGAAAAAAGCTACACACTTGTGACAGGGGCAAAAACAGGGAAAGGGTAGCCTGGTGAGGCCAGGTAAATTTGACCATCCTGATCCTCCAGACAAGGGTGGAGAGGATGGGGACTACCAGGAACTGGGAGTTCCAAGTGTCCACAGCAGAACAATGAAGATCCAACGGAGCTCCCAGCATAGTCTGTGAGCACAGATCAGCTTTCCTTGTAAAAACATAGCAGTGATGAGACACAGGCTAACTAAAGTGTGGAGGGCTTTGCTGGAACACACAACAAATGCAGGACTCAAATGTCTGCCTTTAGAGTTGCCAATGGAAACGCTCTACACCTCAAAAGCTGCACCTCCTTCTTTCCACAAAAACTTCACTTCCCAGCACTGACACCAGCTCTCCCTTCAGGATACACTGCACGGAAGCTGAGTATCGACTGTGGAACTTTATTCCTCCTCAACTTTCCTTTCCCAGTCCCTCTGAGAGGCCCTGGAAGTTTCTCTGGGCTGCCCCGGGCTGTACAACACTTACCAGACACACTGTTCACTCCAAAGGACCAGATGCCGCTGTGGCCCACAGGGGCTGTGAAGTTGGTTCCCAAGGGCGTCGGAGTGACGGAGCCTCCCTGCCGGATCCTGGCGAGTCTCTCTGTCCCAATGGGAGGGGGGACCTTTCGATCTTGGTTGGCATTACCCGTTTTTGGCTGGCCCAGGTTAGAAGGTGCAGAAGCAGCTGAGAGGGGCGAAGATGATCCTGAGGAAACTGATGGAATAGGAGATTCACCTGCTGAAAAGAGTATTTCTTGTGCTTAATTACACACAAAGCACAAGAGGTATTAAGCATAAATGCCACCCGCTCTATCCCTCCCAATATTATCTCAAAGCAAATGATAAAATGTTTTAAAGGCTTTTTTTTTGCAAGCATTCTTCAAGTCTTGCACAGAAATTCTGTCTGCAAGTTATTTTAACTCTCAAAATCAAACATTATAACACAAATGCTTTCAGCTATTGGAATCGTGATAGTCTCATGACATAGCAGTGTATCTAAATTAACTACAAGAAAGAATAAGAAACATGGAAGAGTTTCAGGAAGAGGTGAAAACATCAGCCAAAATACCACAAATATCTGAACAGCCTGGTTTTGGTATCTACCACTTCCAGCAGAAGAGAAATCAGACAGCTTCCCAAAGCCACAGGTGTGACCTAAGAGCGTAAGTCCCGCCAACTTCAGAAGCGTCACTGACTCTCCTGGGAAAATCCAACTTCCTTTGAGCACTCCTTTAAACATTTTGGTTCTTAAACTCAAGAGTGGCACTGAGGTTGCATGCAGTGACATGAAAAACCTCTTCAGCTAAGATTCTGAATTAAAGACCCATGTTTTCTGTAAAGCTACTTCCATGTTCTTCCCATTAGGAGGAAACCTCCCACTGTTACCTCGGATGATGCTCAAATATTTTGGAACATTTTAAGTATAATTCCAGATCCCAATAAAAAAAAGAAAAAAGAAAAAAAAGGCAAGTATAACTTCAAACTATGGCAAACATGACATTTTCACCTAATACTGCACTCAAACTACTTAGAGGGGAATTTTTAGCTTGGTATAATCACCTCCACTCCCCACAGCTTTGTGCCCTTTCCTCTTAGAGCCTACAATGACTTGTTTTTTTGCCCAAATACACCTTTAGTAATGCTACCAGAACTAATGGCATGGCGAAAAAAACCCATAAAATAGCACGGCTTGGGATTTGCACGCCATCCCCACAGCCGCTAAAAGCAATTGGAAAGCATTTTGTGCATCAGTGGGTAACTTCCCCTCAAGTTAGAAATCTACCAAAGACAATAGCTATGAATTTATAGTTAACTAAGACAGACCCATGAAGTTCCTACATGAATTTGTTGCGCTTGTCCAAGGATGTGGTGAAAAATGCTGTCTGTTAAAGCTGGGAGTCCCAACAGGCGCTGGCCCTTGAAGGTAAACCCGTGCTCCTTGTATGTTTGCTGAAAAGCCTGTCAAAGGACCTGAAGAAGAAGTTGTAGAGCTGTTGGATGGATCTAGAGAGGGTAAGCCTGAAATAAACATAAATTTGATTAAATATTTCTCTTTGGGAACCTGCTTCAAAGCACCAGAGAAAGTTAGTGCTTCCAAATATAATTAAAGCATCGCATCCCCTTCGGGAGTATCTGCACATGGTAAGGTCATTTTACAGGTGCACAACTCTCCCTTAGAAACCACAGAGGCATTTCTGGAGGCTCTCTGGTTTGGCCTCAAGTTTTAGCAAAAACAGCCATCCCTTTGGTCACTGAAAGGAATGATCTTGGCAGGGAGGGCAGAGCAGGAGATCTGGGAGTGGCCAGGATCTTTGCTTACAGAAAAGCCACACAAATCCAACAGGGATACAGGGCTCTGTGAAAGTCCCAGGAGAATCCAGCACCCGGGAAGGAGTTCTCTGCAGGATGGACTTTGCCATCCCATAGGTATACATTCACGTAGAGATCAGTCAGAGCATGCTGTGGCCAGAGACAGGGCTGACGTGGCACAGCAGCACAGGGGAGGGGGCTGCTCTTCCTCCAGGGATGTGTGAGAGGGAGAGAGAGATGGAGAAAGAGTTCAAAGTCCCACAAAAATTATTAACAAGGGGGAATCACAGTTTTTTTAATAAGACAAAGCTTTTAAGTACTTTTCCAAAATGCTGTAAAAGCTCTTATCACACGTTATTACCTGAAAGCAGAAACGGGCATGGCCATATGTTCACCTGAGTTTTGGGTTTAGTTTCAAGGGCCTACTAAACAAGGTTAGTTTCAAAACCACTTAAACATTTCAAAATGACCACAACCAGGACCAGCCTACGTTACTGCAGAGCGAGGTTGAAGGCTGTACCTACGCACACCCCAGCACAAACAGCAGTGGTGCCAGGCAGTACCTCAGGTCACAGACTAGAGGGGCACCTTTCAGCACCTGGATAGTTCCTAAAAAACAGGTCTTTTCCCCCCAGTATCATCAACCAAGTCAACCTTACTGCTTCCAGAAGTGCCAGATCCAACCTGCTCATGTGGACCGAAATTACCTGCTGGATTTGAAGGAGGTATTTTTCTCACTAGCCTAAAGGTTAAAAAGAGAAGTCTCCCTTACAGCCAAGGAGAAATACACCCCCCTCTGCTGGAACACAGAGTGCTCAGCTGAGGGACCCCAGCATGGGAGGACAGTCTTCCCAGGTTTGTCACAGCACAAAGTGCAGGACCCCATGGCTCCAAGGAGGATGCCAATGCCTGTGACTGCACTGGGGTTGACCTGAGTTTGCCTGGAGTTACTGCCTGGCTCCAGCACCTGCAGCCCCTGAGCATCTCCCATGGAGCCAGGGACAGGACACTCTGGCCAACCCTCCACCCACAAATGTGGCTGCCAAATGCCTCTGTGATGACCAATTCCACCACAAATCAAAACAGGAGCTGCCATCTGGCTGACAAGCCACCAAAGATCCCGAGTCTGCCCCAGACAGAATGGTAACAGAGGTGCTGCTGCCCATGGGCACTGTTGGGTTCCTAAACAGAGAACAAGGTGGGGATTATGACAAAAACAGTTCTTCTGCAGGAGAGGGATGTCCAGCCGTGTCTCTGGATGGCTCAGGAGGATGATGGGTACACAACTTTTGGGTATACAGCTTGTGAAGTACGACTGGACAGGCAAGACCATTTCAGCACTGCTGGGTATGTTCCATGTGCTGAAGGGAGTGTGACAGCCAGAGATCCAAAAATCCACAGTTTTCAGGTCATAAAGAACACATTTTATCGTTATATTGTCCTTTCTAAAAGTGGATGAAAACTTGGCTTGATATTAAAAATACCTATTCTGAACAATGACTTAGCAAATTCTGATTGCAGTAATGAGCTTGCTATTCATGTACTTAACAAAAAAAATCAGGTTTTGTAGCACTAAAACCTTCTGCAGTTACTTGGGCCATGAACTCAAACTCCTCATCGTGCTCTGGAAGCATAACTGAGCTTTTGAGAGGAGTACATTGATCTCACACAAACTCTGCTCAAAATTCAGTTTATCAAAGCCCCCAGGCACTTCTGCAGATGCTGCTTATTGCAAGGGCTACCTCCACCTTTAGAGAAACAGCCACAACACTCGGTCGCTCCATTTGAAACAGAGTCCATTTCACATAATTCCACACTCAGGAGCTGCTTCCTAAGTTGCCATTATTTTAAGTTTCAAGACTTCTTTTAATAAGCAAGGTCTCAAACCCCTTCTTAAAATGCAAAGGAAAGAAGTAACAAGTAGATTTCTTTTGGTCTTCTCCACAGCCTCCTCAAATGGTTGGGCTAAGTCTGCCCTCAATATGCAAGCTGCCAGGATAAGAGACCCAAAATGTGGGACAAACAGGCCATTTCCAGAACAGATCCACAGCCAGTAAGATCTGCAGGGGGATCTGTGCCTGGTGAACTGGTGAAGAAGAGAAAACTCAGGCTGCAGCTGAGCTTACCCATGAACAGGAAAAGCAGAATGCCCAAACTCCACCCTGAGGTGAGAATTTGTTAAGAAAAGGCTGCTTTAGTGCACAAATGATAGCAGATCTCCACCAAATCAGTTTAGAGGTGGTCACCAAGGCATATTATTTGTGGAAAAGTTTCCAGGGCCCAACTGTGCAAGACAGGCACAAAAGACACACCCCTGCTCCCTGAGGTGTAGAGTTACATCTGAGATCAGAGCGTGGGTGGCCACCTGTTCCAAAGCCCTTACCATCCCCTCTCACCACACGGAATTGCCAGACCAGGCCCAGGCTGCTCCTTGTCCATTGTGCTGCTGTGGGCCAAAGGATGAGCCAGCAGTGACTGGCTCTTCTGCTCCTTCCCAAAATCTCATGAACCCTCTCACTGAGCCCTGTGGAAACAGCCATGGGAGTCCCCAGCTCAACCCACCTTGGAGGCTGAGCTGGGGACAAGCCATTGAATGAGATGGATGAACAGACCACACTTGGACTCTGACGGAAGGTGTTGGAGAAGTCCTCAGCCTACTGTGCCCATTCCTTTCCTCACTATCACACCTTCCAGGCACCCCCTTCTCCCCAGGCTCCCCTAAACCTGTGTGACAGACAATTTAGATTCTGAAACAAAGGTGATCAAAAGCAGTGGGAAGTAAAATGACATTAAATGAATCAACTGAGGACCTGACTAATCAGTCACTCCTGCCAAGCACAAGTTCAGCAGTACACCTACCTATTTGCACTTTTTCTTCACTTTGCAATATCCTAATCAAATCCCAGCTCAGAAAAAACGTGTTCTATCCAAATATTTTTGAGCTTCAGTTGAGAACTTCACACTTAATCTCCCCAAAGTCCACTGCGTGAGCTCTCTTTGGCTACCTACCTAACCTTCCTAACGCAGGGTAGAAACAGATTTACACTGCCTTTTAAATACTTACAGTCATTTAAGGATATATAAAGGATCCGCACAGCAAACAGATGACCTTTGCATAAGGAAACAGCAAAGTGCTTTGCTGTTGTGGGAAGTCCCAGTCAGTGTTGGCAACACACAGGATGCCATGGTCAGAGAAATCAACAGACCTCACTTGCCATAGGCTTCCTGCCCCAGGGGTTATTTCAGCAACAGCCAACTCCCAGTCTAGAGGAAAAGCTGAGCCACTGTCAAGTGTTTCTGGAGCCTGCTGAGGGTCTGGCAGCTCTTTATTAACAGTCTCTGACAAACAAGGTCCAGTTACTTTACCTCCCCCATCTGGTTCTGCTTACTAGGCTGAGACAGGACGGGGCTCAGAGCTCTAGGTGTGCCCTGGCTTTGCAGAGCTATATAGCCCAGATTAAACTAATAAGCAAACTACAGTCATACCAAACACCCCAGTTTTGTGGTTAAAGCCAGTCAGAGAGCAGCCTACTGGTTTGCAGAAGTCCTGCAAGTTTGTAAATCAACTGAGAGAAGCGTGAATGCTGCAAATCTCCTTTAACCACCATCACATCTCCCAAATGCTCCCTTCTCCTTTAGTCTGCAAGTCAGACTACTTGACTTGTCCCAGCCCAGCATTTGAGTTTTGTCCCAGCATCAGTCCAAGTACCCCAACACACTGTGTGGGTAAGGTTCTCCAGCTCCCCCAGGGCACCCCACAGCCACCATGGCAAGGGCAAAGGGTGGCACAGAACAGATCTCTTGAGGGTCCCTTCTGGCCAAATAGGTGCAGCCAGTTGTCTGCAACATAGTTGGAATGCTAAGATCCTTCAGGTAGAGCATAGCAAGGGCAGGGAGCTCAATGTCAGTGCTCCTAACCCATTTCAAATAAATCCAGATAAGCTTGGACTGCTACACAGAACTTTCTAATAAAACACCCCATGCAGTAGCACCCCAATTTCCCAAAGCACAAAATAAGCTTATTAAAATCCCAGAGCCGTATCAGGAATCAAAAGGCACAGAGAGTTTCCCCTCGCTGAGTCAAACTGGAGTCTCACATAAAATACGGAACACATGCATACAGTCACTGCTGCAGCTGGAACCTCCACGAGTCCTCAGGTTTGGCAACACCCCACAGTGTGTTCCATTCTAACCCAAACCCTAAAATCAGTACTACTCTACAAACTGGTGGGAGCATTCCTGGGTCTTACAGAGGACAAGCAATGCAATGTCTGCAATCTTCCCAACACCTAACAGCCTAGAAGAGCTGAAGAAGAAAAGAATCATCAACATTTTAAAGAGCACTTGGAAAAAACAGGCAATCCTCATTACACGAGCATTCTCTAACTGTCATTTGTAGACTACTTCTCCATCAGTTTGAGATGATCAAAGTGCAACAGCTGGAGAATCTTGTCCAGTGCACAACCTTAACGACTTACCTACAGGACTAGTTGAAACCCGTTGGGAAGGTGGCCTGAAACCAGGAGCCTTGGAGTTGTCAGGATGGACGTTTTCCACGTGTCCTAGCACAGAGTTATTCAGAAAGGTAGACTGAACAGTGAAAGATGGGTCAGCTGCTGCTCGGGTAGAGAGTGGACAGTCTCCCCATGCTTGGTTAGCTGGCACCTGGTTGCTATCAAAAAGACTACTAAAGTGATTGAAGAGCGTTGCTGGCCCAAAGGCAGGAGGCAATGATTTGTTTGCTGGGTTAATGTGCATCTGAGAACCATTCATAACGTTCATGGCTGACGAAAGCTGCACTGCAGCAGGTGGACCTTGCGAAGGTGTTAAAGGAACTTGATTCGTAACAAAAATAGACTGAGGATCTTGATGGAGGTTTGCATTTGGTACCACTGAATAGAAAGAACCTCTGGACTGCATCCTGTGAGTAACTCGAGGTGCTGGTACAGCTACTTGAGGTAAGTTACTGTTGTCCTGATTATCTGCAACAACTGACCTGGGCGACGCTAAGCTTAAAGGAGCAGTTTCCGAGCTGGATGAGAAAGGCATCGACACGGAAGGGCTGATCTCCGACATGCTGGTTGGCAGTATCTCCTCCTGGGCGTTACTGAGTGGGGCGGGGCTGTTCGAGGGGCGAGTCTCGGTGCCCCCCGAGCTGCTGCTGGCTGACATACTGCAACTGCTTGCGACTGAAGCTGGTGTGTTTGCGGGCGGCTGCTCCGGGGTCTGCACCTTCTCCTTGGGCGCTGAGACAGCCGAGAACGAGTCCGCTTTCAGCGCGGAATGCTGCGCTGTTGGAGCGCTGGAGGGCAGGAATGCTGTGGGCACCTGCCCGTTGTTTGCGGGGGCAGAGGGAACTGAGGGCAGAGTGCTACAGGTGCTCGTCACAGTTGAGATGGCTGTGGCTGCAGCGCTCGTCTTGGGAACGCAGGCGAAGAGCTGCTTCCTGACCGAGGAGGGAGTCCGGTTACTGGTCACGCACAGCGGCTGGGTGGAAGCAGTTACAGGTGAGGCGGTAACGGGACAACTGGACGTAGCTAATCCGGGAGACTCCGTCTGCAAAACATTTCCATTCTGGCTACCTACACGACTCGAACTATTATGCTTTGGAGAGCTGTTTGTGCTGCCAGGGTTAACTGGTCTCACCGGGAATGGTCCCCAAGTGTTCGGTGAAGGTGAAAAGGTTCCTCCAAATTGGGCCATAGGTAAGCGAGGGTGCCGGATCTGTTGCATAGTTTGGGCAGCCAGCAAGGCAAAATGAGGGTGAGAGTAAGCGAGAGGAAGAGACACTGGAAAAGACGAGCGCACGTTTGCAGGGACATTCTTGTTCAGTTTGTTAGTAGGCTGGAAAGTCGATAGTGTTGATGACTGTGACGTGACGAGGGGTGGTGCTCCAAGAGGAAAGGAGCTCTTGCTGGAAGCAGTCGCAGTGCTGACTCCAGATGAAAAGTTTGCATGGATTGATTTGGTGCTCGAAGCAGGCGTTCTTATATGGGTTTTAGGAATCAAGTCTTCCAGTTCCTTGGCAGGATCCTGAATAAGGGCATTGATGAGTTGCACTGCGTATCGCGTGGACTCTGTACCACCCCTAGATTAAACACAAACAGGTTTATCTTTCGCAAAAGGAAACCCCACTTTGCACACCATTCTGTAGCCTCAATGTCATACTGATCTGTAAGTCTACTGCATGTTTACTCCAGTAAGTTATTTCTTGACTTCTGTGTATCTTAAGGATTATCTCTGAAGTCAACTGTCGGCATATCTTGGCAGCAGGAATGTGTGCTCTATTCAGTACCAAGAAGCTAAATAGGTCCTGCCTTAAAAAGCAATCAAGCTTCTCAATAAATTAGTTGAGTCAGTGGACTGATTCAAGACTTTCATTTTAAGATACTGTACCTTATAGTGATCATTCTCTCTCCATTCTTATCTTTTTGCTTATCAACATCAATGTGGGCGCCAGTGACATCTTGAATTGCCGTGATGTTGCACCCACCTCTTCCCATTATTCTAGATACGACAGAAGCTGGGACTGATAATTTCTTTGACCTAAATCACAAAGATCAGAAATCTGTGAAATGCATTGTCTGACAGTGGCTGAAGCAATATTCTCAAGTTTCAGGGCAGTAAGTGGTTTTCTGCTGATCCTTTCTTCACCCTTTGGAGCCTTCTCAAATTCTCCCACTCAAATTATTCATCCTCAGTACCTGACAAGGACTCTCCAGAAGCATTTATTCCAGCACTACTCTAACACAGATATATGTGCCTCACATTGCTTCAGAAACACTTCTGGATTTTATCTTATCTTGTGTACCACTCCAAAGTGAGACAAACTCTTAGTTTATCAACTTAAACTTACATAAACAGCACCGCTTCAAATATAAAAGCCCATAGCTTAGCTTTTACAGCAAGGAGAAGGTGGCTTTCCAGTGTTTCTCCAGTGATCAGCTCTGTAATACCCCCTGCATCCACAAGCTTGGAGTATTCACCTCTTTCAGACCTCAAGATCTGGAAGCGCAGTGTCACCACTAAACAACAGTGGGTGGCAAATGGTGAAGGTGTGTCGTGGTGGGGGTGGGCAATGACACAAAGACCTTTATTGTAACAGCTCGCAGACATTTATACTCTCCAGTGGACATACGTGTCAGTTCACAATAGGTGCACTTAGCAAAACACATATCAGGAATGGCCAAGCCTGCAGTCTCCACAAATCCACAGTAACTCTGCAAAACTTTGCAACCCACCATAAAGGTGTGCAGGGCTGGGATTTGGGGAGCTGCTGGAAGCCCCTGTGATGGCAGCCGAGACTTGCAAAAACAGGCTCACTGTCAGGCCACAATGCTGTCACCAGAGTCAGTCGGTTTAGGGTTTTCACGTGATTCACGTGGTATTGGTGTGTCAGTGCACACACACAGTATTGGGAAGTCTTGGAATACGAGCTCTGCTTGCATCCAGACCCCAGCTGTGGTCTCTGGGCCACCACTGTCCCCAGACTTTATGGTGTGGACTTCTGGCACCCATACACTGCCTTCAGGCTTGCTAGTGATGTGCCTGGCTCAACGTCGAACAATTAGAGAGGATTCAAAGGGGGTTCAGAAACTACTGATCACAGTGCAGGTGCCTCTGAACATGAGACAGATCCCCACCACCCCCTGGAAAGGCTGCCAGCTTCACTAAGCTGTTCCAATCCTGGAAACTATTCCAGTTCTTGATCCTTAAGAAATTGTTTCTCATTTAAGAGGACATAAAGGAAACACCTTTTATTCTAAACATCTAAATAAATGGAAATGTTCTAAAGCATCACCTCATGTTGCTAAGGTGGTTTTCTTTCCCCCTCTCCTGCCAAGACAGCACACTACAACCACCTCTGCCATCCCCAGAACTTCACAATATGCACCCAGTTCTATCCCATGGCTGTTTCCTGCTTTGGGTTTTCTTCCCCCCGCTCCAAACTCAAGGCTCCTCTCAAGACAGACATAACAGTCACACCCTATCAAACCAGACCTTCCATCATCACCTAACTTTCAAGAACACCCACACTGCTCACAGGGCTCCTTGACTGTACCTTGGTCTGCTTCCACCTCAGCCCACTGGGAACCCCAGGGAGACATTTCTCCTCCAGGAGAGCCCACTCCAGTGCTCAGTCCCCTCCCACCCACCACCCACAGTCCTTTCCCTCCCCCCCTGCCCAGGCTGATGGTGTTGACCTGGAGAAGTGTCCCAAGCAGTACCTTTTTGCTCCAGAACAGCAGCGCCCTCCTCTCTGCAGTTGAAATTGCTCAATCGGTGTTGGCTGCAGAGTGTTGCTGGGGGGAGGGTCTTTCAAAACTCTGCCCACTTGCCTGTCAGGGGCAGAAGGATGTTTGTATCCATTACTTTGATAGACATCCTTTCTAGCTGGGGGATCACTCACAGGGAAAGGGAAGGATTCTTGTTGAGACCAGGAGAGGCTTTGGGAGAGGAAGCCATGCAGCTCCTGGGCACTGGGACTGCACGTCTATGGTCATCAACAAAGCTCTTTGGCAGGACACACTTCCATCAGCCAGGGCACAGCAAACACCAGTGCAGAACTGTATGGAACGTTCCTCATGGCACAGGGAAGGAGGACAGGGTGGGTTCTGAATGCCATCTCTAGAACCCTGCCATGGCCAGAAGAGCAGGCAACACCCACGTGAGCAGTTGAGCTGAGCTGGTGAGACTCGAGAGCCCCAGGAGAGCTGGAGCAGCCACAGGTCAGAGGTGGATCAGCTGCTCTCTGGAGGGTTCCTGCCCAAGAGGGGGACAGGCTGCTACCACACACCCAGCAAGGCCACGGCACTGTGGAGAGCCCCACTGGTGACCGCATCAAAAGACAGAGGCCAAACCAACTCTCCAAGGGCTCAAACACCTAAATTTTCATATTAAACTGCCTTTTTAAGCCTTTATTAAGAACAGTCTGTAGCTTCCCCTGATATGAAAGCATTAAATTCTCTGTACAATTATGGTCTTTGCACACAGCCTGAAATTCTCCAAAATGAGCATCTGGTCACTGTCACTGCAGAACACAAAAACAGAAGGGCTTCATAAGAGCATCCAAAAGCATCTGACACCTGAATGTTCATGCTGTATTCCTTTTTGATAAAGAGAACAAAACCAGGAAAGCCAGATGACCATACAAGTTACAAGCAGTAGATATCATAAAGGTTACAAAAAAGATAATGGGGTGTTAATGGTCATACAATAAACCCCACCACATTTTCAAAGGAAAAATCTGCTTTACAAAAAATCTTTAAATCTCACTGTACCTCTAAGCACTCACTTTTAGGTGACAAAATTTTCCATGGAACAAGTGACCAAGGTCACTGCTCAAAGTACAGTAAATTCTGGCCTTGAAGAGATCATCCACCTCTCCTCTGCTCACATCCATCCTGCCCTTAGTTCACGTGCAATCATCTGCTGTAGGGCTTTTCACTGCCCTCTGCTCCCTTCCCCTTTTATCTTTACTCCACTGAACTTACAGGAGAAGAAAACTGTCGTATCAAATAAAATGGTCATGTCATGCTGACGTTAAGTTAGTGAGGAGTTACTACAAATTAGGACTGCAATTGGTTTTCACAGCACTGCAAGAGTAAGGGGGGTAGATTTTTGTAAGTTAATTCTAGAATTATATAACCATGCTGGACATTCTGTATTTGAGAATGGTTTACAAGCTAAAAAGTTCACTGATAGTTTTTAAGCACAGAATTAAAGCCTTTACCTTCTAACCACTTCTTTCCAGCCTTCTTCTCTTTTCTGGCCTCTTTTTGGACTGGTCAGATTCAGCTTTACATTTGGAGAGGTCAGAGGCAGGGAGACAGACTTATAAGTAGTCGACAAGGAATTCGAATGACCTTCACTATCAAGTCTGGGAACAGAAATATACTGATTACAAATCACAGTATAAAATGACAGCATGAAGTTTACATTTCTGCAGCTTGAAACTAGTAGCATGAACTGTTTTCATTCTTATTTTCTACCTGGAACAACTGTTGGGTGATTTTGGGGAGGGTTATTTTTTACCTTTCATTCAAGACTATGCCCTTCCTCCAAAAAGCAGAGTGTTAAAGTGAGTTAAATAATACCAGAAGCACTAAGAATAGAATAGTTTATAATAGGTGGTACACAGCCTCTTAGACACCTCCTGATTTTGTGTCTATATTGTGTTTTCCCCTCTTGAAAAGCAATGTTTAGGCAATAAACTTTTTGAGATGGCAGCATTTTCTCTCTTTACCTTAATAAGTTCTAGCTCTCTGATAATACAACTACCCAAGGCATTTGAAAATTCTGTGGACAACCTGTCCTCAGATAATGAAAACTGAGGCAAAGAGAACAAGAAAATGCATGTGAAAGAAAAGAACAAAGTCCACTGGGAAATATCAATACCAGAGTAAACTTTAAAAGCTTTTCCCTGCTTTATCTGAAAATATCTAGTTATTTTTCCAGAAGAGCATTGCTATGAAGTCTGAGTTTCAGTTTCAATTACAGTAGCATTGTCATCAGCATGTCTGTGATTAAAGAGAAGAGAAATTCAGGAAGGGCAAAAATTTAGAAATGATTGTGAGACAAAGTCTGCCTAGTGCAAGAGCCAAAGAGCACCTGCAGAAGTCAATAAATATACTAGCCCCACTTACATAATGTCTGATTCCTCAGTGTACTTTATCTAACAGAAGAACCACCTCTAACAAGGAGTCAGAAATATGCATTTAGCTTGTCCTCAGCACCCCAAGACTCTTGTAGGAGACCTTGGATGAAAGGGTCAAGGCTGAAACAATTCATGTTCATAGGACAGAACAGAAGCAAATTCCAATTTCTAACATTCCTAAGGGGAGCCCAAAACACACCCCCCCAACCACAAGGGCTGATGAATCCACTACTTCTACACCTAACTTGGGGGGGGGGGGAAGGAGAAAGAAAAAAGAAAATCCCAACTCTCTTCCCACTCCCAGACAAAGTCCTCAGTCAGTCTGACAACAGCCCTTTTTGATGCCATGAAGTTTGTGTTCTTATTGAAGATGGGTTCTTAGTCCGTCCAGTATCCTGCAGATCATCCCCTGTATCCTCTCCCCTCCCTTAGTGCAGGAAATGGAAATTAAAAAGACAAGTATGGAGGGTCAGATGTGTACTAATTAGATATAAAAATAACCAAACATTACAGACCCAGAGGGGATCTGAGGTTTCTGACTCAGACCAATGAGCTATTCAGAAACTGGTGGTGTAAAAGTTATCAGCACACTCCGTGGCAACTGAATGATCTCTTAAACTGTTCACATGGTCCCTGTATATTCCCTAAGTTCTTATGGGTCTCACCTCTGGCTTGACAAGCTTAAATCAAACTGGCCATCCACCTGGCAGGTGAAATGCTCAGAGTCATCAACTTCTTCCCTCCTTCAAACAAAGAGATTACAAGTCAAATGAGTTAATGATGAAACCATAAAACAGTCAACAGGTCACAAAACCACTTCTGTAAGTGGATGATAAGTAAAGCTGGTACTTCCTTGAAGTCCCAGCATATTCACTTTAAAATCTATTCTAATAAAGCTGACACTGGAACACAGATGCTTAAAGAGCATGTAGAGCCATTTTGCTCAAACAGTATTTCAAATAAGGCAGAAATGCAAAAAAAAAATATTTATTTTTACCATTTTAAAGAGGTTGTGTTCAACACACTTGACAGCATTACGTAAAAGCTACACAAATAAAACAGACTGAGTCTCTCCAGGCTTTGGGGATGTACTTGTTGGTGGAGAGCTTAAGCTACTGACATAGGTGAAACCTTGTGAAACAACAGCAAATTAAGGAATTAACAGGGTAGTCTCACCTGGTTGGTGTTTTGGAAGCTGAGGTGCTGGTTTTCTCTTCCTGAGAGGGGATGAGCAGTGAGGCAAAGCGCCGCTCCGAGGAATTCGTATCCATTGTGAAGTTCAGCTCTTGGCTCTTCCCTCCACTGCTGCTTTCACTGTTGCAGTCTGTGCTATCCAAGTTATCTGAATCACTGTTCCCACTTGCACCACCACCTCTTGGCTCTCCATTTATTTTATTTTTATCTGCTTTTTGCTGTGCTAGAGATATATGCTGATCTGGCAAAATTATCTGCATATTCTGAGGAGTCTCTTTTGTTTTATTTTTCTTATTTTTTCTGTTTGTGCTGGGGGTAGTCACCACATTAGCTCTCTTCTTCCCAAAGGCATTTGTGAAGGTAGTTGAAGTTGCAGAAATTCCAATTGTAGTTGTAGTAGTTGCACTTGGAGGCTCTATAGGAACTTCTTGCTCCACTGAAAGAAAAACAGTTGATGTACAATCAGAACCCATAATATATAGAAGTCAGTGCCCTGACTGAACACACCACAGCTAAAGTTATGCTCCTTGCTGAGCTGTCAGAAAACCTGCACTACATTTAGGTGTAAATCCTCCAAGAGTGAAAGACTCATGAACAAACTGGGGGGGGGAAACATACAAGGGAAGGGGGTAAAAAAGTGAATAAAGGAGTTTTGCCAGGAACTGTGACTGTGTAGGGAAGAACCAGGGCAGCGGCCATGCAACAGTGCCACAGAAAGAGAGACCAGCTTTCAAACATATTCCCTTGACAGTTAGAAAAAGGCACCCCCACAACTACACTGTTCATAGAAACACTTGTTCTTTACCTTCATCATCGTTTTCTTCTTCATCGTCATCTTCTTGAAGTTCCAGAGTTTCCTTGGGCTTGTTTTCTTCATCTTCTTCTTGTTTTCTTTTTTGTTCCTCTTTCTTCTTCTTTCTCTTTTCCTTCCTTTTCTCCCTTTTAGCTGCAAGAGCTTGTTTTCTGCTCTCCTCTCTTGACTATGTAGGAGAAAAAGATGAATATTTAAACATTTTCACACAAACTATATTATCCTTATATTTCAGATCTTCCCGAGAAATCTGAGGGGAGGGAGAAAGGAGAGAGCATGATGAACTAGGACATCACATACTGAATCATTACACAGAAACTGGGCAGACCTTATGGAACAACAGGACTTGCTGGTCCAAGAACTTTAATGAATAACAACAGAATAACAACCAAAACAGAGCTATTACAAAAATACAGTTTTACTGGAAAACCAGCAAAATCTCTCATCCTCTCAGTCCTTTCTCAAACAAACATTTAATAACCTCAGTAATATTTTTGCAGCGACGTTCACATCTTTGATTCAACAGTCAGTACTCAAAAGGGTATTTTACATAAAACTGCCCTAATTTTAACCACTTTTTTAATATATGGAATCAGTCATCTATGTTGCACTGAAGTTATGCACAGCAACTGATGTGTGTTAATACACTACTGTGGAAATCGTCAAAAACTGTAAGAACATCATAAAAGAGAGCCCGCTCAAGAGTGTGTAAGTGCTTTACTTTGGGACACTGCACAGTATTTTCAGTGAGGGAGAAGGGGATTTTCCCCATTATCTGCTCAATTCCAATGAACAGAAGACCATAAAATACTTATGGATTATGATTTACAATACATAAGCACACCATGAGACTGGAGACCTCCCTTACTCCCACATCCTCTGCTCTGAGATGATTCCAGAAAGCTACTGCCTAAGGAAACTATTGCTAAGTCCAAGCTTTCCTAAAAAAGGACAGTGGAGTGGCTGAAGCAGAGTCAGTTCTAATTAGCCACCCTCAGCATATGCCTCACTTATATATTAGAGGAAGGAACACACAGTCACAGCACAAGAAGCAGCAAAGGAAACACAGACTATGGGTTCACATACAGTTCAAAGCACTCTGCTACAGGACAGAGATGCTCTACTCACTTTTTCCAGGTCTAGCTCCTTCAGCAATATAGTTGCATTCTTATTGGCTTCCGCAGCCTGCTGGTCTTTAGCTTTCACAATTGTCTCCACACACTGGTGACACTTTTTCAATAGGTCCTGGAATACAAACTTGTCTTACTACCTCCGTAAGAAACTAAAATTGAGGAGTGAGGGTTACCCTAAAACCAAAGATTGGCTCCCCTGTTATCATAAACATGCAAACTATTTCACAGAACAGGACCGTAAATGCTGATTTATTTTTTAAGTTCTGTATTAAAAAGGAGACATGCAAACAGTTCAGTTTTTGAACACTTAAAAAACTTCCCATGTATATTTTTGCTGAAAATTCAGGGCAGGGTCTCATGCCCAGTTCCAACTCACCTTGTCTGTGATGGTCGCTATGTAGCGCATGCACTCAATGTCTGAAGGAAACTGGTTAACTTCTTTCACCAGGAACTGAACTACTTTCACGTGCCCCTAGAACAGCAAAGAAAATTCTAACCTCTTGTATACAATTGTCAACACTCACCATCAAAATACACGTTTGATATCTCTCAGTCCAATGCAAAAGACTTGTAATAAGCAAGAACATTTCCGATGAGCTGCTGTTTGGGGAGAAGGGCAGTTACTATTTGCTTGGTGCTGAAGCACAGCTACTGTTCTGCTTCAGGGTGGCAAAGACAAGCTCTTCCACAAGTTTTTGTTATGTTAAAATACAAGGACGAAATGAGGCCCAAGGACAGGCAGATTTTCATATTTTTAGTAACAGCCAGGACAACACTCTTTAGACACCATCTCTCACCCAATCCACTCTTTTGCCACTCACACTGTGGAACTAACAGACTGCTCAGTTACAAGGAAAGTCTGATCAGAGAACTGAGCCACCTGTATGTTATCCTGGCAAGCACATTCCTTTGCTACTGGGATACACTGTGCAACTACACACAGGACCCAACTGTTGCTTCTGAAGTTATGTGAAAGCAGACAGCAGTGGCACGCTCAGCACGGCTGTTTGTCAAAAAAGCTGCACACTTATTTGCTGTTTTGCTAAAGGCAAAGGAGCTACAGTTAATAAATTCCTCTGCTACAGCTGTGCTCCTTGCATCCAACACCACAATTGATGGAACCATCACAAAGCATCGTTCTTCTGGCCAAGAAGAAAAGGCAGTAGGTGACAAAAGAGCTGACTACACAAAGTGTCCCACCAGAACAGATTAGGAACAGAACAGGAGAAGCACAAAGGAATTCGCACAGCTTATTCCAGACTGGTACTGTGTTCATCTTAAAAGCAGGACTGAAACAAGCAGTACAGTCCAGAAAGGTACAGGGACCTATGGAAACCTCAAACCGGCCAAGTCTCAAACAGTGCAAGTTTTTGGACAGTGTACAACTGGAAATAATAAAGTGAATATGGTTTCTGGAACAGTTTTTCACCTCTCAAAAATGGGATCTGTGTGAAGTACAGCAATTATGATTACATTAAGGCAGGTATTTTATCAAAGTATTCATTTTGCTGAGTTATATTTGATTCTTCCCAAACCAAGCGTTCAGATTCCAGACCAAGAGAGAAGCACTGTTTTGAAAACATAAGTTGGTCTCCTACCTTGCGAAATGCTGACATAAGAGGGGTAATTTTCCTATTATCTGCAGCATCCACGTCTGCTCCTGCTTGGACAAGCAGCTGGACCACATCGTAGTGCCCACCATTCGCTGCCAGCCACAGTGGGGTGTTTCCTTTCTTGTTCCGAACATCGATGTGCGCTCCTCTGAAAACACACAAATGGAACAGAGTGAAACAGGGGATAAGTGAAGGTAGAAGACAGCAAGATCACAAAAGATCAGAGTACAACTGGATATAGAACTTTAATAACTGTAATATAGTGGTTAAATATGTCCCTTAAATTTGCGGTTTGATTTCTGACATAGTGGCGCAGGGATTATTTAAATCTCCCTGACAGAAACGAGCACTCACTTTGTGTCACCTATTGCAGCACTCGCTTTGTGTCACCTATTGCAGCACTCGCTTTGTGTCACCTATTGCACCATAGGTATGCAACCAGCAACCTTTAAATTATCATCAGTGTGGTGACTATCCACAGGACGAAGCAGCCCCTTGAGATTTTAGCAGTGCACAGTGTTCTGCTTGAAAAGCTCAAGAGCTACTTCCAGGCTTTGCCCCACAAGTGACAGTGAGGATGAGCAGAAGAAATGTGCCACTAATCACAAAGCCATAGATGGTTTGGGTTGGAAGAGACCTTAAAGATCATCTCATTCCAACCCCCTCGCCATGGGCTGGGATGTCACCCATGAGATCAGGTTGCTCAGAGCCCTGTCCAACCCTTGAACACTTAATGAGAAGACACGATTTACCGATTAATGAGGAGCTCACAGAACTTGTAGTGACCCTTGTCTGCTGCAATGGTTAAAGCTGTGTCTCTTGAGGAAGGCACAGGTGGGGCATTCACATCTGCTCCTTTATCAAGGAGAACCCTTCCAACCTCTGCATAGCCTCCTGAAGCCGCTTCCATCAGAGGTGTGAGACCAGTCTGTGCAAAGAGAACAAGTTATTCTGTGAAATCTGTACAATATACTTTGGATAAGACATAAATGATTCCTACAAAGGGAAATAAGATTTTTTTATTTAGCTGCCTATATTTAGTTTAGGAGCCTAGCATCTCAAAAACACCCAAAAAAACCAACAAAAAACCCCCCAACAACAAAACAGAACACCCACACACAAATCAACCAAACCAACCCAAAACCCAGACACTCTTGGGCTTTGATTTATACAAACTCAAGCAAACTGTTGACTAAGAACCACCAGATACCTGTCTCAACAGCAAAAGCAAAGTTTGTAACAGGATCTCTATAACAGAGGTTAGAACAGATTCAAATGAAGACACAAGTGTTTCTACAAAAATACTGAGAAACTGGCTTTATAGCTTTTCTCTAGCCTCCCTTAGCACTGAGACTGATCTGGGCCCAACTTAGTTGCCAGGCCAGACTGTTAAATAAACTTACACCAGCTGCTAACATGCCCAACTGACCATTTGAGAGCTGGCTTTTATCCATATCCCCTTTTCTCCAGCCACAGTCATTCCAGAAGCAGGCGGGGTAGACAGACACAGCAATTATTTCAGCAGCCTTAGGAGTTACCAAAAATTCCTTTGTGCTGGGGAAATCAGTCTGGCTGTCTACACAAGCTTTAAGCTTGCTTTATGGCAGGAGACACAAAGCTGTCCCAGAGCACCAAAGGATGGGACCTGTGGAGCATTTCAGAGGCACAGAAGGTCACAGTACTGAAGCCATGGGTTCTACAGCAACGTAAAATCTTTACAAAAAGTCTGACTGCACTACTTCTGTTGTAGACAAGAAGTCTGTTCTACATGAGAATCACAAGCAACACTATTCTCTCCTGCCTAGACTTCACTTATATGTAAAAATACCTGTTCTGTTAACAAGTATCAAGTCAAGTTTAGACAAGAGCGAAAGTAAGTTTCATTACGAGCTCAGATGAACCAGTCAGTTTTTCCCTAATGCAAAAAAAAAAAAAATTATCACCGATGCCTTTTTTTTTTCTTTAAAGAAACCACACATTTCAGAACATTTAAATGCTCTGATGTAATAACTCCTCTGAGCTGGAGAGGCTCAAAGTCACAGGAACTTTGAAGACACTTGATGGCCCAGAAGCAATAAGTCATAAGGAAAGGTGAATGCCCCCCTTACCTTTGCCCTGTGCTCGACATTGGCCTTCCTGTCCAGGAGCAGACTGACCACCTCTGCCCGGCCCTGGAAGCAGGCCAGGGTGAGGGCTGTGTTCCGGTTGGTCTCAATTTGGGCATTAATATCTGAACCCATATCAAGCAGCAGCTTCACAGCAGGAACGTGGCCATTCATAGCGGCCAACATCAGAGGAGAAATTCCCAGCTTACTCCCAGTCCTAAGGGAAAGAAACACAACTGCAATGCCCAGAGCTGGAGGAAAACTCCAAGAGCTTTCCAAATGTATCCAAGAGCAACAAAATGACAGAGAAGAACATATAACCTATACAAATACAGACACTGACCTAAAATAGCAGCATTTTTAACTGGTTGGGAAAAACCATAAGAGGAACTATATGCAATAGGCAACTGCAATTTATAAACAAGGAAAATACATTTCAGCTTTCAGACATCCTGATGGCTGAAGCACACATAAGCCTTAAGCTACGTTTACGAAAAATCAAACCTGCATCTGATTCATTCAGAGAAACACATGTTTCTAGCACAGCTGCAGTTCTAACTTTCTCTAGTTAACAGTTATCTCACTCTATCTAGTGATAGAATATATGTGAGCTTTCTTAAAGTGAATGGAGAAGAGGCTTAAGAGACATAGCTGTGCAAATTTGTTCCTCTCCCTGAAAAAGATATTTTCAAACAAAACCAAACAGAGCTGCCCTGAGCACTTTGGCTGGTTCCTTTACCCAGTTCTATCAGAAATAGTTTGACTTCCAGACCCCAGAATGGTGGATGAGGGAAAGAGAAAGAATAGGTTTGCAAACTATACTACCTTAAAATTTAGGTGTAAGTCAGATGAAGTTTGTGATAGCTACAGGCAATTTAATAGCGTTAAGATAATGTGAGCATACAGGATAACAACAGTGTAGAAAGGCTGCAAGGAGCTCTGAAAGCACCCGAGATTCCAACCTGTGCCTCAGTACAGAGCCAACACAGAACGTCTGTGCCATGCTGCAGCTCAGTTGGTTACATGGTACCTTACCTGGAATTAATTTCTGCCCCAGCATTGAGAAGAATCTTGATGATATTAACATAGCCCCCAGATGCAGCAAGGCTTAATGGCGTGTAATCTGACACATTCCTGTGTTCTTTATTTGCTCCCCGGGCCAACAGCAAATCAACAACCTGAAAAAACAGCACGTGTGTGAACAGCCATATCGTGGACTTTGCCGATATCCAGGGAGTGAAAGGATGTTATCACAGCTTCAAACTTTCCAGTGTGCTACCAGCTTCCCTTGTCAATAGACAGGATTCCACAGGAATATCTCTACCCTCTTCTACTTGACTTTTCCCCTACCTCTGTGCAGCCTCCCCAGCCCATGAGCACAGCAGCTGAGCACTTGTCTGCCAGAAAGATTATTTCACCTACACAAGAATGCAAGGCTTTAGAGTGAAGCTCTTCCTCTGAATCTTCAAGTTTGCAAACAAGGGATCTACCCCACTCCCATAATGTCCCACACTGTTTGAGCACCTCTTTCAGAAACTCCCACAACTTTAATTCAAATGACACTTGAGCCAAGTTGGACCACCCATATTACGTGGGCTTTAAAAAAAACACATGGTAGAAATCAGTGACTGATATTCACGGGACCAGCATGAGAAAGGACACCCCTATCAGAAGTTGCTTAGGAGAAACAAAACGGGTAAATTGAAACCTTTTGGGTGATATATTGCACTTCAGTGCACCTCATTTTGCTACTAACATAGGCTAGGTGATTTCCAAATACGCCAGAAATAAGGCTGCCTCAGAAGTTGCTAAGCCAGAAATGTAAGACTGGCATAAGAAAAAAAAAAATAAAGAGGAAGAACAAAAGACTTGAGTTGTTCAACACCTAATGCTCCCACAGGCCACACCGATCCTGTGCTCTATTTGTGAGAAGTACTTTTAC
The DNA here is from genome assembly GCA_013399855.1 of Oxyruncus cristatus. NCBI lineage: Eukaryota > Metazoa > Chordata > Aves > Passeriformes > Cotingidae > Oxyruncus > Oxyruncus cristatus. Next base: position 492,364 of record VXAY01002707.1, on the reverse strand, counting down.
TGTTAAGAATCTTCAATTCAAAGGTAAAGTGGAAACTTTCCAATTTTGGCCAACTATTTGAATCTTTAAATTAATCTAGCACAGATCCCTTGGCCATCACCATGCCATCTCTTAAGCAAGTATGCACATGACTGAAGTAGGAAGAATTTAACAAATCTTATTTGGACAACAACACCACACACAAAAAAATCTGACATCCTTAAAAGCCTGGTACAATGTGCCCTGCATTGCATCTGCACTCATCAGCCCCAAAGACATATACTGCTCACACAAAATTCCAGTCCCTGTGTGCCTGCACCAGCTGTTTCAGTTTTGAAAGCTGGAAGATGAATAAGGGAAGTGTTCAGTGAATAAAGTTATTCGATAAACATCTCTGCTGCCCTCACAGGAGTCCCTACCTTGTGAAGACACACTGATTGAAGATAGATCACAAGTGATCAAAAGTGACCACCACCATTAGCTAACAAAACTGGGACAGAGCAAGGGAGGGAAGAAAAAAAAGCCTTAAATTTCTTCTTCCTTTCTTGGAAGAAAAAAAAGCCTTAAATTAGTCACAGCTAACAGAGGTGAAAAACCTTCCACAAAAAAAGAAGGATTTATCATCAAAGAAGAACCCCAATTCAGTACAAATAAAAACTATCCACAACTAACAACTCAAGCCCTTTGAGGACACGTGTCTGTACCTCCTGGCGTCCACCAGAGCATGCCAAGGAAAGCGGAGTATCCTTTGTGCGCTCGGACTGTGCTTCAATATCCCCACCTTTGTCCAGCAGAATTTCCACGACACCAACATGTCCAGCAGTTGCAGCCAGAATCAAAGGCGTAAAACCTAGAGATGTGACATGGTGTTAGAAGCAGCCTTGAGTATCTCAGAAGTGTTATTAAGGAGCAAAATGCACAAAACAGTTAATTCATAATGAATTCTATTGTTCAGAGATGTCTTCCTCAGACTGGGGGTTTCCTGGCATAGGCCACAACCTCAGAGCCTTTCCCAAACCTCTTTTGCCCCTGCCACATCAAGGCTCTGATTCCAGCCAAAGGCTCTGCAAAAAAAACCTAGACAGTGATTGCAATAACCAGTTTGGATTAAGCTCCAACCAATTCCTCTCTCTGCAGAAGCCACCGTTTTCTGCTTAATTCCTACTCAGTGAAGCTCCAACCAGTGACCACATCTGCCCTGGGTGTGTTGCTGCTTGCCAGTGGTCTGGGTGAGCTCCAAGGTGTGTGGTGTGATGGCTTCGCTCTCTCAGCTTTAGAAGAGTGGAGATTTTGTTGAACTCTGTTACTGAGAACAGTGATACCCAACCTGACAACTGTTACCCTTCAGCTCTGCCAGCCAAGGTTGGACAGTTACCCCATCAGCCTTGGCTTGCCAAGGTTTTTTTGCAGAGTGAATCACAAGGCCCAAAGTGCCTCACGTTTCACAAATGTGCTTAAGATCCCATCCAGGTGAACATCTTTCAAAAATGCAGGCAGAAGTGCACACAGTGTCACTGGCTTTGTATGGCACGTGAAGTGCAAAAATACACTTTTTTGCAAGCTCCTGGTAACGTTCTGAAGCAACGAGTCCCAGATACCGTTTTGAAGCTGGCTGTTTCATGCTGCAGTTCATGCTTGAACTGTGCTACTGTTCTGTTTTAACTCACCCTTCTTATCTCTGTGTTCAATGTTGGCACCACGAGCGATCAGCACGGACACAAGTTCCTCGTGCCCTCCCGCACAAGCGAGGGTCAGAGCAGTGTCGTGATTACTCTCAGTCTGCACAGGGTGGGGGGGGCAGTGGGGAAGAAACAGAAATTCAGAAATTAAAAATAAAGAGAACTTTAATATTTCTACAACAGTACTTAGATTAATCCCACCTCCCTCCCCCCTTTCAGGAAGCAATTCCACTCAAACCCAGCTGCCATTACTCACGTGTGCATCGATGTCCACTGAGGGGTACATGGGCAGCACGGACTGGGAGGGCACATTGCTTGATGCCTGCGGGCAGGGTTCAGGCGTCGGGGACTCTGTGGTGTGCGAGGAGCTGGTGGAGCCACTGGGCACTCTGCTGTTCACAGCTGAAAAGTAACACCACGCTGTTAATCCACCCTTAGGAATGTTGTATTTTTATACGAAAAATATTAAGTCCCGTAAAACTGCAATGGTGTAATATCAAAACAGTAATGGGGGGGAAACAAATTAAGTGTTCCTACAAACAAAAAGCAGCTTTCCAGCAGTTAAACGGTGTAAGCATCATCTCCAAACTGTGGTAAGTTAGGAAATAATTTTATGAATTAGTCTGTATGCATTACAAGTGAATTATGAAGGTGATTAGTTACCCTTTTTGAATTGTAACCTTCACTGTTAAGAGTTCAATCATATGCTCAGTCTAAGCAGGCAAACGATTTATCACTAACACACAACCTAATGTTCAGAAATACAGACTTATTCTGGACTTTCAAAATTTTTCATGTAAAGGTTAGTGCACACTTAGCCTCCAGAGGAGCTTTTCAGAGCAAGGTGACTGACAGCAACTCCCACTATTAATCACGTCTCAGAGTTAAACCAACCCAGGAAGGTAGAAGGGAAGGAGACAGGAGGGGGCAGTCAACAAAAACAAGAAAGCTGAAAACTGTGCTCCCTAAAATTTATTCTCCCTGATGTACAGCCTGTAAAAGATGTCATCCTGAAGATCCAGCACAGCTCAGCGACACAGGGAATGCAATTTTATCTTATTTTTAAAAAATAACATTTTTTTAAAAAAATGGGTAATTGAGAATTAGATTTTTTTCACCTAGTTTTAAATGAACAAGCAGAGAAATCCCCCTGCACTTACCACTATGGGGCCAGGACCTCTGCCTGCCTCTGCAGCCAGATGAGAGTCCAAGGGGGACCTGGATCTCTGAAGGCTCAGTTGGATTACCTGTCAGGAAGGTCTAACACACCTATACACTCATTTCATGGGCTCTTTAGTCACAGTAATTCCTGCTGATAGAGCAGCTGGATTTGACAAGTATTGTCACTGCTGGATTGCCAAATGTCTCTATTGTGCAGTCTCATCAGACAGAGCTCCCAGTGAGCTTCAGTTATTCCAAAACACACAGTATTTTGCAGTATTTCTGGAAGAAGCAGCTGAAGGAAAACACTAACAACTACAGGTAAGTGTTTTGCTTTTGTCCAAGTGCTTCAAGCATTAAATGAAGATGAAGGATGAACTCAAACCCATGTATGACTTAGAGGAAAATTTTGCCAACCTTTCCCAGCTCGACCTTACTCATTCCATTGACAAATTACACACCAGCAATTACTCACAGGAAAATAGTGTAGGTGGAAAAGTTCTAGAAAATCCCCAACACAACCACTAATACTCCAATTCAGCCTGTGTGTGACAAAGGAAACACAGACCAGAGCACACTTAGATGGGTCACTTCCACTGGGTTCTGGAAACTCGGAGAGGGTTGTCACTGAAATTTGGGAAGATGGCAGTTTCCAGCTGTATTTTTTAAGTAAAGCATTCTCCTCCGTGCATCAGCAAAACCAGCATTAACATTTGGTCACCACATTTAAGCAACAAAGTACTGGATCTGAATTCCCTTTACAACCTTCACCAGCAAACCAGGTTTGTATCAAAAGTTTCAAGTACAAAAGCTCTCACTTCATCTGCTTGTTATGGATTACCACTTTTAGCAGCAAATGGGTACTAATTAATGCAATACAATTGTTTTCTTGCTCAATGCACTGAAGCGCACAGTAATAAGAGGATTTCTAAAGATTATTCCTTCCAAAATACCAGACACCAAATCACCCTGTTAAGGACTTTTGTGAAATCAAGCTGGTCCTTCCTCATGGAAGACACTGGCTCAATGTTTTTGGATTCTTGCAGCTATAGATACACATAAAACCACATGCATGTGCTGTGGATGCAGAGCAGGGTGTGCACTGGAGCCAGTTTTAGGGTCCTTTATGTAAAATATTCAGTGTTGCTGCCACAGGTTCCACAAATTCTCTGTATTTCACAACCATGACTGAAAATGTCCAAGTATTTCTTGCATACTTCAGATTTTCATCATGTGCTTGAAACGTGTGAGTGTGTGTTAAGCACTTCACTTGAACAGTAACAACGTTGTCAAATGGGAGAGAGAACACCAAAAGGCAGCAGAAATGCACATAAACCCTGCACTGATATCCCAATTAAAATAAAATCTAACAACAAATGTTCCTCCCAAACCCACCATTTAATTATCCCCTCTATAACTGCCAAGTTTACAGAATTGCAGGATCTTTCAAACTGTCCATTTTTGTTCCCTCAGTGTGATCAGCAAGATGGGCCCATGGAGCAAAACACACTGAGAACTTCTGCCTCCACTTTCATGGGGCTGATTTAACTCAGCCCAAGTTACACAGCAAAATACATATATTTTTAACTTAAAGACGAACTTGCAGCAATGGTTCCAATGTGGCATTAACGTGGAACAGCTGTGAAACCACAGCTCAGCAGTGAGGGCAGCACTGGCACTGCCTGTGACTCCAAGGAAAGGCTGGCTGGAGGGGATAAACCATGGCTCCCAGGAAAGGCTGGCTGGAGGGGACAGACCCAACTGAGGTGGATGAGCACCTGCAGCATCTCTATGCCGAATTAAAATGTGTAGCTTTCACCCTCTGAGGAGAAAACGGGAGAACTTTCCAACATGCAGATTGCTTCCTACTGAAGAGGTTTTTTGTCTTCACATCAGGAAGGGCACTGATAGACACAATGATAGCCAGGCTTTGATTAAAAATTTCAACAAAATTCATTTTCACAAGGTGAGCTTCACATAATGCTAGTTTTGTGATGTAGGTTTTAGATGTTCCCATAGACTTCAATATTTAAAACATTTGTTTTTTAAAAAAATATTATTCTACACATGACAAAATGCAGGTTTCCTCACATGCTATGAAGGGCTTGCAATGTTCCCAAGGGTCTGTCTTTGTATCAGTGTGAAGCCGAGCACTGGTCTCCAAAGACATGGATGACTATTTCCCGAAGTTATGAGAAAATATCAAAGGAAACATACGTAAAACAACAGAAAGCAAGAACTTGGTATTTTATACAATAAAACTCTGGATGCACTTACAGAACCTGGAGCAAAGCTCTGGATGAGATTTCAGCTGTAGGCTGAAACTCTGTCTACCGAACTGCTGCCGTGCCGTGAGCATGGACACTCAGGAATACTGGGCTTGGATTTCACTTCCCTTTCCTCAAAGGAACTGGGATTTTTAGGACAAAGAGAACCATATTTTTTTATGCCTGAGCAGCCTTTTAGCCTGTCCATGCAGCTCCTCAGTAATCTGCTACTGCACAGAGGCTTTTGCACATTGGTAACTGCAGCTCCTTTCATGAGTCACCATTTCTCAATCCAGATTATCCCAGTAACCAGTTTTACTCCAAACACCAATCCTAAACACAGTAATTCAAGTGTCAGCTTCCAAATCCTTACTTTAAAATACCATAATTCTGTATCAGTGACTACAACCAGAATTTCAGAATTGAGTAAGTTTCTCAGAAGACACCTGAAATTTCAGTTTAGAAACATGAGCTTAAAGGAGGAAAGTGGGACAGCTGAGTAAAACAAAGAGAAATAAAAATATTCCAACTAAAGACAAAGCCCAGCAACAGAGAAAAGAAAGTTCCTCATCTTTGATACTCTAAACCAGAAAAAAAAATTCAATTCAGATACTGCCAACTAAGAAATCTACTATGGTAAATGCAGAACTTGAACTGAAATGAAGCTCCAACTATGCAAGACAAGAGGCTGCAAGAAACCAAATACTGAGTAATGAAAATGGTAATGTGTTCCAAACTAAATTGTTGCATTCTCACTCTAAACTGCACCATGTCTCTGTCTCTTTTGTAAACCTGATTAAAATTTTGACTGTAGTAAATCACATCTTCAGCATAGGATTAGGTGCAAGATTTTTGCATCAGCACATCTAAATACTCCATTACAACCCAAACATTCTGGTGTGGAAAGAGATGCTTTGTTTTTAGGTTTTACCTGACTTTCCAAAAGGTACTTGAGTACTTCTGTGTAGCTTTATGAGAGATGGGACACAGATACGAATCTGCCCACGACTCACTGCCAGGCAGGTGCCACTTTGCACTCTGACATCCACAACCTCAACACCTCAGAGCTGACAGACTGTGCCAGCAGACACAGAGAAATGCTCAGATAAACACTCCATTTATATATGTTTTCACTGTTAAGTTGGTCAGCAAAATAAAGAAATGCAAGTGCTTTACAGAAATGCAAATTCTCCCTTACAACTGGTCCCAACTGAGGCTTGGAAAAATTTGCCTCCTGCAGCATAAGATCACAGAATGCTTGAGGTGGAAGGAACCTTAAAGCTCTTGTTCCACCCCCTGCCATGGGCAGGGACACCTTCCACTAGCCCAGGTTTGCTCCAAGCCCTGTCCAACCTGGCCTTGGACACTTCCAGGGATGGGGCAGCCACAGCTTCTCTGGGCAACCTGTGCCAGGGCCTCCCCACCCTCACAGGGAACAATTTCTTCCCAATATCCCATCTAACCCTTCCTGCTGTCTGTAGGAAGCCATTCCCCCTTGTCCTGTCCCTCCAGGTCCTTGTCCAAAGTCTCTCTCCAGCCCTCTTGGAGCCCCTTTAGGCACTGGAAGGGGTTCCAAGGTCTCTCCAAATCCTTCTCTTCTCCAAGCTGAACACCCCCAGCTATCCCACCCCATCTCCAGCCTTGGAGCATCTCCTCTGGATATCACCACTGGTATGAGCAACAGGAAAAGCTATTCCAGGATAAAAGGAAAAAGCATTTCTGTTCCTCTGAAGGAGCCCCCATCCAAACTGGAATACTTAGCAGGAATAGAAATGTTCATACCTCTTTGAAAGCCACAGTCACTCACCACTATCACAGCAGCTCCAGCAGTGGGATTAAGGGGACAAAAACTCCCTAAAATCCAGGTCTTCCATGCACAAGCCCCTGAACCATTTTACCTGGATCTGTAGCACACATGTAAAAATCAGTTCCTGTAAGAGTTTTTACTGCTCAAAATTTCTTAAAAAAATTAAGGGCTAATTGGCAAGTTTGTGGAAAAAAAAGCGCACTTTAAATATGGATCGAAGAGTTCAGAGTATGAGTAGGAAAGTTTACAGTTCGTTTTTACATGGACACAATCCTACTCTATCTCAGATTTATAATTTCCCTGGGGACACTTTTACACAGTCTGGATTTAAAAAGTGAGAAAATTATCTATCTCCCAACAATTTTTCTTTTGGGGGAAGAGAAGTAAAACAAATTTAGGAATTTCAAGAAGAAAATATATTTCAATGAAGCAACATCAACACACTTTTGCAGAAGCCTCTGTAATTTGCCAGCTAAAGTTTTCCTTGAGTTGCATTTCTGTAAATGTAGTTTCTAATAGTTGCAGAAGAGGGTGCTATTTGTAGTTATTTTTGAAATTAGTATATCTCACTTCTTAGCAAAAAAATGTCTTTAATTACTGAGCAAAAACAGTAACCAGTTTCAGAAAATGAACCAATATCTATCCAAGGGTTTTGAAATTATTTTTATGACGACTTTTAAGATGGTTTTTCTGGTTGTTTGTAATCTTTTTTTGCACAGCACAGTTCTCACACTGCAGTACTTTTCATTGTAGGGGCACTGGACATAACACAAGTTGCTGACCACGAGGGGCTAGAGACTCCACAGCCTCGTGCCAAACACGTTCAACTCTCAGCCACTACTCCGAAGATCAAGACCTCGCTGATCATGTTTTGTATCAACCATTGAAATTTTCCTCCTCACACGCTCCAGTACTAAAATTTTGAGTAATAAAAATTGAAAATGTTTTAATGCTGGCCGAGTATTCTGAAGAGCACCACAGAGCAGATGCCAGAACAGGGGGAACTAACACCAATGCTCTACAAAACAAGAGGCATCACTGGAATTACACCAACGAGCAGATGGGAGTGGTACAAGCACCCCACTACTGTGGGTTCTGTGGGAGGCTGCAAAGTCACAGGTAGTCTCAACTTGCATGAGCTTGATGCAATTACAATTCCAAAGACTGCCAGGAACGGCTGGCCACAGATCTCACCAACACTTCTACAACCATGACATAAACTTCAGAGGACAGGGCAGCAACCATGAAACGGGAAGGGTAGGGGGAGACACAGAGGAAAATAATGGGCAGAGGGACAGGCACAGGGCACAAAGAAAAGCTGAAAAGCACCGAATTAAAAAAAAATAAAAATAAAAGCAAAACTACAGACCCAACAACACTAGCTATATCCTACATACCTCCAGCAGCAAACCTCAATCCTAGTCAAATCCACAAAATGAAGTGACCCAAAGCGATCCCTCTTTTTGCACAAGGGGACTCAAACACCCCGATGTGTGGGAACTCCCATTCCTCTTCACACTGTATCAATACTTGGAAGGTATGTTGGGGTTTTTGCTTTTCTTCCGGCTAACAGGACATATTTTTGCCATGTGGAACATCTAAACAGCAGATATTCCCATACAATCAGGCTTTAGTGGGGACTCTGCAAACATAAGCCATCACAGAACGGAGCAGCTGTGCATGGATTCCAGGCTGTGTTTTAGCTCCAGCAGCAAGGAGAAGGGCACATTTGTCGTTACAAGTGACAATTTGTTTTTTTCTAGAGATGGTTATCACATGGAAGAAAGTCACTGAGGTATAAGCCTGCATAGAAAATTCTACAGAAGATACAAATCTGCCATGCTTTCTGGTTTCCTAATGGGCACTATCAATGACGAGGCTTTATAAAGAAGCACAGAAAAAGATGAGGCCAAAGCGGCTAAAACAGGTGTCCAGTACAGGAAGCTTTGCACTTTGGAAAAAAAAAAGGTATTTAAAAGTCTCATGTTAGAATTGGGAGTCACTGTTAGGATTAATAGCACTAATCAGGAACTTCATTCTCAAGCAAGTATTCCCAAACTGGAAAACCCCAAGATGTATTTGGAGGGAAGGAGAGAGAAGGAAACTGAGCACACAAATTAATGTAAAAATAGGTATATTTCTTAACCCACCTGCTATTAGGTCATCAAGAGTGTCGGTAAGCGTCTGTGCTGGAGTGGCAACCATTAATCCGTCTGGTTCTTGAACTAAGAGCCCCTGCCCAGCAATTTGCTGCTGCTGTCCTACATCCTGCTGATTCCCTAATGCTTTCTGAAGTTCAAGAGACTCTGTCCCATTATAACCTAAGTTACCAGAAAAATTACATTGCGGTGCTGCCAAAGGCTGGATGGGGACAAACTCTATTTGTTCAGCAGGTGGTGGAGACCGGTGTTGCTCGTCATCTTTAGACAAGATTGTGTCAACCTGAGGTAACCCTGAAAAGTTATCCTCTGGCAGACCCTTATCGGCTTCCACTTCTGGGAAGACCCCTGTAAGTGAGCACTGCTGCTGCAGGGCAGGTGGTGTGTCTGTCTGACCTTTGGTCTCCAAATATTCTTTGGTAAACTGCTGTTGGGTTTTCATCTGCAACTGCCTTTCCACCTTCTGCAGCTCCTTCAATATTTTCTTCTTCTTCTGTACTTGTTCTTCTCTGTTCTTTTTAAGTTCTTCAATCTTATCTTTATTTAAAGGTTCACCTTGAATTAATTCCAATGATTTAAGTTGTGCTTTTTCAATAGCACTAATTCTCTGTCCAAGTTCATTCAGCTTGCCTTCAGTCTCTTCTACTATGCATTCCAAAGGCTGGTATGGGTGAAAAGGTGGCAGTAGGTCCTTATCTGCTACCTGCAGGGAACTTGACTTCTGCTTGGATGCACCTAAGCACATGAAAAATGTTTGAAAAAATGCCATGCTGAAGATACCCCAAACCTCCCCTCTCACCCACCAAAAAAAAAAAAAAAAAAAGGAAGTTTACAACTAACACTGCACATCCGTCAAAGCACAGAAAGGCAAACCCTACACTCCATGTTAAGACAAGAGAGGAGAAGGAATATAGCTGGAATTTTCAATATTGATCCTCACAGCCCTTTGAACAGCTATTTTAATCTTAAAGAATAAGGAGCTTTTACAGTTTCTGACATACATGACAATGCACTTCGCAAGGAAATCAGCAGGAAAAGCAAGACAATTTACGTAATTTACGGAGTTCCCAAAGTTCCTCTGTGTGTGCAGAGCAATTAAACTATGAGTATTTTCCAGAGGCTGACTTCCAACAGCAAGTTTACAAATCTACAGTTGAGAGCAGACTAACCTGACAATAAGATCAGTCCTTGGTATTGGGATTTCTCCAAACACCTTTACATTCACCTTTATATTACAAACAGAATCTGCCACTGCAAACTTAGTGCATACCAACGGATTGTGAAGTTTTAGCACCTTTTTGAAAGTTCTGAGACAAAACTAACAACAACTTGCTCACCTCCCCTTCCAGTAACAAATGAACAATTCTATTCTATTCTGAACGATTCGATTAACAATTCACTACTAAGGCTTTAAAACTAACCTTCACCAAGGCCCATGAAGCCAGGGCAGCACTGCCCCAAGTGCTGACTGTCCTCGAGCAAACCCATGGCAGCTTTCCTGAAAGCCACATCTGGGAAACTCCACTCACATCTTGCTAAAAGGAATCTATTATGTGTTAAAATCTTAATGATGACTTCAGTGTCAGAAACTTTAATTAAAAACGTGGAAGGTTTTAGCCTGATCAAATAATTCCCTGCACTAAAACTCATTTGCTATACCCAAGCAGCGATATATGAAGCCTTAAAAAAAAAAAAAAAAAAAAAAGAAAACCTGAAGGTTTACAAAGCAGACTAATACAATTAATCATTAAAAGGGGAACTAAAAGTATGTACAGTTTGAGCCAGGGTTTAATAAAGTTACCTAAACATCACACAGTTAAGTCAAAGTTTGGATGCAAGAAATAGGTCCCAGATCAGTTACCAGTTCTGGAAGGATTAAGTTTCCAAAAACACAGTTTTATTTCTCTCTAGGCCATCCTTCACCAAAACACAAGTGACTTCATCTTGCAGTGCTGTCAAAGCAGGAGTCACACACACCTCACTCTTAAATGAATACTTCTTGGAGCAACTAATCGTAAAAACAAACAAAGGTGAGGTTTTTCTCTTATAAAGAGAAAGAACAAATATTAAAATAGAATTGAACTGACTCTGTGCTGAATACCTTCACCAGACTCCCTGGAGTGAAAGCAAACTCTATCTAATTTTAACGGAAAAAACAAGAACCTTACTAACCCCAGGAAACAACCCAGCCTCCCACAGCCACCCTTCAATAACCCCAGGTAACAGCCCAGCATCCCACAGCCATTGGAGACACCCTGCAGGACTCTCCTTCTCCAGCTCCATACTCTGTGCAGGTCAGTAGTTCCAGCTGAGCACCTCTCCCCACCACGACTGCTATTTTGTCTCTGAACCATAAGTGAGCCCCCAGACCATTTCTCAGCAGAAAATAAGAAATTTGGGTGAAGTTCAGCAATCCCTTGCTCTGTGCTGGCTGCTGTAACCGATGGCTGTTTGGCTTTGTCCTGCACTCAGAGTTTACAGTTATCCTTCCATTTTAACAGGTGTAACTTGTAAGTTTTTGAGACCACTCTTGAAAAACATATTTGCACTCACAAAAAAAAAAAAAAAATCTCTGAAAGGCTTGTCTTTACCTTTGTTTTGAAACTAAGCTGCTTCACTGCTGAGGTAGCAGAAACATTACAGTGATCAAACTGCAAATTCCCACTGCAGCTGAGATGGGAACCCTCTGCCCCGCTCTGTTCAGTGTCATCCCTAAGATTCTTGTGTCTATCACTCCCATCCTAACACAAGGCATTCCCACAACCTGGCAGCTCTGGACAGCTTTCATTACTCTGCAGGAAAGAAAAGCTGCAGTTCAAAGAGCCCCCCAAAAGTAAACTACCAATGTGGTCCCTCTCAATTAAGTCCAACTTGAGGAGAAAACAAGCCTGGCACGGGAAAGCTTTTCTAGGACCACAAGGGAAAGCAAAGAGCAGAAACACAATCCCACATAGAGAGCTGGGCTGGGCAGAGGAGCCAGGGCTGGGCTCCCAGTAGGCAGCACATCCCAGACACAGTTCTGATTGGGAACCAGCATGGAAAGATGGGATAGTTTTGGAAAACAGGTGTTAGGACACCAGCAAGTGAAGAGCTGGGCTCTCAAGTTCCAGGAGTGGCACAGAAATTTACTTTAATCAGCTTCTAATTAGTTAGCAGGGCCACTCTTCAGGTTCCAGATCACCCTTTCCAGACCAGAAAATAGTTGCAATCTCTAACTGTGGGGAGATGGGAAGAGGACGAGGGGTAGGAAGAAAGATCTGCTAAACCTGACATGTCCACCTGGACAGACAGGTCAAACGAGAGGTGCAGAAGACATTGTTGGTAGCTCTGAATATGCAAACATTGGGATAGAATATTATAGTCCTGGAAGTAGCAATTTCCTGGTTTATCCAAATCTCTTCTATATCACAATATCCTGACAATTACTGTGCCCATTTCAGTACACAATGACGAACAAGACACTTTATACTTTCACTTCTGAGGTAGCTAAGTGCAGTAAGACTTAAGAATCCAATCACAGGCCAGATAATAATCACTTCAACTTGATTGTATAATTTATTTTATACCTCTGTCTTTTGGGGGAAGCATCAGTCATACAACCAACCTACTATAAAATCACACCTAGCAATATTAAGAAGTCAGTCTGGCTAAAGCAACTGTTTTGGACACTTTCATGAGACTTTTTGTTTAGTATGAAAACAAGTTTTTTAGATTGAAGATCACTGAAATCCACATATTGCTACTTAGATACCACCTGCCACCAGGATTACAGGACAAAGAATGGTTCAGCTGTCAGAAACCCCAGAGTGGTTCTGGGCATAACAGGAAAGCCACAGAGTAAGGAAGGCACCGTTTCCCAAATTATTTTGTGATCAGCATTCCCATATTCCTGCAAGTTCTAGTCCAACCCTGCCCAGCTAAGCCTTCACCACGATTCCTGCAGAGCATGCACATGTCTTCAGCCAAGTTTCTGACCAACATACATGACTCAGGGTAAGATCTACCCTGCCCAAACACAGCTTCCCATCCCCTTCTCCCATTTCACATCCCTCCAGGAAGTGCCAGGTAAGTGTTTCCTAAGGTAATCTCCTGTACTTCTCCCATACATGGCAGATCATCTCCCATAGACTCGAGTTGGAACAGCCTGCTGACACTGATGAGCCTCTCCCAGGCATCATTCCTGGTCTCTTGAGCACCCAGGAACATGCAGGGAGGACACCACGACCAGGTTTTAATGCCTCTGGCTGCAAACAACATTTAAAGGCCCTAAACATTGTGAGCAAGAGTTTGGAAAAATACCCTTCAGTTTTGTAGCCCTCAGGGTGGCCCTCCCAAGCAATTGAACTCTTCCAATTTAAATCTGCTTACAACACATTCACTCTTTATAGTGTTGCTGCCTGTAAACAAGTCTGACACCGTATTTCTTCCTGACTGTTTATGATTCTCATGGAACTTGCTCTTCTAGCCCTGACTTCTAATCCACAGAATGCCACTTCTCCCAAGAAAGATTTAATTTATATGCCTTTTCAGTTTTATATTTTACATTTCATTAGATGACATTCTGAGACTTGACGGTTCCTTAGTTTCTGAAGTTAAATGACAAAAATGTGGATCCAAATCCAAACACTTAAAAGTCTAAAGATTTTTCTCAGCATAAAAAAAAATACAGTAAGAAAAAAGTCAGCTGAGTGATACACATCTGTCCATTCAAATCCATCTTTTCTGCTGGAGACCCTGTTACATAAATCCATATGAATCACCATGTCATCTTTGTTCTCTGTTAACAGGATTGCTTGTCCACGTTCTTGCACTTTAGGGTTTTTTCTTTTTAAAATCTGATTTCACTCAGAAGTTGACAGTTCAATTTGCAGTCTGCAATGAAAATTCACCAGCCTCATTAACAGGAGTAAGATGAACTCAATATTGAATTTTCATGAAAATACTGTGTTTAACTGTAAATTCATATTAGTCAGAAATTCAGCTCTAAGAACCTGGAGAAACAATCAGTAACTCCACATACATACAAATGCAAAGTACAATATTATATAATCTGGTCAATTTGGCAAAAAAAAATAGCCTACTTTTCCCAAGTAAATTCATCTGCTACATGGTTTTTAATACATACTGAATTCTTTATAAAGAAGAGGACAAATGGTGGAAGGCTGAATGCTGAGATGAGTCAGCATGTTCACTGTGTTCCTCCTGGAGCCATGGAGTAATTTTGCCAGTCTTTGTCACTCCTGCAGCTGTTTCTATGGAAAATTGCAGGGAACAGTTGCAATGCCATCCAACAGGCAACAACTAAATGGATAAAACCAAGCCAAACTGAACTCAATTTTCAGCCATTCAAAAATTTGAGTTACTTTCCAATCTTAGTCTTCTTCCCAAGTTTCCTCTGGTGGCTTCATGGTATCTAACTGGAAAATTGCTAAGATGTAATTGAATTAGTCACTGGCAAGGAGGTGATTGAAGCTCCAAAGGAGCAGAATTCCACAAACCACCATGAAAAGATTATTACACACTTGTGCTCCTGGGGACCTACACATGTCCTGGTGTTAGATCACCTGCCTGCACTGCTGAGGATTCACAGAGAAGAGTAGTAGAAGTCTACAAAGAAAGTATTAGTAAAGTTTGAAAGCCAGGAGGCACAGACATGTGAGTGATCTCCCTTGGGAGCTCATCCCAGACACCTGGGCCAGCTGCTGACCCAGGCAGGAGATTTCCAGGAGGAAATGGCAAGAGTTGATCAGAAGATGTTGAAGTACATGAAACAATGAGCAGGCAGCTGGGTTGTGCAGTTGAGAAGCCTGGAAAAGTCAGAATGGAAAAGCAGGAATACCAGCTGGCCTTACTAATGCCTTCACCTCAATGAAACCCACATAATTTCCTAGTTTGACTGTTGACCTGGCCTCTATTTCAATTAAATCACACAATGTATCTCTGCCAGGATATGAAACTCAGTATTAGGCATAAAAGCCAGATATCGGAGTAAAACATATTAACTGAATTTGTAGCTGTTGAAGTTACATAGAGATTGTTTTTCTTTTCTTTCTCCACACCATCAGACTGTTAGATTTAGCACAGGGATCTAGGGGATACCTTATATCGAGGGACTAACTTAGAAAGCCTACAGATTCCAAAAGTACTAACTGACTTAAGGGAACTGTGGCCTCCTTCACAGGGGTCAAAGGCAGATGTGGGCAGCTTTCACTCGAACAAGCCTATTTGGTCTTGTGGAATTCTAAAAAAACCTGCACCCCACATGGAAAACGCTGCAAGTTACTGCCCACAACAGTGGAAAAGTCTAATGACAGCATGTTGACAGGCTGTTAGCACTCACGTAAGGCCAATTAGTTAATCTGTAAGCACAATTCCAGAATAACTATGAACTAAAACAAATCTGGGGAAAAACTTACAAAAACCCTGATACCTCGGTGTCCAAAAATAGACTGCTTTAAACTCTGATGTATTTAAAAACACCTTACATTAGTCAAAAGCAGGTGCAGGTGGAGCTGCAGCAAAGCCCTCACAGGGTCACACAGGACAGACCATTGGGCATGCAGACACAGCACACTTTGGGTTTTCTGCCCAAAAACCTCTTTGTGCTGAGCTGCTACACCACAATTCCTGCTAAGCAATCCTGTAAGGGCAGCAACAGGTACAACCCGCCAAGGGAGGGATCTCCTATCTCTCCCCATGGAAGCACAGAGAGCTGAACTGCATTGGGATTTCACTTTGCATGGACACAACAGACACATGATAAACAAAGTCCACTAAAACCAGTCCTTCCTAAGCATGTAGGAGTTGAGGTTTGGTCAGTCCCATGAACTGCTTTTTCTTTTACTTGATTATTTTCTTCAGTTCATTCCAAGGTATCTATCTTGGCCTGTAACCTTTATCTAAGCCTCTCTTAGGATCCATTGTCAGCTCTGAAATGTTTCTTTTTTTCAGTTGCTAAACACTGATATTAAAACCTTTGCCAAAATAATTATTCAAATGGTAATGAGCCCATATGCCTTCTTGTTTTACTGAAGAATAATACTATAATTCAAAATTAGACCATCAAATTCTTTTGGAAAACCTCATGTCATATCTGAATTGTAACAATAAAACTCAATGTGTTCAAGTTTTACATCTGACTTGCCCAGGCCCCTTCATAAAACAAGATGTCACTATTGTATTTCTTGCAAAACTCACACAAGTCCCTAAAAAACAAATCTTACTGTGCTGAGGCTGAGAAGGCAAAGTGCTGCTCCCCTGAATCCCAGTAGTTCACAATTTATACAAAAACTCAGGGGCTACTTCCAACTGAAGGCAAGCAATGTCTTCCGCAGGATAAAGTATTTTGTTACGCAGGAACTCAACTGCTCCCCCCACCTTGGAAATAAGGAACACACCTCAACTTTGCCTCTTGCCTCCTGAAAGTTTAGTGATGCAGTCTGGTGAATTGAAGCCACGTGTGTATAACAAGTCACAAATGGCAGTTCAGCACAGCACTGACTCTGCCCTGCAGTGTTTAGCACAGAAATATATCATTTCCCTGTAAAGACCTGAGATACAGGAGAGCTCTGCACACAATTTTTGGGAATGCTGACACACTTGGGATTGCTGCATCTCCTGAAATACAGCACAGATGAGTTTTGCTGACATGCATGAAGCATGCCCTGAACCACTGCAAACAATGAGGTCTCCCTGTGCCAGTCCCAACACCACAGTACTGCAAAAAACACACCTAAGGATGTGTTGACACTGGCAATAAGGTGCTTGCAATGAGAGCTGTTTCCTGAATTGCAATCAACTATTTGCTTTTTGTAATTTGATTAAACAACATGCAAATTTAAGCTTTTAACTTCAGTCTTCTGACTCGGCATCAACTAATCCCTCAGTGACTCCCAAGCACCACAAAATGTGCTCCCAGAACATTCCCACTCTGCAGTGCTAACAGGTATTTAACTGGAAGGGCTCACATGCTGGTACATAGCTTTTTGCTGGTTTTTTTGAGCCAGAAGTTGTATATGTATAAGTTTTCATTTGTTTGGTACTCTCATTTTTATGAAATCCAAAATTGTTGCATATCCTAGGAAATAAGACAAAGTGCATCTGAGAGGTCACACACATGGCATGGAGAGGGGCTCGGCTGCACACTCAGACACCAGCAGGAACACGATGCTTTCTGTTCATTTGTGCCCCTAAGGGGTTTTTCTTTGTTTGTCCTGGAAGTGCTCAGTGCTTCCTCAAACAAAGGAATTAAGCAGATCTAGCTAACAGAGCTTTGGATACTGTAGTGTTTAAGATCCCCATTCAAAACTGTAGATCATTAGGAGCTGCAGCTTGTAACTTTGCACTTGAGGATTTCCTTCTCTTTCTGAGCTAACTGAGCAGATGTGAAGAATTTGTTACAGAATCCACAGCTGGAAACAAATTCCCTGAATGCCATTTAATGACTGCAAGTAGTTTTAACCAGTCTGTTCAACCATGTTCAAAGCAAAGCCCCTGATATTATGATTACTTACAAGAGAACTATTACTAACATACAACAAAAACTCTCCTGTAAGTAGATCTGCATTGGCATTTTACAGTGCCAGCATGTTTGCATTGCTACTGTAGAAACAGAAAAAGGTTGATATATCAAGTTCATGGATAACAGCTATAACTATTCTAGATGACCAATGTACAATATTCAAAAGTTAACATCACACCTAGAGTCCATTAACTTTTTTTTTTTAATCAGTCTGCACTATGGCAGTTACCACAAGCATTTTCTTCCAAAAAACCAGAATAAACATAATTCTAATAAATTAGAATGAGTATAATAAGATTAGAATAACCAGCGTTGCTATGCTGTAGAATGCAGAAAAATAAGCAAAAACTATGCACTATGAAAAATAGCTTGAAGTTATATTTCATTAAAGGTGTACAAGAACTGATGGGGGTTACACTATGCATAAGCTCTAATAAAATGGTCCCCAGTCTACCACTTTCCAAACCACACATATTCTCTGAGGGGCTAGATACTGACCTTTCACCACTCCCAAGAGAGGTGGGGAGTTCTCTTGAGGGGTTCTGTCAGGCTCCTGGGGAGGTACAACCATAGCGAGCGTATGCACCGGGACACGGGGAACCTTCAAACAAAGGCACAGACACACACTCAGCTAAAAACACCTTCTGAAGGACCAGATCTTGGAGTGTTGATACAAAGATACAGATCTACAGCACACACCAGTGCACTCTTCCCAAACTGTGCATGCTAAGCTACCTCTTGGTGCGACCTGCCCTGAGCTATTTTACTATTTACTGGCAAAGTTAACTGCACAAAATCCCAAACTCCTCTAGGCTTTTAATCAACTAACTTCACTAGAAAGCTACCTCTCCTTGCAGAACTCTGAATTTACCCAGAAAATTTCTTTCATATAACAAACAAAATCAGCAACACCATTTGAGGGGTCAAAAGGTGTCACAAGGGCTTAGAACTGTTGAAACAAAATACTGAGCATACACAGAGAAGAAAATATTATTCTTTTGAGATTCTAAGTTTGGGACTATTCTGTCCAAGAGGCAGAAAAGGGAACACGGCTCATGTGTTTTTCAGGTCCCTGCAGGTCACACCAACTCACTCTGTCATTGTCCTGCATGCAGACTTTTAAAAATGCCTTTCACTGTCTATGTTTACATCTAAATTAACTACTAAGGAAGTGCCTATCTGCAACATTGATGGTGCTGTTTTAAAGAAACTCCTCATGCCTTACCTGAGACTGATCCTGAGATGGAGGTGTGAGCTGGGACAAGTCTGCTGCAGGAACCGACAGCACATTGTTTGGGTAATCCAGCAAGTAAGAAACCACATTTGTGTGTCCTCCCTTGGCGGCTTCAATGAGCATCGTTGAGCCATCCTGAAGGAAGAGTTTGGAAATAAAAAGCCAGAAGATGAGTTTTGTTCCCTGGTGCAGCATGTAAGATGTGATTCTATGATTTAAATTTGCAAATTTACTACTCCATTAATTGAGTTCTGTGGTTCTTTCAGTAGCTATGGTAAGTGACAGCTGTAAGTGGATACCTTGAGCCGGTGAGTAGGATCTGCCCCGTGAGCCAGGAGGAGCTCAACCACGGCCAGGTGACCTCCAGCACAGGCCAGGGAAACCACTGTGTGATCATTGTTGGCTGTAGCCCTGTTCACGTTGGCACCTGGAAAGAGATGATCTTGGAATTAGACACGAGGAAATTCTGTCTAAAGGGAAGTTTCAACAAGTACTGTATTCTGTGGAATAGAGATAAACTTTACCCTCCTAATCTTACTTTTCCTACACACTTCTAAAGCAAGGGATTTTGAATATCTGATTGGCTTCTACACATCCACCTCCTCCTCACCTTGGGAAGACAAGGCAGCTAAAACAGTAACAGTGGGCTTGGAAGTAGCAAGAGAAAGGGAACACAATTTCCAAATGTTCATTCTAAGCAGTGAACAGCATCACTACGTGGTGCAATTGCTACTGTTTCAGATGCTATTTGCTGTATTTTTTCTGAAGGAGGGATTGATTTTTTTAAGAAACTAAAACATTTCCTGTGCTTCAAATCTCTCTACTGATCTATACGACAGAGTAGGAACACTAACTAGCAAAATATTTTGTGATTCATTCTATCGTGAACTACGTGAAAATCAAAAACCCCTTAGAGGTTTGACAAATGCCCTTGTACACTTAACCAGAACTATTTTGAACACGGATCACAAACGTGCAGCATTGTAAAGTGGCATTTTAAGTTTTTTAAACAGTTGTTGAAACTAGTATTTTACCTTTGCTAATAAGGAATTGCACAGTGCATAAATGACCAGCTCGTGCAGCCTTCATGAGTGGGGTTCTACCACCTTCAGATTCATGCTCCTAAAGAAGAAACAACAGATGTATAAATGGGCAAAAATTATATCATTGTTTCAGCTTTTGAGGCATCTTGTGATGAGACCAGAAATACCTGTCTCAGTAGAAGATCCATCTTATAAGCTGGTTGTAATAAATATAAACCGACTGGAGTCAATTTTCATGTTATCTTAAATACTAAATTACACCATCAAAAAGTGGTATCACATCAAGACATTTCCCTACTTACACACCCCTTGGTATTTCAGTGTTCAAACACTTCACATACACGAGAACAGTAAATTCTCTCCTCAGAAAGGGAGGAGTATCTAACAGTAATATCACCCAGAATCAGGAGTGTAGAATAACCACAAACTGATGTGACACAGTTTGGAGCTGCCACGTGCCGCCCATCAGACCTGCAAAACTGCAAACAATATTTATAAAACACGCAGAAGAGGATCAGTAACAAAAATGAGACAAATCACTGCAGGACACAAGAAGCCTCTGACTGAGAGGACTGGAGAATGAAGACAACAAAAGGATGATACAAACCAACATAAAAGGAATGAGTGACAAGAACAACTTTCTAATTTAAAAAGTTTCTCAATACTGAAAAGATGTGGTTGAATACAACTGTATTAGAGCAGTTACAAACGAGACAATGTGTCTGCTATGTAGACATGATCAATACCATAAAGAATGCTGACTAATGGCATCAACCCTCCCGCAGAACGAGGAGAGAGACCATAACCTTCCTGGGAACATTTGTATGTGCACTCTATATTCAGTATTATCCTATACTCAATAATATCCACTCTGATCAATCATATACTAGGACCACGGGTTTTTAAATTAAATATCTGGGAGGTCAAGCTCTAAATTCACTCTTTACTTTGTAAACGCATGTACATCTGACAGTGAAAGTTAACATTTAGTATGGACAGTGGCTGAAACTGCTACTTACAAATACAGACAGGAAGAGATTTGACAGAACAACTCAACTCCTTCCCATAGTTTCAGTATTCCTGAAAAATCTGCATACGTTCTTTGACATATAGCTTGCTTTGGTTGCAAGCTGCACTTTAAGTTAGTTTTCTGTTCACAAACTTGAGGAAGAAACCTCTTGACTGGATGTTCTGTTGGAGACTGGCCCTGTGCACCAGTCCAAGCCCATCCCAGTCCCTGTCCTGCTTTGCTCCTGGGCCTTCACGAAAGCTCCATGTTATTGTCCACCACTGCTTTAACACATGGTTAACCCCCAAATCAGCTCTGATTTCTATGTTTACTCAGTGGTACAATACACAGGCACACACAGGCAGACAGAAAACTGTACAGGCTTATTACTGAAGTCACTTGCCCTTTTTGTAAATAAACAGATTCCCCTCCCAGGGCAATGATTGCTTGACTGTCAATATCTGCACACTTCTGGACTGTCTGCATGGCAGAAATATTTGCAGGACATGTAACCTAATCATGTGAACATGTGGCCCTGTGACGTGCAAGAATTAGCAGCATGCCCTTGAGCTCTGATGCTTACTCCGGTATTTGGCACAGTTTTTCCTTCCTCAGCCACTGCCAATAGGTCCTAAAAACCCAGAGGCTGCTGTGTGCCTGAAGCACAGCAAAGCCCTGGTTCTGCTGGCACATCCCTCCCAAAGAAGCTGTGGATGCAAAGAATTCCTGACCACCACTCCACTCTGAGCAGGACCTGGACACTGCTGGCCAAACTCTTTCATACCCAGTTCTAAATCCCCACTGATGCAAAGGTGGCAAGATGCAAAATTTATTTTAGGCCATCTTAGGTGGTGAAAGCCATCCTGCATTGCATTCAGATGTAGCAGATAACTAGCAGTAAGGTGCAATTATTTACAACATTCTGCCTTCCTAACAGGCTTCACTGTTGGAAGTCTTAAAACACGGATGCCAGGAAGACTCCTCATTTAAATGCAACAAAGTGATTTTGCCCAGTTTAACCAACTGTCACTGCCTCAAGCAGGCAGAACTTGATCCTCAGCTACTACACACTTCCAATCCTTGCAGCACCACACACACCATCAGTCCAGCCAAACCAAACCATTTGGGTGCCCACCTGCTGTAGATCTTCAAAACTTATGGCACTTTGATGGTATTTTTCACATTGGAAGACAGAAAAGCATATTTTAAGATGAAATTAATTCTCTGACTCCAGCGCTCTCTTTAGCCCTAATAACTGCCAGCAGACAGCATCAACTCAAGCTTTAAGAGAAGACATTAAGAACACTCCAAAATAAGAAGCTGAGCCAGTGCCTACATCCTGCCTCTTATCTAGAATAATCATGAATTTCAAAGATTATATATATGTATCTACCTATATATCTATCTCTTTTTAGATACCTATGTATCTATCTCTTTTTTAGCTTCAGTAGACAATCAAAATCAGGGCAAAGAACACAAAAGCTGTGCAAAACCATCCCCATCACCTTTCCAATATGCTTCTTCCTTGTATTTATACGAAGTATATGCAAATACTTACAAGAACAAAACCCAGTAAATTGTCTCCAAAGACAATTACCCTGGCTCTATGCTCTGTAGGATTCACCATAGTATCCTGTCTCTTGTCACTGCTCCAACCCTAAGATATACAGCAGTTAGTGCTACCAGGAAGAGGGAGAAAGGAGAACACCTCTGCCAACCTTGGAAAGCGATTCCCAAAACCCCTGGTGATGTGCTCTCCTGTTGGTTCTGCTGGGATAGAAGGAACATCCAAGAGGAATTTGCTGTGGTTTTGGGTAACAGACAGGAAGGGGGAAGTGAGAGTGTTACCCAAATGAGGCAGGAGTTAATATTGTCGGCACCTTTTGCACTGGCACTCAAAGACGAGATGAGATTCCAGTCAGCAATAATTATCCTCCTTCTAGACAAATAAATACTTCTGAGACAAACTGGTATTTCCAAGAGCAAGGCAGAAGCAGAGTCATCAGGAGGATCTTATAACAATAATTTGTGCTTTTTAATTCTTGACTTTCAGTTCTCTGGGTTTAGCAATTCCAAGATCAGCTACATAAACGCTTTCCCCACACACCATTCTTCTCCTCAGTTCACAAATATTCACAGCTGTGTTACTCACTAGGATAGTTTTATTGAGCTCGTTTCCCATGTCATATATTATTTAAAAGTTTAGGAACAAAATCTGCATTTTCAAAGTACAGATCCAAGTTTTCAAAGAAGCCGCCTCCCTCATCTGTGATGACTGTCAATATTTAACAGAAATCTAAGTATTATTCTAAGCCAAACAATCGTGAGAAAGCTTTTGATGCAAAGCAATAGCCAAATAATACAGTCCCTAACACTTCGCTAATTTTCAAGGTTGAACTCCTGTTCCAGCAGTCACCAACCTAACTGTCCCAAATAACCTTCCTGAGATGTGTGGCAAACCAGTATTTCTGAGGCACCTAAAAACTCAACCAGGCCCCGAGTTTAAAGTAAACACCTAAAAAGAGGAAGACCTTGGAGGAAACAGCTTTAAGGTAGCTGCTTATGCTAAAAGACTCAATGAGATAACCTGCTGCATTTGGGAAGACTGAGATCCTCCTTTTTAAAAACAGGGTTTTGGAAAACCCAACAAAGAGGAAAACGCAGGACAAGGACACCATATCTAGCCTACACAGTGAGTCTGTGTATTTTGGAAGAGACTGAGGTGCCCTGAAGCCTCTTCCTAGCATATCACCTGAGGTTGCAGCTTACAAGCATCAAAGGTCAACCTCACCTGACGCTTGCCTGGCTCTAGGCCCTCCAAAATAATCTTCTTTAAGTCCTCCTGCTTGTCCTGCCGAAGGAAAAAGAAAAACTCATGGCTCCTGTTCTAGAAAAAAACATTCCTGGTCATGAAGACCTGGAATGTGAACTCAATGGGATCAGATCCACCAGCTGAAAACTGGTTTGCTGGAATCAGGCAAGCAAGAACAATGCTAAGAATGAGCAATGCACCAGCTCAGACCCTACCACAAGCCATCTGGGTTCACATAGAGAACACAAAGCTCAGACACACCATCTTGGTAAAGACAAGATGACTTTTTGTTCACTACTGGCAAAAGAGAGGATTTCATCGTACTCTGCACCATCCAGACACTGCAACACAACACCCAAAAGGTGCTGACTACAAAAACAAGCTTTATATGCCCTACCACCTTTTGCTTATCTGTAGAACACTGAGGGCCAAGCCTAAAAAGCCCAGAAATCCCTGACTTTCCCCACTGGTTCAAGAACCAGTTTGGAAAAACACAAGAGCTCCTTGGATCCCTCACTGTAACGGCAACACAGCAATCTCCAGAGTGTGGTTTCATTCAAACCCATGAAGCACTGGCTGCTCCTGCAGATGTTTAAATGGTGCCTCATGCACAGGGCATGTGTCACATACATCAAGGAAGGTGAGCTTTTAATTTAGGAGCCACGTTAGTGTGAGGGATGCCATCAGCTAAAGGCCAAGCAGTGATCCCTGCCATGACAGAAACCTGCCCGTAAAAATATTGTATCATAGGAGAAGAACTAAGAGGCAGTTTGATGTGTTTCAGGCTTTTTTGCTACTAGAGTTACGTGGAAGCTAGGTAGCCCGTTTTAGTCTTTTAATGAAAGCCACACGTTGAATTTTAACAAGTATTTAAGACCTTTGGGGAGACCCTGACAGTGTTAAATGAGAAAAATGCAAAGATGAAGCTGTCCTCATGAGTTTTCTTCCATCTCTCTATTTCAGCATGAAAGTTCCCATATATCATGTAGTAGAAAGGTAAACTCCATCACTAGATCAACTCTCCTGTGCAGCAGAGCCTCATGTACCGCTGCAAGACCAGATCAGAAAATCCCAATTTAAAGCTCTTTTATGTATGGCCCAGCTGAGAAAATCTGGGAACTCCTCGCAGTCCAAAACAGAACAACCTCTCTTTTGCTTTCACTGAAAAAGGAAAAGATGCGACCACCTTATCAAGCAGTGTCACCTTCAAAAAGTAGACCAGAATCTCCTTTAATCCAGATGTGATTCTACCTCAAAAGGGAACTGGAATCCAAACAGGTCCTTTTAGTTTATTGAAAGGTAGACAGCTTAAAAGCAGGATAACACCTCCTATTAAATATCACCAATACTCTTTGTGCGCTTTACAGTCCTTAACCTCGTTCCTGTGGGAACATACATGAACCTTGCATGTCTTATACCTTATACAACCTTTGAGATGAAGGTGACTGCTAGGAAACACACAAAGAAGAAACAAAAAAGAGAACTCCTTTAGGAAAAACTATCTTCTCACCTTTGAGATTAGACAATCCTTGCCACACAGGTAAATAAATGTATTACTGAAGTGCTAGTTAGTTTTTCCTGAAGCTATTAAACCATACGACTGCTTTCAAAAATGTTTTTATCGGTTCATATTTCAGAGTTCCCATCTCCAAAATTTTAGTCCTATTAATCACAAAACCTAAAGTAGGTGCTCTGTCCCCCATAAAGTCTGCAAATAAATAAAATTTACACTGGTCCAGTGGCAGGAGCTCAAGCTGAGACCCTGGAAATCCCTAATCCCAAAGGGGATGGGGGAACTAGAATGCAACTAAGGCACAGATGGGATCACAGGCTGAAGGCTTCAGCTGTGCCTCAGATCAAGTCATTCATATACTTGGCAAAAGCAAGCTCATTTCAAAATGCATATATTAACAAGGAAAGGTGTAGGCCTGCCAGCTAGTTTTGCTACAGATTTTGTCAGGACAACTTTGTAAGGACATGGAAAAGATCCCTAAAACAAGCACTGAAGAACTGTTAACAAGCCAGAGTTCAGGAACAACTAGTCACAAGGAGACAGAAATTCATCAAAGTACCACAGAGGATTGAGCAGCTCTCCAGTAGACAGACACAGATGAGCACTTTGACACTGTTCATTTCTAGTACAACTTGTCACTGCAGAGCTTTACAGAAAAATTAACCACAAACTGAAGAAAGTTCATCCCAGGCATCATTTTCTTTGACTTCTCCTGGTTCTTACAAAGCCACATTGCTTCATGAATCTAACAGAGCTCTCAAGGCCTTCACTGGTGCCTGAACTGAATTACATATTTGATCTCTAGGCCAGAGGATCAGTCCCTGAAAAGCAACAGTTCCATTTTCACTTGCCAGAACAACACCTTGCTTTGTGCTGAGACATGGTGATGATCCCTTCCAGTTCAGACAGAACTCCGAATCATAAAATGATCATGGAATGGTTTGGGTGGACAGAACCTTCAAAGACCATTCAGTTCTGACCCCCCTGCCATGGATAGGGACACCTTCCAACAGACCAGGTTGCTCCAAGCCCCGTTCAACCTGGCTTTGGACACTTCCAGGGATGGGGCAGCCACAGCTTCTCTGGGCAACCTGTGCCAGGGCCTCACCACCCTCATTGTAGAACATGCTCAAACTTTAGCTCAAGGTTCTATTTTAGATTGAGAAACCTCAACTGAGCAGGAGCAACAGGCAGGACTGAGTTGAGGAGTGTGACCTGGGTAACTTCTGCACAGTTGGAAGACACCAGTTTTCAATTAGCACAACACAGGAAATGCCCTGACAGTAACACCTCCTGCCTTGCCCATTTGGATAAACCTGCACCCAAGGGGCTCCTCTCCAAACCTGCAGGCTCAGAGCCAGACCCCAAATCCCTCTCAGTCCTGACCTCCTCACAGCTGAAGAGAAATCCTTGAGAAGCCAAGAAAGATCTGAGGTCTTAAAACATATTCTGTGCTTTCCAAATACAGAACAAAGGCTCTGAATTGGGAAGAAATGGGAGAACTGATCATATCAGATCTTGACATCCAGTGTTTATTGTTCCTTTAGCTCAAGAGTATTTGGGAAAGAAAGATCAACTTCCCTTTCTCAGTCTAGAATCCATGGGTGCCATTCGTCCTTGCAATCACAGAACAGCCCTCAGCCCTGTTTTATTTTACTGTTTAGGACATAACCAGCGTTTCCCTCAAAAGGGGTAAGAGGAAATGTCTAAACCTGAGGGATAACAAAACAACAGCAAAAGCAATCCTAGGAAGGATGGAAGTTGCAGGATGAAAAAGGAAAGGAAGAAAAGCAACTGGAGATGTACTTTCAGTTGCTGGGTCTGAACACCAGCAGGAGAATAAAATTAGCTGGACAAACAAAGACAGACGAACTAGAGGCCTAAGTCCAGATCTTCATTTGATTCCCAACTTCCTGGGACAACTTGGCAGAATCATCTAAACTCATTTAAACGAAAACTGAAATCTAGAGGAATAATATTCCATGGTACTGCCAAAGCAGCCTTTTCATACCCAGCAGTAAAGCAACATCCTTCAGAACCTTTCCTCACCCCACAAAAAGATAACAAATCTACTCAAAACAGCTCCCAACTTCAAATAAAGCAAAGCAACACAAGGGTTTGAACGGAAACTGTTTCAAACCTGAGGCACCTCATGTACCATTTTATAGGCTTTTCCCCCATTTTCTTACAATCAGAACTCAGAACTGACAGATTTACGTGGCATGTCTTCCTTTCAAAGCAATTTTCCTTTCCCGCCTTACTCTGTTTTCCTTGCCTGCTCCACATTTTGATTGGCAGTACAAGAAAATGCAGTGAAATAAAGCTTCACTTCAGGAAGGCCCGAGATTGTCCTCAGCAATACTGATCAGCACCAGGTGCTGACGGCCACAAGCACTGCTCACCTTAGTGATGGGAGGGGAAAAAATGACAACTCCAAGAATTTGAAGTGATATTTAAGCAGTAACTCTTGCATGTTTTTAGAAGTTTATGCATAGCATTTCGGTTTTCTTTTTTTTTAATCATTTGAGGCTTTGCTCCCCCCAGTGAGATACTCCATGGGTTATACCGTTATATAACCAAGTACCTAATTTTTTTTTTTAATACCCAATAAACCCATCAAAACCAATTCTGCCCCTACTAAAGTGGCTGATGCTCAGTACCCAATACTGAATCAAGCAAAGTGCAGCACGTGAGCCAAAAATCCCATAAACACATATGCCTCCCCACCATTAGCATGACCTTTCTCCCTGATAAGAACAAATAAAGTAGAACATTACTGCAGAATAATTAGTAAAGCCTGAAAAAAAGTATAAACCAAAGAAGAATTGAAATATTATTTCCAAATTATAGCAATAATTTATTCATATTTGTAAATATAAACTTAAAAAACTTCATAAAAGAATGAAATTTAAGTAACTTCATTAGGTTTTTCAAGTTCAATGATAAACTGCCACTCTTGTTTTTTTAAAAGGAACTAAAAATCCCAAAATACCCAAGCAAAACCCCAACCCACTCCCCAAACAAAATAAAACACAGAAGCAGTGTGTGGGGGGGGCAAAAAAAAAAAAAAAGAGAACAGTGGGAGGAAAATAAAAAGGCAACCAAAGGAACAATCATCCCTGCTTAAGCCTTGTTTGACATAAGGCTCCTAAACTCCTTTGGAAGACTAATGTATCAATTGCTTTTTATTCATTGAAAGCCAAATGTTACATCCCCGTAGCTGGTGAAGAGGCAGTTTTGGGTCTCCTGCTACGTGATATGAAAAAAGACAATTAAGCAAACAACTTAGATTACATCACAGAAAATAAACACAGGGAAAGCAATGTGCTAAACCCAAGAGTTAGAATAAAAAAAGATCACTTTATGCTGCTCATTTTAAAGGCATTGCTTCATTTGGGGTTTTGTGCTGTAGTTTGCAAAAGTTAAGAGACTAACAGTGTTCAGAGTGACACGAAGAAGTAGTAGTTCCTAATACCAAAACATTTTAAATCCAGAGCAGTGGAGCAGGTAAACTCTAATCCACAGGAGCCTGGGAACAATAAAATAGCATAATGACTAAAGGCAACACAGAAATATATCATGCTAAACAGTTATACTTCTGGATTATACTGAAATGAAAATAAACAGCTGTCATATGTGTAAGCTACAGCTAAAGCTCTTCACTAATGGATGAAAGATCACCCATAACAACTTTTATTTTTCAGACCAAACAGGATATGCAGGCCTCAAAAAAAGCTGCTTTCATGCCTTTTTCCCACCCCTACATGAATCTTAATTGCTAAAAGTGTCTCCC
This sequence comes from Oxyruncus cristatus, assembly GCA_013399855.1. Classification (NCBI taxonomy): domain Eukaryota; kingdom Metazoa; phylum Chordata; class Aves; order Passeriformes; family Cotingidae; genus Oxyruncus; species Oxyruncus cristatus. The sequence goes on along the minus strand of VXAY01002707.1, from coordinate 463,387 downwards.
TCTAAGCACCCAGAGCTTGCCATACAGTTTGAAACTAAAGCATTTTCCTCAAAAGATATGGCAGAGGCCTTACCAGATCAGCACCAGCCTGAAGCAGCACATCTGCCACATCTGTGTGTCCATTCTCACAGGCGTAGGTCAGAGCTGTGTCTCCCGTTGCTGTGGTGGCATGAACATTAGCTCCTACAAACACAACATTTGTTTCTTACTGGACATGTCCTTAGCAAGTGTTTCATACTGGGTATAACACAAAAATCTCTCAGAATGGCTATATCCTGCTGACCAACAGCCTCCACAGTCCAAGGGCACTGTTCTCATGGTAAAAACTGCTCTCAAAGTAAAAATACTCTGAGGAAAGGGGACAAGCCAAGGCTTGGAAAAAGCATGACTGACAATCTAAACACTTAAACCCATATGCTCAATTATTCCTACAGTCCCTCTACAGCAAGAAGGATTTCAGTTGTTACAGCAAATAAAAGTGAACCCAGACAGTTGTCTAGACTATCCATTTGACCCGCAGCTGTATGCCAAGGGAAACCAGACAAAATGCATGTCACTGAATTAGTATTAATACAACAAGACCATACACTCCTACGATGTTCCCTTCTTCCCTGCTCTTTAAAAATCACTTGCTTTCAAACCATTTTCTTGAAAAAATTTGTCTGGCTTCCTACACCAGCTCTGAGAAAACTACAAATGATACGTAATACGTTATTCTTAAAAGAAGAAATAACAACGCGATTAGCCAATTCCTTATTTTCAAGGTGTGAGGTATATTTAGACACTCCCTGATGCCAAAACAAGGCTCCTCAATTAACTTTCTACACTATCAGCAGTGAAGTGCAAGCAGGGAGCGTTCCAAGGAAGCTGGTGACAGGTGGTCACACGCTGGTGTCACTGCACAAAGCGGCACAGTTGTTACTGTCCCTCGATGAGCCGGGAGTTTTACTTTCTAGAATTACAAATCCAGTTAATTTTATGCTTATTCTTAGGAAAGGGCATACAAACTCACCCCTTTCCACAACAAGGAAGATTTCCAAAACACAGAACCTTTCTTATTTATTATTTTAAGCAGAACACTTTAGACTCCACCAACTTTAAATTGACAGGTGAACACTGAAGCATCACTTTGCCCCAACTCCAGCAAGATTGCTACTGTATAATGTAGCAGTAAGATTCACCCATCACAGAAATTCAGCACGTCCCAGGATCTGTCTTGCACACTACTTCCCAGGGCACAATTCCCAAAGAACTGGTTATTCAGTGCAACTGAATGAGATAGCCAGGCTCAGTCAGAGCTGGAGTAGGATGGAAACCCAAGCATTATCTGTATAAAAATTTTGTCCTAAATGCAGATAACTGCAAACAATGTTCCTAAAGATTGTGGATGCTTTCTAGCTACAGAGCAGGATCCAGTGCTCCAGGAGGCACTTTCATCTGTTTAAAGTATCAAACAACACCGAGGTGCAACATATGCTTTCTCCTTCTTGCTAAGGTGTCTGGCAATATAGTTTCTTGTTACATCGCCACTATCAAGCCCAGGTATCTTCTAAATCACACAGAATATCAAGCCTACGACCTCTACGGGCTTGATCACTTGCACTGAACACATACCTGCTGCCAGCAAGTATTTCACCAATTCAAGATGACCTTCTTGAGCAGCTTCCATCAAAGGTGTTGAGCAGCCAAGTTCTATATCAGCTCCTGCCTTAATAAGGAAGTCAGCGACTTCAGAGAAGCCTCCACAGCACGCCAGGGTAAGGGCTGTTTCCTGCGTTTCTTCTGTCTGTGCATTTATATTTGCCCCTGGGAAACAAAACAAAACAAAACATTACTGACTTGGCCAGACACCGGGTGGGAAGGTGAATGCTCGTCCTCCCAAAGTTTGCGGGGGCCTTGTTCTGTGGGGACAGCAGCGAGCAGTGACATCAGAGCAATTAGATGGCAAAGGATCACACTGTGCCCTTCCCAACGGGATCTCACCTTGTGCCAGCAGCAAGGCCACCATCTCCTCGTGGCCTTCGCGGGCAGCCTCCATCAGAGGTGTATAACCTTCATCATTGACCTCCTCCAGGTTGGCTCCCCGCTCGATCAGAAGAGCTGCCAACTCCACGTGCCCACCACAGGCAGCCAGAGTGAGTGGGGACTCGAAGGAATCCGCAGGCATGTTCACCTGGGCACCACTGTCCAACAGCAAACGTGCCACCTCCACGTGTCCGTCCTGCAAAGCAAAGGGGAACCCAGGGGTCAGGCATCATGGAAGTCACCTGATGCTGTAGTTCAAAACACAACCACGCTAGGTCTGAAAATGACCCTAAAGACAGAATCTTTTACTTATGATGGTTCAATTATGACAGTTACTGTAATACTTGGATTTAACTGACACTTAGCTTTCCACCTACATCTAATTAGGTTTAAATGCATGAGGGAAAAAGAGCTAGATATATGTTGGGTTTTTTTTCTTTCTTAAAAATTACAGGATAAGACACAACAGTAAAAGAGACAGCAAACAAGTACCATAAATAATAAACCCACTCCACGACTAAACCTCAAAACAAGGAGCAGAAAAAAAGGTTTTCTTTTTCTCTGTAGTTGATTCACAGCTTCTACAGACAAAAAAAAAGTAATAAAGCTCAGAATTCCACTAATTCTCAAAATTAAAGAATTTCTTTTGCATTAGCAGCAGCAACTTCAAATGAACTACTGGTTCATCGTTCTGAACTGTCAGCCAGTAACTCAAACAGGTAACACAGAGCTACAGAAAAGGGGGCAAGAGGAAGATCAAATATGCACCTCCCATCAGTACTTAAACTGACCGTGAATCAGGTCATACATAACGTGAGATTGACAACAATCAAGGCTGCACATTAAAGACAGGCTGTTGTTCTCAGAGAATCTGGCTGAGAGCCAACAGCCACCTCATGAAAGGCATTACCCTGAGTGTGGCACTATCCTGACCAAAACACACCACAGCTCTGAGGCACTTCCGACAGGACTGGTGATTAGAGACCGGGCAGCTCAGTGTCCTGTACCTGCCACATTCATTAGACGGAAAGAGGTGAAGGCTGGGAGCAGCCACAACAACTTTGTGGATTTTTCCCTTCTGCAAGGGTGCAGATAAACGATAACACAAGGAACAGATTCCTTGTTATGGAGCTGGGACTTCAAAGGCTCAGTTGCTTTTAAAGGTCAATACACAGACTGTAATGTCAGAACACCTTGCCTGAAACACCTAAGAGCTAAAAACAGGTAGGTAAACCTCACAGCTGTCTTCCCCAAGCGAGGCCTGCAATTCAAGCCAGTGCTCTGACTGTTTCACCAAGAAAGGGAAAAAAAGGGCAACAAAAACCCCAACCTAAGCAAAACAGTGGGCTGATTAAACCTCTAGTCTGTAGTCATGCTGCAGTCTCCTTTAGGTGACAGCACACACCCACTGCAACTGTGTCCTTTTGAATTCCTTTTTGGCACCAGGCTCTGCTAGAGGGAAGACTATTCAGGGATACTATTACCAGCTCACTATGGGAAGACTTGGACACAGCTCACGATGTTATAATCTGACCTTGGTCTCTTGCATCATCACCTCACAACTGCACTGAAAGAACACTTGATCCTCCAGCTCTAGAGAACCTGGAGGAACACTGCAATCCAAGGATTACAGGCTCCTGGGAGCAAATTCCATTTCCCCCTCTTTACTGTGCTTCCTATGGAAACAAGGTCCTTGTTCTTTCTTCAAAGAAGTTCCCTAGCTTGAAGAGCAGATAAAAGGTCACCCAAGGTCTGAGCAAAAACAGTTGCAGACATGCTTTGACACAACAGTACACTCTTTATGAAGATGATGCTCTCGTATTGGGAATTTTTTATTTAGTTGGTGCTTTGCAATTATGAGTTGGCCGAGAACTGAATTAGTTTTGAAAATAAAACTGTAGGTAAAAAGAAAAACCTCACAACCCCATTTACAGAAACCTAGAAGAGAGCAAGTCATCTCTTCATGCAAAACACTTCCTGCAGTGGTGAAAGAAGAAGAGTAAGGCATGAATCATCCAGCTCAGTGCACTGAGGCTCATTCCATGATACTCTGAGACACCTTATTTATAAAGACAAAGGTGGGAATGTAACACTTATGCTTTAAAAAACAATCAGTGACTTGGGGTCAACCTACTATTTCACTGCACTGCAGATTAATCACTCTTACACTTCACACAGGAAGCACTGAAAAAACCCCACATTACCCCTCCCCAAAATTACAATATTTTTTCCTCGTGAGCATTTAGACTGAGGAGCTGTGAGAGCTACAGTAAAGGCTTCCTTACAACAACAACATACACCCTCCCTTGCAGCCTGCAACTGTTAGCAAAGGCTCACTTTATCACCTCTTGCATTCCTCTCTCCCAGAGGAGGGAGCAGTACAAACACAGGTATTTACCATGCAGGCCTCCATCAGCGCTGTGTGCATCTCATCTGTTTTGTGTTCTTGATCAGCTCCAGCTTCAAGCAAAAAACGAACCATATCTAAATGGCCTTCAAATGAAACACATCAAAATAAATGAGCATTTCACATTGTCAGCTTTTAGTAGTACAGACAACACACTGAATGAAGTAATTCAGATTTTCATAGTTTGCCATTACGATCTTTGCACATTATAACTGGTAAACTTCAAATAGCCTTTTCCAAAAATACTGCTCAGCTGACAATGTTTTTAAAAGCTTCTGCTGAACTTTACCAAAACTTTTTTTCAACTCTCTTACAGTTTATGTCATTTTAGGCTTTGCCCCTTACAAATTTTTATCATCTCAATGAGCATCCTCCTCCAAGGCAAGACTTAGTCTTCCATAAACTGACAGGAAAACAAGGTAGTTCAACTATCTTGCCAAAGATAACACAGGACATCTCTAGTCAATGAAGATTTTACATTCCATCACTCTATTAAATTTTAGGTCACCAGAAACACGAATGATGCTTTGAGACATCCAGGAGTGTTATTACTGCAATTTCTCAGTAAAGAACTATCATATGCCGCAGGAAAGCCATGACAAACCCAGTTTTCACATGGGTTAGACATAGTATGTGTCCTCCAATTCTAATCACAAAGGCAAAGCCTAAAGTTACTATGATAATAATCCACATCCTTAGAGTTTCTATTTATACAAAAGCAATTGTTGGAAAACAAACCTTGGAAGTTCACTGGATTACCACTGCACTCTTACTTTACATAGAAGCTTTAAATAGCAAAAGAAATTAAGTCACAAGTCCCTAAAAGTTCATAATCCATAAGAATTCACAGACATCCTCCAAAATTACATTGAAGGAAAAGAAACCAGTAATAATGGTGGCATTTTCACCCCATTAGGTATTTCTAATGAGGATCACTTATTCCAACTTCACATTTTATGAAGAACCAACAGAGACGCTTTCAGAATTCACAGGTTGTTGGTGAAGGGAATGTGAATAAAATAGGGAATGTGGTAGTGGGGGAAGGGGGGGTGGTAGTGTGTCAAAGCACCAGTTTGGACACAGCCAGTTAAAAGTTTATCTGCAACATGTCAAACACACGTCCATCACATTGGGACACAAGCACAGACTTAGCACCACTTCACCATGGATGAGCGTTTCTTCACATTGAGTTTAAAAGCAAAACCCAGTACTCCAAACCCTTAAGAAAATATTCCAAGTATGGCTGGAAGCTTTAGTTAGATGACTCCTAGCAAACAAATTCAAACAAAACCACAAAACAAGGCAAGAGACAATACCTTTATAGCATGCGAGTGTAAGTGCACTTTCTTTGAACTCGTTGGAGTGAGTGTTGATTCCTGCACCATATTCCAGCAACACTCTTGCAACCTCGACATGCCCTGCACTGGCTGCTTCCATCAGGGGGGTGTGTCCATTCTCATTGTGGTCTTCTATGTTAGCACCAGCTTTCAGTAGCACCTTCACTATGTCCACAAAGCCCCCGGCACAGGCATACGTGAGAGCCGTGTTCCCTGCAGAGAAGGACTTTGCATGAGAGCCCTTTCCATCACATCATTATTTAAAATGCTGGTTAAATTCTGTCTTAATATTAACACAATCCAGCTGCAGGTTAATGCTCTCAGCAAGGTTAGTTAAGCTGTGATCAAGCACCAGCAATGTAGAGAACATTCAATGCTCAAAGAATTTTAACTCCTCTTTGGTAAAAAGCACCAGGCAGAAATAACTGGTCTTGATTGGACGTGTCTTACTGGGTAATTTTGGATTGTATCAATGAGAAAAGCTAAATTTCATGTATTTTTCTGCTTATCTAACACCATAGTGGTTTTCAGTTTTCCATTAGGGTTTATGTTAAAAACTATCTTTAATAATGGCCAGTTAAGACCCTATACACATCCACTGTGGATCTGGCCTATTCTTACGTTTCTGACACATCTTCTTGTGAATCAAAGTGTCAGACAAAACCAGGGCTTAAGACAGCAGTCTTACTAACTGCCCAGTTACCTGTGGAGGACTGTGCATTGACATCTGCACAGTGGACAAGGAGGAGTTTAACAATATCCACATAGCCCCCGCTGGCAGCTGCCATCAAGGGAGTGATGTCGCCCTTATTCCCTCGATCCTCGACGTTGGCGTGCATTGCCAGCAGCACCTGGGAGAAAGTTCACTTCCATCAGTAAATTGTGACACCAACCTTCTGCTTTTAGTTGTCACAGGGCAACTCCCTGACCAGAGTGACAGCACAGGATCTGTCACCTGCATTAATGAGCAGAGCACCCACGGGTCAAGCTCAGAGGTGAAAGCTTCTCTCCCTGTCTTCTGATCTGGCACCAAAACACAAAGTTTTCTGCGTTCTCACTTTCTCAAAACTGTCACCCGAACATCTTCAAGGCAGCACAAATTCTGCCCTTAAATAAGAAGCACTATAGGCCCAAAATGAACAGAAATTAATGCAATGTTGATAAAAATGTGATTAAAAAAAGGATTGTGTGACTGACACATGAGTTTTTAGAAGGAAATCAATTGTAGTATTTGGATTTGCTGCTATTTTAGATCCTCTTGCTTGGCAGAACAGCCGAACTGCATCTAGAACAATGCCAGAAAAGCAGATGAACCATAAAACATAAGATTAATTCCTCAGACAAGTCCCTTCAACCTAAAGGCATTTTCCACTAAAAAAACCCAAGTAATAACTCAAACCCCATAATAAGCTGTATTGACCTGTATTCTAAATAATAAAAAATTATAATAACCAGAATAATTAAAATGTTTGCCTATCAAAGAGGCCCCTCAGACAAAGGTTTAGTTCTGACTGCATTTGTTACTTACTTGTGCCAATTCATAATATCCTGCTGAACAGGCCAAGCAAAGGAGACTCTCCCCTTCTTCAGTGTGTTCATTAACGCTTCGTCCTTCATCCAGCAGCTTCCGGACAGCGTTGACATCCCCATCGGAACATGCTTCTGCCAAACTGCGACTGGAAAAGCAGTTACCACACAGTCAGCTCAAAATACACCTGCAACAGCTGGGCAGCTTCCCTAGGCAAGGAGGAAGCCTTTAGGTGAAGACTCATGACGTTAGTACTACGCACGATTCAAAAATACACCTTACAAATATGTATTTTTTTTTTAAATAAAGACACACATTATTTCCACCGGTGAAATGGAGATAAAGACTCTCCTTATGTCTAAATCAGCTCTTGTCCTCATGAGTTGCTAACTCACATATGCTCTCAGACAGACCAGATGAAGAGAGGAGAGGTCATTTATGTTGTTTGCAAGGAGACAGGAGCAAACCCCTCTGTTGTTATTCCCACTTCAGGGAATGCCAGACACACACGACAAAGTGCTGACTACAGGAGCCAAGGCAAATGCCTCGTACAGACAAAGCCAAAAATCAAGCAGCCAAGTATCAAAGAGACCACTAATATGAATATTGCTACCAGACAAATGTTTGACCCTTGTCCCTCCTGCTGTGGGACAATTTCCTTCTCTGCACTAGCCCAAAGCTTTTTTTTTTTACTTGAAAACACCAGTTTTCATAAGAAAGAGCCTTACATTACCTAATGACATTTTAGAGGAAGAAAGGATGAAGCCTTGCAGAAGTTTACTGTGTTTCTTTTCATGCACTATTAAAAGCATATTAAAGAAGTTTTCAGATGGATGAAATAAGGCAATTGAAGTGCATGTTTTTTTAAACAGCAGTAACAACACTAATCCTACTGGAACACTACTAACTCAAAAAGAATAAATCTGTAAGAGGTAATTACAAGCTAAGAGTTAGAAGGAAAAGAGAGGACAAACCCCAAGTCCTTGGCATCAAACAGCTCAGAAGTCTATAATCATGATTTTAACCACCACTAACATCTGGAGAGAATTGCTGTTTCCCCTGAGACCTAGGAAAGGACACTAAACCGACCTTGGAAAAGGTGAACTGAGCTTCAGTTTATTTCAAACCAAGTCACCTCTCCTTTACATCTTTTTCTGTACCAAAAAAACCCAACAAACGTCTAACAGCAAAGACAACTATTCTTTCAGTCCTCAGAGAGGCATCCTATCAGGTCCAATGAACTTGTCCATTGGTCTATGTCCAACCTGTTTGAATGCTCCCTGACCTGATACTAATCCAAGGCAAACTGTCCTTAGTCCAGACCTTCCCAGTCATCTCAGGAGCTTGGGATTCCTGAAAGTACATCTTACCAGTGAAGCTCAAGGCAAAGGCAGTGTTCCCTGCCACTGGGTCCCCCATCATACTCTGAGGTATATTTTTGATCCTAGGTCTGAAGTTCAACAGAAGTTCAACAAGATATGCACTCACACCATCCCAACAGTTTCAGAACTATTTGCATCACTTATCAGAGTGGCAAACACCTCAGGACCCCTGGGGATGCTGTGAAATTACCATGGTGGCGGAAACCATTGCGACAGAGAACAAACCTGTCCTTCTGTCATTGTGGGAGTTGAAGGCCCTTCTCATTATCAGTTACCAAAAGTTAGCACATAATACAGTTTCATTTTCCCCTAAGTTCCTGAGCAAGATCCTGGGGGGAGGAAAAAAAAAAAAAAAAAAAAAAAAACACAGCCCTTGAAAGCGTCATCNAAAAAAAAAAAAAAAAATCGCTGCCCTGTAAGTGTCCTCTTTCCTGCAGTGTTCTCTTTCCACTTCTAACACCACAAATTAGGTTCACTAGTTTCCAACAAGGTGTGCTGAGGCAGTAATTAGAAAGCAATCACCCTCTCTTCTACAGCTAAGAATTTAACCCTTTTTTTGTAAAAGAAATCAAATCTCTGACCCTGAGATTAGCTCAGTTGGTCAGAGCATGGAGCTAATAACACCAAGGTTGTGGGTTAGATTCCTGTATGGGCCATTCCCTTAAGAGTTGGACTTGATGATCCTTGTGGGTCCCTTCCAACTCAAAATATTCTGTGACATTTCTGTCTGGTACACAGAAAGAGCAGCATATTAGAAAGTAACATTTTTTTGTACTTTTCTCTCACCCTACACAGCCAATAACCTGATGGGACAGCAGTTACACCCTCAGACTCAACACCTTTGCTTCTGCCAGTCCTGGAGCAGACATGTTAGCAAGGGCTAACTATAAAATTAACTGAATTGGAAATAAAAAATACAAACTACAGTCAGGAATTTGGGGGGGGGGGGGGATCAGTACATACTTGTCCACTTGTCCTGTGTTGTGGTTGTTCTCGGCCCTCATCCGTGTCAGCGCAGCCGCCGCCTCGTCCAGCGCGCAGCTGACAGAAGACGTCAGTCTCCGGAGAACCTCGGGATCTGCGAAGGCTTTGCCATCGGCAGTGGACAATTTACCAATTCCTTCAGTGCACGTTCGTTCATCAGTCAGGTTAGTAGGAAAGTCACACAAAAGAAACGCAGAGACACTGTTTTAGAGTTCAGCCACATGCACTATTAGTTACAAATTGTTCGCAAACATGCCAATAAATCAGCTACTTAAAACCAACTGCTGACGTTTCAACAAGACCTTAACATTTAATTAGCTATAATACAAGAGGAAAAAAACCCCTCTTTTTTAACTGGCAGCTTTGTTACCTGTCCCTAACTTACACCTTTGAAGAATTAAAGGAAAAAAAAAAATCCTATCGGGGAATAAGGATAAGTCCAGGTGTGAAACCCAAAACCAGAAGTCTGAAAAACAGGTATTACTCCACAGGCTTGGTTTAATATTTTTTGACTGCAAAGAGTTTTTCAATTTATTTATGTAGTTCTATCAATTTATTATGCCTTTCCCACCCAACTCCACCCAAAATGAAGCAGACTGAGCTACAATATAACTTTTTTGCTCCTTTGTTTTTTTGCAGAGTAGGAAAAAACTTTTAAAAATTATTAGCTTAAATTCCTAATAATTTACCACTCTAAATTGCCCAGCTTTAGCTACAGGAACCAAAATTACTAAATGAAATTGCAAATATTTTAAGTATGCTTGAAATCAATGCCCCTCCTACACAGACATTACACAGTAGAAATGTTTAGATTCAAGGAACTGTTACAACAATTTCTTTGCTCAAGTTTTACTCCACACAGGTTTTACTCCATATAGTTCACCACAGCCTATTTAACATGTGCAAACATCACTGCAGTGTAAGCAGGGCTTATATCTTTACGTACAAATGTTCAAATAGTGCAAACACCCCCCTCCACACCCTCAAAAACCCCCAAATCAACTCATTTCACGTGCTACAAAAAACAAATGGTTACTAGTTTATAGATTAGCCACCTTCACCGGTGATGAGTGAAACTTCAATTCCTTAGCTGTTAAAGAGGGTCAAATTAGATATAAATCTCAGAAACAAGGTATCTTGTCCCTCAGAAGATATGCTATTTGGTATGTGCACCTCTCTGCAGGTTTGATTTATGCGATGTCTCCCACAACCCAGCTTGTAATTGTTACAGAATAAGTGCGGGAATCGCATTTTGAATTTGTACGTTGTTTTCAGACAATGTATTGCCCCAGTTTGAGAGTGTCCAATTTGTTCCTCATCAACATAAGAATCGATACTTACCAGGTTTCTCCACCCTAAAACATTTCAGGCCAGCACACACCAGGCACTCTGTGCTCCAAGTGCTGTAATCCACAGTATTGGAACATGGTGTTGCTGGAAATGATGGAGAGTCCCTGTCCTACCATTGAGACAGACACTCTCCAAGGGATTCAGGAGTTTACTTGGCAGATCGAAACTAAGGTTAAGAGACTTGCTCATATCATAGAATCATAGAATCAACCGGGTTGGAAAAGACCTCTGAGATCATCAAGTCCAACCCTTGATCAAACTCCGCCGTGGTTCCCAGACCATAGCACTGATGCCACATCCAGTCTCACCTTAAACACCTCCAGGGAAGCTGACTCCACCCCCTCCCTGGGCAGCCCATTCCAACGTCTGACCACTCTCTCTGTAAAAAATTTCTTCCTAATATCCAGCCTAAACCTCCCCTGGCACAGTTTGAGACCATGCTCTCTTGTCCTACTGTTGGTTCCTGGGAGAAGAGACCAACCCCCACCTGGTTACAACCTCCTGTCAGGGAGTAACGAGGTCTCCCCTGAGCCTCCTCTTCTCCAGGCTCAACAACCAGGTCCCTCAGCCTCTCCCAACAGCACTTGTGCTTGAGTCCCTTCACCAGCCTCATTGCTCTTCTCTGGACCTGCTCCAGCACCTCAATATCCTTGCTACCTCCCTAGTTTCAACATCCTACCTCTGGACTGCTTCAGCATTGCCATGGGGCTATTAAAACCAAGTTATAACAAATGACCCACTCCTCGATAAAGTGAGAAATTACAGCTCGATCTGTCCACTCCATCTGTCTGGGGTTGGAAGCCTGGCTAATGTAGAGCAATCCCAAGCAGAGAAACGTGAGGTCATGGACTCTCTGAAGAGTCCCACCTCCAAACTGCCATCACCCTTCCAGCCACCACTGTTAAATATAGCGAGGTTATAAACAACAAGCCTCAAATGCCACAGCTCAGGCCTCACAAATTAGTGCAAAATGAATTTGCTGATGGTGTAAAGGGGATGGAAGTGCTGCTGGCTCTGCAGCGGGGGCAGGTGGAACTGGGGAACAGTCACTGCAAGGCTCTGTCAGGCCGTTGATTTAGTATCAAACACAGAGAAAGTGAATAGTTTTTACATGGTTCTGCTTCCCCAGGACAGCTCCCAGAGTAACTGCTGGGCTGTTTACACAAGCTATTTCTGGTGGCAGTGCTGGCTTATGCTGGCTTGCAGTGTACATAAAGTAATGCTGAAGGAAAGACAAAGAATTAAGTCTTCACAACCCAGCACTGAGGCCTTGTCTGGGACTGCGGCAACCAAAGATGAACACTCTGGTGAGCAACATGGAAAAGTACTTGAGAGAAATCCACAGGACCCCTGAGCAAAAGCTGGAAAGAGGTGATTTAGCTTACAAGGAGCAACACCACTACACTTTTCCTTCACTTAGAAGGGTCTCATTGAAGGAGCTATTAACAGCCCTACTGCTGGCACAGGAACTGGAAGATACAAAGTCCACTAAAAAGAAACCAACCCAAAAAAAACACCAAAACCCCACCAACAAAACCTGTCACAAACCAAAAGCTGAAGTGGTTATCTCAAACTACACTGGATAACTCCATGATGGCAGATCACTAAGGCAGTAGGTCAGACAGGTTACCCAGACAAGCAGAACTTACACTTGACACCCTCTCCATTTTAAAAGTTTGTTGTTGAAGCATTTATACCCAGGATTTCTGAAGGCAGAAGTCACACCACAGACCTCAGTCCTGTGTCCAGTAAAGACAAATGAACTTTATCCACTGCAGAGCTCCTGGAGGACTCACCGACCTCAGATCACTGGCTCTTTCTTCTGGTAAGTCAAAGTGCACTTCCAGCTCACTCCAGTTTCTGACTTTGATCCAAAAAAGGAGCTATAATCGAATCCAAGACCTCTGGGAGGGTAAGTGGAAGATACCTTTTATTTACCTCACCAACTAGAACTCAACCAAGGTGCCACCCCCAGCTCTTTGCTTCATACTTTCTTTGTGTTGCATGTGCCAAAACTAATCAAGTCACAGAAGAAATCAGAGCAGACATTTGTTTGGCTGAATGGAGTCAAAGGGAGACAGGCTACAAGGATTACCACTGCAGACACCCATTTACTCAGTCATTCACTCCCCTTCCACAGTATATATCTCATTAACTGATCCATTTTTACTTTGCTGTGATTTAGGATGACTATGCCAGAATCCCCATTTCGCATCCACTTCATAACCATTTGCTCTTGTGTCACCCTCATACATACAGGGATTGCAACAGTCTGATTTATGTGCAGATGCTGGACCAAAACTCTTCTTGCCCCCTCCTACCCAACAAATATGAAAGCACACCCAGGACCATTCTGCCCACTCTTGCACACAAGTGATCACAATTTCTCACATTATTTCAGTGTCACTACTGTGTTAGTGATCTGACACCACCTGGACTGAACCCAGTGTCTGACATTCTGTGTTTCTTGGGGTGCAATGCAATATTTTCAGGAACACAAGCCACCACAGAGGTTGCTATACCATCTTTTCATGGACTGATCACTGTTGCAGGATAAGTCTGGAAAGAAAATACGGGAGCTACAGGTTTTTTACTGAGAACAGTCCACAGTCATTAACCCTATGGAGATGGTGACATTCCTAATACAAAGTTACAGCTTACCACTAGAATTATGGAGAGCACATTCATAAGTAGGCCAAAAGGAAGTGTCTTTATACAACATGAGCTGCCATGCAAAGGCCAAAAAGGTAAATTTGAAAATAGCTTAGACAGAATTACTGTAAAGCCTGTGCCTTCTACTAAGAACAGTGTCCCCGAACGTCACTATTTCAAGACATTCCCAAACAACAGACAACCGGAAGGACAGAGAGAGGAGAGACTATCACCTGTACCGTACTTTTACTGCTTTTCCCTCAAATGTGCACAGCCAGCCCACTGCAGGGCCCACAGAGGCAGACACACCTTCACAGCCCCTGTTGTGGGGCAGTTCTTCAGCTGAACAGCTGCTGCTGAAGCCACACGCCAGTGTGTTCCCAAACCGTGGCAGGCACAAGGCCAGCAGCACTGTCCAACAATGCAAGAGACCTCTCAAATGTCCCCGGAAACAGGTTCCCCAGAGAAGCTGTGGCTGCCCCATCTCTGAAAGTGTTCAAGGCCAGGTTGGACAGCGCTTGGAGCAACCTCGGTTAGTGGAAGGTGCCCCATGGCAGGGGTGTGGAACAAGAGGACTTTTAAAGGTCACTTCCAACCCAAAAACTATCCTATGACTCTAACAGCCTCTCCTGACTGGTAATATATAGAACTGGTTCCTCCCCATCCAACACATCAACACACAGGCTGTAGATTTCTAAATTGGACAGCAAAGCATGAATTCCAAGATCTGTAAGCAGATTAGTCCTTCTATTGGGCCACAAAACACTAATTCTACAGTACACAGATTTAGGTTGCATCTGAATAGGGTACTTCTCCAGTTTAAACAAATCAAGAATTCAGCCGAACAGAGATGAAATGTGCAGTACAGCCAACTCCTGTGTAACCAGGCTGAGGCTGGAGCAGGTGACTTTTTTTCCTAAAGCTACAACTGAACTCAGTGGCAGTCAATGTCAGATGTTCCACGCCTTAATGCCACATTACTGAACTATTTAAATTAGCCTGAACTTGATTACAGAGGTGTATTACAACAAGAAGCTCCCCTTTCAAGGGAAAAGCTTGCTCATCCGATACACACCTATAACCAAAACTCCAATTTCCTTGTTGACTTTCAGACTCATCAGGATATTCCCACCTTGCCACTACCAAGGTGAGAGTTTTAAGGTGACCTGAAATGAGCTGGTAATTTCTCAGTGTGATCTGAGTTTTACATGTCAGACACACAGACACCACCTCAGAAAAACTGCAACACAAGCAGGTTTTTATCTTTGGAAAACACACAGTGAAATCCCTCATAGCACATATACTTCGAACATCAAAGGAGACTGCTCCAAACAGATCAACATATCCAAGTGTAAGTGGTAATGTTCAATGAATCTCACAAAACCCTGCAGATTCAGGGGTGATTATGTCCCATTCAGAGGAACTGAAGTTCTAGACTGTCAAAAACAACTGCTACAGTTTTGTGACAACAAACAGTGACCCTGCCAGAACAATATTAATTCCAGCACATCACAGGTGCTACCACACGCCAGGAAGGCAACAAGCAGGAGTGAACATACCCTGTTCTGTAAGGTCTCAGGTGGCTAATTCCCAATACAGCTAACAAAAATCTGACGATGCCAAAATAATTTTCCCAAACACCAGCTTCGTATTACATCAGTTTCAGAGCCAGTAAACTAAATTATAGCATCATCAGTACACCCATCAAGACCCACATTGTTTCTGCATTAATATATCTAATTTACAGCATCAAAATGAGGGACATAAATGTATTTACAATTTTTGAATACATTTTAAACATTTACATGTGGTTTACTATATGATGATTGCTCAGACTAAACTCCTCAAGGAAGAGGCCACCTTGACTAGTGCACTTCAGATAACGGAATTAGAAAATACTAGTAATTTATTCTAGCCTACTCATCTTCTAAAATTCATATGCTTTAAAAAACTTTAAGATAAAGTGTTGTTAAAACATGTAATTTACACTAAGCTAAAAAACATAAGAGTTACAGGGAAAGTTTTCTTGTGTAAGGGAAACAACTGTTTTAACTTAGGGTATAGCCTGAGTGATGCCATTTGCCCTTTAAAACAAACTTCTTTATTAAAGCAGTTAAAGTGCAAAACCCTCTTTATTAAGTTAAGCACCCCATACTTAAGTTTCTGTGTGATTCTGGTGCACCTTTGAAGAGTTCACATAGTATTTACAGACTCAGTGAAGGACCCACAATGATGTGTGAAAGGAGACCTTCAGCATCTTGTAATCTCAGGATGCATCAACAAGAATCTCACTGCTATCTAGATTACCCATACAAAACAAAAACAAAAACACCCCCCCCTCCCCCAAACAACAAAAAACCAGCAAACCCAAGCCCAGCTAGTTACTTCAGATATCATACTCTACATCGCTGTCATTGCTAACAT
The DNA here is from genome assembly GCA_013399855.1 of Oxyruncus cristatus. Classification (NCBI taxonomy): domain Eukaryota; kingdom Metazoa; phylum Chordata; class Aves; order Passeriformes; family Cotingidae; genus Oxyruncus; species Oxyruncus cristatus. The sequence continues at coordinate 447,298 of VXAY01002707.1, read as the reverse complement.
TATATGTACCATGACACAACCTCTGCCCAGGAACAGCCAATTCTACCTCGCCCTTTAAAAAACCCACATTTTGACATCAATTTCCCCCCACAAAGTCCTCTCCTGGCACACCCACCCTTAATAAATACACTGGTAGTGAGCTGCCTTCTACCATAAGCTCTACTTTACCTCATCTTTTGCTTCTCCGAGCAGAGCAGTTGGAGTGAAAAAAGAACAGTGTTGCCCAAGGGCAGCACCAGCAATCAGAGGATGATCAACTGAGTACCTCGGGCACTTCTTGCCAATCCGAGAGCAGAAAAGCTCAGCCAAACTCTTGGAGTAAGTCTTTGCCAGTTTTCAAATCACGCTAAAAGAATTCTCCTGCAAAAACAGTTCTGCTGGAGTAAGGTGACACCAGGAGCTGACACTGGTGGCCAAAGGCAAACATCTGGTACGGGGTAAGTTGTGCCCAGCTTCAGACTCAAAGGAAGCAACCATTATACAATTTTTAAAAAGACTGTTTAAAATCCTGGCTTATGCAAAACATGCCCTGAAAATGGCAAAATGCTTGTAAAAATAGACAAACTGGGTTTCCCTGGAGAGGAAGAAAGTGGCAAATCCCAAATTCCTTAGCAGAGGAAACCTGCCAGGGAAAGACGCTACATGAACATCTCCTGATGGCAACCACAGACTGAGAATAAACATTTTTATTATGTAATGGTGAATTATTTAGACCACAACCAACTAAACCTCACAGAAGTTTTACACCCCCCATGGTAATTTTTTTTTTTTTTTTTGCTTAGCTAGATCTCCCCGACAACATTTGAAAATTCTTTGCAAGTTCTCATTTTGAGGACATTTTTTGAGAAAAGCATCAACCAGAATGCTTCTGCTTCTCAGAGGGTCATTCCAACATCATTCCCAGGCAGCGAGCAGTAGAGATTTGATATGGTAGGAATTATTTTAGGGATTATTTTAGCTTTGCTTTCTAAAACACTAAAAAAACTACACTGAGGCTTTCAGTCTTTCCAGGCCACGAATCATTACCACAGAGTATCACAGTTATGGTCTGATCCCAGCTCCAGTGCACTGAAAACTCACTGTGCCCCCACCAGTAACTGCACTGCACACAAGAACTTACCCTTTTATATACATGTGACACAAACTTTGACTATAAAACTGTATTTTCCCCTGTCTCACCAAGAGCATGGCAAACCCAGAACTCACTGGTTGCAATTTTTATTTTTCTTCTTCTCAATTAGCATTTGGACATGCTAAATAGAACTCATTTAGCATGAAATTAAGAGCTGCAGCTTGAGGGTTTGGTTTTTAAAAATTTTATTAATTAGCATTTTACATTATTTCATGTGTCACCATTGCGGTTCCCCATAGATTTTGAGACCAGCTGAGTTCTCAGTTGCTACAAATCAGATTCCTGACAGCAAACTGTGACACCCAAAAATGATATTTCCAATGCAATCTGAAAAATCACATTCAGATCATTTTGTGTCAAAAGCAGAAATTTATTCCCCTGGATATTATTTCATGGTCTTAATCTCAAAATATCCCTTTCTTCACAAATCCACACTCTGAAAAATAATGGGAACTCCCCCACAACATCCACTATGTCCAAAAGGTATTTTCTATCCAATACAAGGGGGATGTCTGAAAAAAACCCATCACAACACACACATGCAATTGGAGAAAACTACCTTTCATTCCAGCTTCCAATTTTCACTTACTTGACACTGCAAACTCTTAATATTATATTTGCATTTGCATCTATTTCAGTACAGTTGCCAGAACAGGAACCAGCAATTTCCATCACATTCCAGCACAGCAGCTGTAGCAGTGAGATTTTCCCTTTCCAAAAATCAAAAGCCAGGAAGTACTTCTCCAGTTACAATTAGTTCTTACTGCTATTTCAGTAGCATTTTGATGAAAATGGTTCCCTTTTCGGGATCATCTCCTTTTACATCAGTGTGCTCAGATATCTCAGAATCTGAAAACTAATTTTAAATTCCACACAAACATGAATCCTTGATTAACTGGTCAATATTCATTAACATTTCTTTTGAGAAATTAGATTCACTGGGTTTCAATTTAGAAATTTTGATTTCAATTTAGTCTCATGTCACTTCAGCACCAGGTTACCCAGTCAGGTAATTCACCACCTCAGCCACCAACTTCCACTTTGAGTAAAGCTTGGAAGCCCCATAAGCGAATTCAGCAACGAAAACAGCTCTACACAGACCTACAGATGTTTCTAGCAAAATCCCAATCTTCCCAAACAGTTTGCAGTTCCTTCTAATTCCTCTCCACCAATCCAATACACCCATCTCCTTTGTTTTCCGAATGCAAGGAAAAATACAGATATTTGACAGATATCTTAGACTAAAATATTGAAATAAGAGATTAGTTTAAACCTTGTAGCAGTGTTGTTACCATATGAGACTTCAAAAGGAAAGAATAATACACACAGAAGAGTTTTCCATAAAATTACCTTCTCATACTCATCCTATTTAAAATCCTGATCATGCCAGACTTTGCTATAGCCTAACTCTCCAGTTTGGTTTTCCCCAGGCTTTTATCAGCACAGCAAGGTGACTGACCAGCAAAGTGCCTTTCTAGGCACCACCTGAACTGCCAAGGGAAGAGAAAACCATAGATCCAGGAACTGATTCCTGACTGATCATGACCTCACCCAGTTCACGTACCTTCCCCGTGTCAGTCATTCAAGTGCCCCAATGTTCATGCTTCCTAATCCAGGATCTTGATAAAGAAACTCAATCTTTCCATCTTTCCATCTTTCAAGACATTTTTTCTATTAAACCTCCACAAAGACACGTTTGCCTTGCTACAAGGTGACAAGTTCCCAGACGCCATCCTCAACACTGCTCATTCCCTGCAGGAACCACGACTTTTATCACCTATGTGCATAAAATCAAGCTAATCACTCAACCAATTCACTTTGATCCTAACTACATGCAATATAATATGGAAACATCATGGATTGCTCTGGTGTCATAATGTGCTTCAGCAGCAGCAAACAGCTTTTCCACTCATCTCACTGCAGAGGAGCATCTGGGAGAGATCTCTGACTCTTGGGTTACCTTGTGCCCTAAGCAGCAGTTTCAGCTGGGACAAAAGCAATATCACAATGAAAACTATTTCCAGCTCTGTCTGAGAGTTACCAGCTCCAGTAAATTGTTGGGGTTTGTTCTGAATTGTTTTTGTTGGTTTTTGGTTTTTTTTTAAATGAAAAAAGAACTTTTACCCATTGGCAACTAAGGCCTCCTTACCAACTTGCTTTTGATTGCTAAGAAAATTTCAGAGACATATTCAGAATACAGTGCTAACCTTAATCCAAATTAAAAGAACCAGGATGGGATTAAGCAGTAGTTTATAAACACCTACATGAGTTTGAAAAACCTGAATTTGTTTTGGTGCTTTGCTGGGGTTAAATGGGAGGTACTGGATAGCACAGTTCAATAGGAGCTTAGCCCTTCATTTTGGATTTTTTTTGAATGACCAAGTCAGGGATTTTTTTTTGTTTTGTTTTGTTTTGTGGGGGTTTTTTTAGTTTTTTTTCCTCCACCCTTAACATCGATAAAAGTCAGAAAGGTTTGCCAGGGCAGCAAAATCATAGCAAACTACTTGGGTGCCTGATGGCTTTTCCCTTGCCAACCTTTTCATCCTTCCCTCACCACCTCCTCCTGCAACAATCTTGCAATGCCTTTCCCGGGGTCACAGCAGTGTATGAACTAAAGTGTATAAACTGCATTTATACACTTAAAACAAATGCTCTGTTAATTGTATCAGGCTCCTGCATTGCTGTGATTAGCTAGGGGAAAACTTAAGCCGCGGGCAGAATTGTTGGCCTGGCTTTGTTTGGCTTTAGACTGGACACAGTTAAACGGCAGCATCAGCACATTTCCCAGTCACCTGCTCCCAGTGAGCCCAGTGGAGCGTGAGCTCACACATCCCAGCACACACATCCCAGCAGAACTCCCTGGTTGCTTACACAAAGTAGTATTTAAACCCCGAGTCACTCTTTGGGAATTTATTTCAAGTAGAGGTTGAAGTGTGTGCAATATTTACCCACACAACTAGGGAGGCGGCAACTTGGAAAATGATCCAGGAAGCAGAAATCATGAATTCTGTAAGGAAAGCTACAAAATTAATTCCTTACTTTATGCCATCAAACATGGGAAAATTTACATGCTTTATTTCATTATTCTACAGAAAAATACCACGGGTAATGGTAGGCAATTATTCATTTCCTGGTTCTTTATTTCATGCCTTATCAGAGAGAAATATTTTCTCACTTCAAGGCTGACAACTGCTTGGCTCCAAGAATCTGAAAGACACACCTCAAAGAGCTAAGACTGCCACTGAAACAGGGGAAGGAGGAACATGGAAATGGCACTGTCCACTGTTGGAGGGTAAGGAGTAAAGAAAAGCCTCACATATCCCTGAGAAACACCAGGAGAAGAAAAAAAATTACTCAAGCCAAAGAAGGTGCATAGAATTCCTGTTCTTGACTCCTGGCATTCTAACTCAGCCAAATATTTCATGCCTCATCCTCTTTAGGGCTTCTGACCTTTGAAAACAAGTTACCTTACAGACACTCTCACCTATTTAGTGGGGCAAGGAGACAGGAGTGGAATTACTTTCTGCTTTTTGAGTAACTTAAGGAAAAGTATCACAACCCCTACGGAGCCTGACTCCAGGACATGACCCCCTCTGCACAACAGAGGTGCAGGATGATGAGAACTCAAATAACCTCTGAATTCTATTTATAGGCAAAGAGTCCACTTGAACTCTTCTCCAAATTTCTGGCATTCAGTGGGAAACTGAGCCCCAGTGGGCTGTAATTGCCTTCCTGAATCAGAAAGCAGCTCTGACTCAGTACAGTACTGAGTGACTGCCTGGGAAAAAACATCTGAAAATACTACTACATTTTCAAGCAAAGACCAAAGCAAACTTTGAGGGTCAGTAACATCACTTACTTAACTCAGAAGCCCAGACTTTTAGCCCCCAGTTTTTGCCAATTATGCACATCAAAACAAGCCAAAATACTGAGTATTTTCAGAGGCTGACCAAGTGCACCACTTCTTCTAAAAAAAGATCACCATGCTAATGGTGTGTAGCAGACTACTGCATAAATTCATGTTTCAAACTGAATACTTGGGAAACTGAAGATAAAACCCTCTCCTCTGCCTAAAAAGATCCACAGCCTTCCAGTGTACTGTCATCATTACACACCTGCTGCATAAGAAAGATCCCGAAAGTAAGGCCTCTGAGAATGCCACAGTAGATCAGAGTACAAACCCACCAAAAATCAGGATGCTACGGTCTTCAGAAAGAAAATACAGAATTTATTTTACCATGACCCAATGTGAAGAAAGAACACACCCATTTACTGTTAACATCCCATCGTATCTGTGCAGAGAGAAACCACAACAAACATGAATCCCATGCAAGGAGTTGCTTCAAATAATGAGTATGGAAAAGTCCAGCCCACTAAGGCTCTACCAAAGCAAATTTCTTTGATTATTTCCTCCAGGTCTTTGCTCTTAATCTGTGTTAAGACTAAAATAAAGTTGTTCTACCTCTTATTCTGTCTCTACAGCTGAGGAGGATCAGGCACTCAGTGTGCTCACTCTAAGTGAAGGCTAATAGCCAAAAGCACAGCCACAGTGCAAGTTTGTCCTCTTTTCATTATTAAATCTTCCTACATGCTCCTTTCGCTTTAGAGACTTCCAAAACACATTGCTTGCTTGGTTTTGGCAATACTAGGCAAAGACAGCTGGAAGTCAGGCCAGGTTGGTTAGAACATTCCTGCTCGCTGTGGTCTTCCTCAGCTACTCAAAAGCCATGTCATTCCTTGAAAGTAGAGACAGAATTTTGGCCTTTACAATGAATCACAGTCAAGGGTTTTTTGTAAAGGACATATCCAAACAGGACTGTCATCAAATATATATATATATATACACACACACACACAGAGGTACACAGGAACTATCAACTGTGCACACAGGAATAATCAAAAGCACACACATGAAGTAACTTATAACAGTTCTTCAGATAAGTGTTGGTAGATTTAAAGTCAAATTCAACTTGCAAACCAAAGGCAAAAGGCAGACAACAAACCGAGATGTATAAACAAAAGCACAGCTTGCAGGAGAGATGAAATAACACTCCTACCCTCCACGCATCAATGGAACTCAACTTGAGTAACGTGACTAGTTTGGGGCAACAAGGTACGAAGAACAGAGATCACGAACAGAGATTCCAGAGGAGAACAAGAGCACATGGAAGTCTAAATAACATAAGTTAATGGCAGAAAAAGATATTACTTAGCCAAAAAAACCCCAACCAACCAACAAACAAACACACACCACCAAAAAACTACAACTAAGGGTGATAACCTCAAGTCTGCAAGTTGGCTCTAAGGATGGCTGCACTGGAAAAGGGAACACTGAACCTGGATATGATGCATTAAACAAGCAGCCAAAGCCATTAAAAAACACCAATTGCTTCGCTACAACTTTCTTCCTTTCCTGGAGAAGCTTTCCAAAGAAAGCAACTCAGTGCCCCCCTTCACATGCTGTGGAGCTTCCAGCACTGGAGGTAAGTCTGTCTAACCAGTTCCTAAAGCCACCCATCAGGAATGAATTTGCCTGGGGAGAAGGAAGAGGAGATAAAACTACATCTACTGAGATTTCTTTCAGCCAAATATTTGAAAGAGTTTTAAGAAGCTCTACAGAATTCAAGGGAAAGGTGATGGCTAAATGACAGTTTAGCAATTGTTGGTTTGGAGGTAATGCTTTGTTAACACAGTCCTTGCAGAACTACACCGTGCCTTTTGCTCCCACAGCAAGAGCCTTCTTGATGGATATTACCAGGATAACTTTGTGCAGTGCAGTAATCATGTGTTTTAAGATTTCCTACTACGTACTGAATCTTCAAGTATTTAAATAATTCATATTCACAAAGAATTTAACATGTATTTTTTTGCAAGATGTTTAATGTACTAAAGCTTGTTTTAAATCTAGAGATTTAAGTTATTAGCTTTCAAACTCAGGTCTTTAAAAAGGCAGAAAGCAATTTATAGCAGGTAATGAAGGTGCTCATGTCCCATTGCAAAAAAACCCCCACTTGATTCCAAAAGCAGAATCAAAGATAAGACACAGTATATGTATGACCTATTTTGGTTTTCAATTCCAATTTTTCTGGAATCAAAAACCAGCTTGACTTTCTAGAAATAAGCAGAATTTGATCATTTACACCAGGCATATGCTATATTACCATTTGTTTTCTTAGCAACTTGTTTATTGGCATTACTTACTAAATACAAAATAGTCATATTGTGTCAAAGGTGAGTTAACAATTGAAAAAAAGCAACAGATTCATCCGTTACTTCAAAGTATTGGTGACTCAGTAAATCTGTTGCTTCTGACACTTTAAAAACCCTCCAATATTTAATATTATTATAAAACTGACAGAAGAACAATGTGTCATAGATCCACCAACCAAAAGCTCCCACACCTTCCCAGGTGTCCCCAGACACTGCCACAGCACAAACCAGACTGTTCAGGCAGCACCCAGCCCTGCTCCAATGCAGTGACGTTACTCCTCACAGCACAATTCCCTCAGCTCCGGGAGGGGTGGCTCCACATCCAGACTAACCAACCTGACTTACCAGTCTGTCCAGTAAAGGGCTAAGTGGCTGGCACTGGTTACTGCCACCACACTTCAACATTAAGCTACAGAACACCCAAAAACCCCCTCAAAATCTGATCAACTGATTCTGATCCCATCACCTGCCTGCCCCCCCCCCCCCCAATACTCATCTAATACTCAAATTCTGCTTTGAACACTTTATCATCATGTTGTGCTAAGGGAACTATGTGACTGACAAATGCAAACAGACTCCAAGTCTGTGTAACTGAGGTTTTTTAATAAACTTTTAAGAGACTCTTCTTGCAGGAGATACAAGCAAGAGGCTGAGGCTTGTTGACCTCCTCACTCCTTCCTCTCTCTCCTGATGCATTTCAGGAGAACAGTTCTGGTGAACCCAAACCTGCAAGAGCAGCAACTGCTTCACTTCCCAGGGTTCCCACCTCTGCTCCCCTCTCTCCCAGCATCCCGAGGACAGCACCACACCAGAGCAGCAGGGACATGGACCAAACAGAACAACCCAGTCCTGGGTACATCCCATCTCAGTTCAGGCATTACACAGAACTGTCAATAAAGCACTGCTGCTTTTCTCGTTCCCAAACACTCCCCACGTTCCTTCTGGCTGCGGCTGCTCCAAGCACTGATCTAACAAAAAGTCCTGAAATCAATACTGAATGGAAAAAGGTTTTATAACCAGCAATATCCCCATATTGCAACAGGAGAGCAAAGGAGCGTTTCTCTTACAGAAAAACCCAAGTTGTATGAAAAATAAAATATGGCAAAAGTGAAATAGAAAGGAGAAGTAGAGTTAATAAAAAATATATCCAGAACTTTAAAAAAAAAACTTGTTAAAAGGAGAATTGCACAAGTTGTTTATAACATGACATGAAGAACTAGATAATTAACGATTACATCTGAGATACATATATAGATATATATAAATATGCAGGAAACTTGAGAGATTGAGCAGTACCGTGGCCAATTTTAATACTTCATGAAATAAAACTTATAACTTTTTCTCTTGTCTCTTCCCATTCCTCATGCCCTCTGAAGAAAGGTTAAAAATCTCAGTATCATCTTTGCCAAAGAATTCCAAGAGCATAGCTTTCAGAGCTGATAAGGTAACTTAGCTGCCTGATACCTAAAAGTATTAAGTGTTATGACAATAGGACTGTTCTTCACAGTAAAACCCAACTGAAAAACAGCTAGAAAATATGAAGTTGGTACACAAAACACACTGTCAAAGCATGGAAGTTAAATTGACTAAGAGCAGGATTAGACTAGACTTCTAATCTAGAAGCTTACTAGACTAGAAAAAAATATTTAAATCATGCAAAACCTCAGAGAATATTAATAATTCAATTACATGCACAAAATTCAGCACAGCACATCTGTACGTTTCACATACCATATATTCCTTCCCACTCTGAATCTTTGGATGGTGAGGAAAGAGAATGAGCAAGTCATTGTAATGTGCCAGTACCTCAAAGGGCAGAAGTCTCCCAGTTCACAAGACAGTGATGATTTCAGTGGCAGTGCAGTAATGCCTAAAACGAAGCCTATTCCAGCTTTCCTAGTGAGAACTGTTTCTCTTATTGGATCCATCTACTGCATCCACAGAACACCAAATACTTCAGATCAGACCAGATGATGGTGGAAAGCCTTTCTGGGTTTATAAGTCATTCACAATAACTGCACTAAAGTGAGACTTCTGCCATGTTGAAGGCAGCTACACACACTTCAAATCTGTTCCTGCTACATTTTTACAATAAAGTTACATCTTTGCTCAAATTCCAGCAATCCCCTCTCAGATTCTCCCCAATTAATTTCTATTTTCTGCAGCCCTCCGCCTTCACAGCTTCAACTGGAGCTTGGACAACCCTCCAGACATTAAGTTTCTAATGCCCACCTCCATTTAAATCACAGCTTAGTTACTCATCAGCCCTAAGAAAAGAAAATACCAGGTCCACACATGAATCCTAACGATCATAAATAACATAATCAAAGAATTTCTCTAGCCCAGTCTTTGACACTTTCCAAGGGTTCTCTTGGATGCAGAATCAAAGCAAGCTTTGGTACTGTTCTTTCAGACCACAGCTGGTAGTGCTGGATCACAGGTCTACCTTGTCACACTGAAGCCCTCTAATGTTGGGGGAAACAAATATAATTTACTGTATTTTAACCAAAAAACCCCCCTTGCTGTTAGTGAATCATGTTTGATGACATCACACACACACACACAAAAGCAGGTTTGGTCAACAGGTTGGCAAGTGAGTAAATAGAAATTACACACAGAGGAAAGCACTCAATTTTACAGTTGCTGAATCTTACTCTAACCTTTCAGTTTATCCTAAACAAGGCAGATTCACCTGGGCCCATTCATATTTTGATCTGTATTCTGTATTTCCACGAAGTAGGTGACCACTTCCACTTTTTGCCTTCCACAGTTCCAAAATACACAACTCCTCCATCCTACCAGCTTTCCAAAGAGCACTATCAGGCCCTCAACTGTTGAAATTCAGCAGGTACTAACAGACAGATGTTGCTAAAACTAGGTTTCTCCTTCACCATTTACACTACATTTAATCCCTCAAAGTCTCAAATCCACCAAACCATCTATGTGAGGGTCTCCAGCTAGCTTTAATACTGTATTTTAACAGAAAAGAAGGATGTATATAACTCTGTATATAACCCTGTTTGAACATAAGGACAGACCACTCATATCTCTTTCATGAAACAAACCTTTGACGCAACATCCTCCCTCTCCAAAATACCCTGATTTTCCTCACAATATTATTAATTTATAAACAATCTATAAACAATAGTAGGAGTCCTGAAGAACTTGCTGCTTACAGAACTCCCCTCTGTGTGGATACTCAACAGGAACACTAGTCTTCTAAAGGCAGAATAAGTTTCTTTACCACTTTCTTCTACATCTGTTTTTTTGATGCTTCATTGTCAAAGTGTTTCAACACTCAGATTGAGAAGGATCACCCCCAAAAGCTCCAGGATTTTGGCGCACATGCTTGAACCAACACCTTTGCCCTCCCTCTTTAAGAAAGAACCTGTACTGCAGAAAGAGGGCTGCACAACACAAGCAAGTCATTTCCCCTTCCTGATGCCGACAAAAGTTGGGAACAGAAAATGAAACAGCTTTAACCTGTCAGAATTTCCCCACTTTGCCCTTTTACAAACATGTGTTGAGGGACTCATGGAAGAACTTTGCCAAGAAGAACAAGAGCTCTGAACGCCCTACTAAAAAGGACATTTAATAGACACTGAAGATCCACAAAAGAGTCATGATTCTTCAGAGCTGGAATATTATTTTAAGGAATCAACAGTACCCTCATTAACAGTGGAGCTAAATGTTTCTAGTACAGAACAGGACTCCATTGTCAGAGCACTAATAATCTGTTTAATTACAGCCTGAAAAATGGAAACATCTTTAAACTGGATGGTTCTCATTCCACAGGTTATTTTACCTATAAATCCCTTCTTTGCTCTACTGGGAGTCAAACTGAAACAAGGTATACAAGACACTTGTTTAGGCTAAACCTTCCCAAACAACAGGATTCCATTGTTTTAATTTATCTTCAATTTCTGAACATGAACACAACTGATGGTCATAGAACAGTGAAGTCTCTTGGTCTCCAGATTGTAGAACTTACTTTTTTCTGAAATAATACAAACATTGACAGTTGTTTAAAGGTAGTTGTTCATTAACAAAGTGCCTGTTCTTTCACAGAATGAAGGATGGTTGTCCAAACTGAAGCTAATCAGGCAGGTTTTCAGGGGACCTGGCAAACACAAGGAATCTAATCCTGTTTTTGTGTACATGGAGATGTACACGTGTGTGTAACTGCTGCTATGCAAGGAGGGCAGGCACAACCCTCTTGTTAGAAATTCTACTTAAGGCTGTCACCCTGAGCATCCAAAACCACAAAGGATTTTAACCCCTCCTTGAAACAGAATTAACAAGTTGAACTGTGAAAAAATATCCAACACTCCTATGGTGGGTAAATACAATGTACAGAAACATTTTCAAGCAGTTCAACTAATCTCTGGCCTCTACACTTGCACATGCAGTGGCTCTCAAATCAAGACAGGTATTTACAAACAAAACACAAATCCTACAAAACTTACAGAGCACAGTGGCTGAAAACCACTTCTGCACAAGTGCTCTGAAGAAGAACGTCCCATCTGGTTGCAATTGCTAGAACTTACCTTCCAGAGCTAATAAACAACATGTCCTTGTGAGATCTGAGCATTAAAGGATTCAGGAAGAATGAGCAAAACTCGTTTTGCAAGTCATGCTCATTAAGATCCTAATGACACAGCCACAAACCCTGCGTGTGAGAAACCCCAAGAAATCCAAGACACTGAATGCAAGATCGACCTTCCTTGAGGTTGGGAGGTGGAATCAAGTCTCTCACAGGAGAGGGGATCATCACAACTGAGGCCAAGCTACCCTGGGAACTACAGGCAAGGCCATAACTAAGCTACTTGTTTGAGCCACAGTCCTGCCACCTACTTTTCCAAGCCATCCTTAATGCTGAGGAGTGAACTGGGACTAAAACAACAGCAGAAATCATTTGCTTTTGCCAAACTGCAAAAGAACAGAAAGGCCCAACATGAGGCTGCTTTGTTTGTTGCCATGATGGAAGCCTGGAAGCTCACTTAAGGTTAGAAAGGGTATTTTCAGCCAAACCAGGAAGATAAATCTAGTGAAGATGTTAAAATATCTCCCAGGAACACTTCTCTTTCAATCACTGTCAAATTATGCCTTTTATTAAGAAACTACCATCTCCTTTAGGTTAGCCTGGTATTTTCAATGTTCAAATCTGCAGTGAGAAAGACAAGTACAGCTTAACTAGAGAACCTTCCCAACAGTATTTTCACTCCTTTGATCTCACACATTCACCAAGTGGCATTAATTTTGTCCAGTCTTTTCAGAGAGGGAGATGGGAGTACTCAAACAAAAGCACTCTTTGAGATTTGCTCTTCATTTTAGAGTCCTTCTGTTCTGCCCACGTTCCACATCCCTTCACCAAGGCACTTGCAGAATCAAAGCATGGAAACCTCAGATTAAAACCAAATCATCTAATCCTGGGGACAAGTGGCCAACTACTGCTTAGAAATCTAGAGACAGCATTCTCTCAAGTGTTACAAGCAGCAAAGGTCCCACCTGGATGTGACAAATAGCACGGTATCATTGTGACCCCTGCAGTCCCAGCTCTAAGCACACACCCTGACAGTTTATAAATCCAGAAATAGGCTTCAGGACATAACAGACACCAGATACACGAGAGAAACTGAAACTCATTTTCATGTAAAAATGAAAGCACTTAAAATTAAATTTATTTCTTAAAAAAACAAATCAAAAACACTTTAAAAAAGTGCTTAAAAAGGGACCAGTTTATTCTAATTCCCTTAGTGCCCAGAATATCCCAGGAATAGTGTGTTTTCCCTACAAAACAAAATTTGGCCCCCAAGAGTTACAGCAGATGGGCTGCTGCAACTTTCTACTGACAAAAGCTATGCTGTCTTCTAATTTGGGCTTTTTTCAAATTCAAAACGCAAAAGGAGCTCAAATTCCAAATCCCTGCTCCCTTTGCTTCCTCACAACAAAGTTCTCCTTTAAGACTGCACGTAGCTTTACATCTAAACACCTGCAAATAAATGCTATTTTATCCAGCTTTTAAGAGTGTTCAAAGATAAAGTCTGAAAACTCCAATTTCAGCACACACCCATGATGAGGAAATGGGATTTGTTTCCAAGCAGGGTTTTTACATCTTTTTATTCTTGGAATTTCTAAACTGACAAATAATTTTCAAATTCACTGCAAATACCCCAATCGCAAACCCCAGGAAGATCTAAATTAGTCAAGTTATCCCCACAGAAGTATGGCACTACATTCATCAGGTCTGGTTCCAAAACAGGAATGTTAAATATGTATTTTCCAACAGTGACATCTCGGAACTACAGAATGGGAAAATGTTCTTGAGAAAGCCAAAAGAGAGAAACAAGTATTTCACCTGTAAATTTCTGGAGTAATTAATAATTACATATTGGAAAAAAAAAAAGTCATTTTTAGCAAGTCTTCCTTCCATTCTCTCCCCGTTAATTCTACCCCTGGTAACACATGTAATCAAGTCAGTGAAACACCATTTAATCCAAATTAAGTTTTCTAACTTCGTATGTACAGAAAGAGTGGACCAAACAACCTGCAACACCTGTGAGAATTACAAGTTGTTTTCCACGCTCTGCTCCCCACCATCACAATAAATTCCCAGACTTGTGAATGTTTTACTAATGTCAAAATTTACAGGTTGACAGATCTGTGTACAAGTAAGGTTCAGACAAAAAAAAACTATACAAAAAGAAAGTACCTGCTGCCTCCAATAAGGCTTCTAGTCTTGCTTGTGTTTCTGGATCCACAGTTCTCAAGTCTGCACCTTCTGCAGCACTCGATAAGAATAACTCCGACGTGGTTTTAAGTACTGGGTTATCAAGATCTTCTTGGTCCAAAATAAATGATTCGACCTGTTGGCCAAGTTAGAAAAAAACCCAATTTAACCATTTTTGCAGCTTTAAAGTAAATGTAAAATATTAAAAAAAAAAAATCCCACAAAAGTAATCTGAATATAGCATCATAATCATGTTTTAACTGCACAGAGTATAGAACACAACTGGAACAACCATCTGCTCAACTTGCTGAAAGCTACCAAACCCCCAATTTATTGTAAAAATTACAATTAACAAGATCTTAAACCATGTCAAGGTCAACTCAGATTAAATACTGAATAAGTGTTATGCATGTTTGGACAGTTAACCACCAAAACAGGCTGCCACAAAAGAGGCTGTAACATCTCTGTCATCGTCTACTGTGTTATTAAAAAAAGCCACCGGTAATGACTTTGGTACAGCTGGACCTGAATGCCAGAGAAAGATGGAATGTTTTCCCAATATGCCTTTCACTTCTCTTTTAAAAGTAATTTTACCTAACGCAGCACAATTATTTTGTTTGTTTTGAGCAGAACCATAACAATAGCTGACCAAAATCCAACACCAAAACATGTGTCTCCAAGCTGGCACTCGGTACTCCCCCAGTCTTTAATGTTTTCTGGACAAGAACAGATCTGCACGACGATTAAGCAGGCAGGTATTCCAACCAAGCAGGAATAATGCTGTCGCACCAGTGCCCCACGTGATCTCCAAACACAAGCCCATGGAATTACTCAACACAACACGCTGCAGTTTTATGACAGCCTGCCAGAGTAAACAAGGATACCTGACTCACACTCTAATGAGAGCACAGCAACATTTCAGAATCTCTCCCAAGTTCAGACATAATTTACCCTATTTTCAGAAATATTTTAAGATAAAAACACTGTTTCATAATTATACGTTATCTGTTCAACACTATCAGTGCCTTAAATACGCTGTAGGAATAAGACGTACCTGTTACACAGCCACTGCTGCCCCCTCCCACTTCATGCCCCAGTCCCATCTTCCTATCTCCATTTCCCCCAAACATTTCCCCCTATCTTTCTCACTCCAGCAGAAAACCATCCTCACATTCAGCCCTATCCCACAACACCTCAAGAAAGAGACAGTTAATACTTCAACAAAAATCAAATCAGGCCATCTGCAAATTCTTTAACGTTGTGTGAACAACGTTAACAGGATCTGGGAGCTGCACAGAGCTCTGCTATTCAAGAGCCACTTGGGTTCATTTCTTCCCTTTTTTGATATGTAAATGGCTGTAACACTATCCCCCGGTGTCCAAGCCAACCCTGCGTGCCAGTGAAATGCTAATATAGGAATATAATGGGAATCAGGGAGGAAGTATGACTTTCAGGAACACAGAACATGAGTCCACGTCTCAGTGGATATGTGTGATCCTGGCTAAAGCTAAGACTGCACTCTGATTTAGGGCTCAGAGAAGCAAGATTTCTAGGTTAGTTCAGGCAACAGTCCTAAAATAAGAGAACTGTTGCTGCAAGAAAGAGTTGAACAATAAACAGGTAAAAAATTAGTGATCTAAACCAGTGATAAATATTTTTACTACAAACAAAGAAGAATTATTTACAAGTCACAGCAAAATGCATCCCCACAGCGAGATGCCCCTCAGCAGAACCCAAATTCCAGGTTAGTCCTTAGAAAGGTTATCCCTGCTGGCACGAGCTCTGATGTAAAACTGACTTCTGGGAAAATTCACCCTTACCTACAGGAGTACTTCAGGGTTTTCCATGTTCTCCCATAAGACCACACAAGGCACTGATACACTGGAAGTATCATTCCTATTGCAGCATGTTTGTGTGATCTGGTGAAGGGCAGAAAATCCCACTGTGTTCATAGGTGCCCACTCATATACAGAGTTGAGAACTAGATACAAGAAAGTTTATGACATGCTAATGGACATTTTTTCTTTGACAATTACACCACTTAATTTAACAGCAACCCCTCCTTTTGAGGACATACCAAAAGGGGTAAAAATGCCACCTAGCACTGCACTCAAGAATAACAAACACTGCAGAAACACTCAGTGGCTCCTGGCAATCCTTGGCGTTCAGCCTGAGGAACACCCAGACAATCCTCAGGAAAAGGGAAGTCCAGCAGAGACCTGCCAGAAGCTGTCCCACTACAAGTTCTAAAACTTCACGGTTTTGGCACTTTGGGAAAGATATGGACCATTTTCTCCCCGACTGCTGCCACCACCAAGCTCAGTCATTTATATTTACAGGACATCACCAGTAACAACACACCTCTTGAACCTAAATCAGTGTTAATTCACAAACACTCTGACAACTTGCAAGGAACCTCCCTCCCCCCAGGAGGGAGAACATTTTGCTCACAGGAACCTCTAAAAAAGTCTGTCTTTTCAACACTGATGATGCAAACACCACCTTTTAAAGTGAATTACAAATACAGCTTTTACTAAGGGCACAAGTTGGGTAGTACTGGTGCAGTCTGCTCTTTTCACCACCCTTTTCAAGTCTTCCCGCTCTCTACATCAACAACTGAACTCCCAGAGACCTTGCACATTTAAAGTCTCACACAAAAATCTTCCTTCATATATGGTATTTTCATCGTAGTTTTATATCACAGCAAGAAAAGGCAGCTGTTTTCATTATTTCTGCACGTTTAGCAGCAATTTTTAGTTTTTGTTTTGATTTTTAGGAAGAGCTTTAATAACATACCCACAATACAAATACAATTTGAGTGTGAAAATACCGAAAATCCATATGCAAAATGTTAAAATAGCTGTACCACTGCCAGTCTCCCAGAAGAAGTTTCAGTGTATTTTCAAGTCAGAACATCTGACATTTCTGTAAACCAATGCAGTTTCTCACACACTAAGACAAGGCTAGAGAGGATGAACAGTTGGATATCTTATCACAAATAGCAGAGAAAGAAACTGCCTAATTGATTAGATGTCTCCTGTGAATGGAAGTGACCTAAAATGATCATGTAATAATAATGAAAAAAATCAAATTACCCCAAATATATCAAACAAATTTTGCTATTTAAACAAAAAATAAACTTCATTTAAAGATCAAAACAAAGAACCCAAACAGATTTCATATTAGCATTCCTGGAAGACATAATACACTGCTCATGTGAGAAAATTTAGGCACACTGCTCTATTCTAATCAGATCTGCAGCAAAGTGATAAAGTAACCAGTCACTGGGCTATTTTTGGATTATTTTGAGAGCTGCTTTGGGCAGTTAATAAGCATCTTACTTGGTAAGGCTCATTAGGAACACATGGATTCCAGACATCATTCTGACTGCCAAAATAACTGAAACTAGGAGTAATTCCCAACGAACACCCAAGAAAGCCACATCTGCACGGGACCCCAGGGCTGCCCCACGTCGTGTGTTTCCGCTCACCCACGGCACTGAGGGACCTCCCCTGAAGTCCTGCCAAGGGTTGCAGCAGCCTCCCGGCTCTGCAGATCCAGTTACACCGCTGGATCCTCCCTCCAGGGCAGCCACATCACAGCTATTTGGGCTCAGCTACATCAGTGTTTGTGTGTTAATACCAGGACTGAGTTTACCACGGGTCAGGGGTAGGTAAAAGGATTCTACATCGCCACCACCACTGGCAATTCATGTGAGATGGACAATGACATGCACATTACAGCACATTTCTAATACTAAATCTAAACTGATCTTCCCTAGGTTGCACTACTACAAAGTACTTTTCCCAGAATAGCCTGGACCTGCTCACAAATAGCCTGTTCCTGACAGGCTACAGAGGATGGAAAAGCTTCCTGGGTAGTGGCACAGCACCATTCCCTCCTCCTCCAGCCAAGGGTAGCAGCAGAGACAGCTCGTTCTACCTTCTTCCATTTGTGCCAAACCAGTGCTTCTGGGAACCCTTTCTTTAGAAAAAGCTTTGACAGGGAAGAGAAAACTGCTATTAAATCATTTCCTTGAACTTGCATTTCCCAGGAACACCTTGAGCTATGAACACTTTCCTGAGATAACAATACTCCTTGCTATGTGTTTGTGGAGCATCTACAAATAATGAGCACCCAAGCCCTTGACTGGGACTCCTGAACTCCTATTCTTTACAGAAATAAATGTGATTTTCTCTTTTGTGGTAGGAAAACCTTTCCTAATTATCTCTTTATCGATTCCATTTGCACACTTGTCTAAACATATCTGAATATATGCAGAGGGACCTTGGCTTCCTTAAAGCTAATATAGGCCTGTAGATCAGGCTGAAAGTTCATGCCTATGAAGTTGAAATAGATCATCTATATTTAAACTATTTTCCTTCCATAATTAACAAGATATGCAATGCTGTATTAGGATCACACTAGAAAGTTATTGTGCCTCTGTCTGACAGTTTATTTTGTCGTGTCTTTTATTAAACTGAGTGCCAATACTGGATTAATACTTGCAATCTTGCTCTAGAAGTTTTGGGGAATACTAATAGGACATAGCACTAAGTGAAGACTGAAAATGAGTTTGCATTTCAAATTTGACACCAAACCCCTTTAAATTGCACATATCAAGAATGTCAGCTTCAAAATCATTAGAAACAATTACTCCAAGGAAAATGTGAAATGAAGGACTTTGTCACTGACATGGCACTCTCAGGAGCTCCCTGTGACAAATAAATGCATCACGACACCCTGGTGTGGATTTAACACCAGCAAAAGGCCTGGCTTTGGTTTACCTTGAGATGCACTTTTCAACACTCTTCCCCTGCCAGCCCAAACATTTTTGCACCTACTAAGCTGTCTTCCTGCACTACCATTTCAGTTGCAAGGGATGGAGTAAAGAAAGAGGAAACACCACACAGAAATGTGGGTATTTTCACAAACGTTTCCATGGGGCCTCAGGACACTGTCCTTCCTTGGCACTTCAAAGCCAGAGAAATGAAACAAACACTTCAGGGAGGTACTCCAGAGTCAGCACATAGAAACAACATGGAATCATTGGGAACAACAATTCAGACATAATTAATGATGTAAAACCATACACACTCTGTTAGGCTTAAACTGTTATTTTTGAGGACAGTTTCTCCCGTTAAAAAGCAAAGTTCCAGCCCAAGGAGACAGAAGCCGTCATGACCTGTGAATCACCAAGAGAGCATCGTCCAGTTCTGTGGACCTTGTGATTACACAGTACCCTGCCAGCCCAGGGGGGTACAGGGTGCTCAGGGACATCATCACCTCAATCAAGAGGATAAAGTACCTGAAGCACCGTTTTCCAGGCATTGCTCACCTTGTGACAAGTCACTCAGCTGTCCAACACTTTCACAGGTTGACTGAACAGTCAAAAAGGAATAAAACACAGAGGAGGCAACAAATAATTTTCTGCCACTTTACTAAATTTCATGGAGGGTCATTTTATAGGAGTCTGACAAGCTGGAAGATGACTCTTCTGGGAACAGCCAGGCATTAGATCAGATCAGCTCTCTGTGAGACCAGAAATCTTAGCATCCCCCACCTTCAAGCAGAGCTGTGAGTGCTCAGCATCCATAGCAGCAGCTCTGTTCGGGGAGAGAAGGGGTGCAAATCTGTTTAGCTCCAACTGCAATAGGAAGCTGACTAACTCAAGGCAGGATTATCTAAAGGACAGCCCTTATTCCCATAGATGTTAAGCAATTACTAGCTAATGAAACAAGCAGCTATAGGATCTGGGCTGTGGTTGAGTTCATTTCAGAACACAGGTTCAGGTTGCAGACGCTGCTATAGATACGGAGTAAATACAGCTGGACACAACTTCATGTTTTGCCACTGCAGGCAAGGCAAGGCCCTCATAGTGTCCGGCATCTACATGTAAAAACCCAACGTTCTTGACGTGCCATCACAGATAAGCTGACTAAAATGATGGGAAAGTAGTGAGAAAGGCAGTGAGAAAGGGATGACATCTTTATGGCTGCTCCCCTCTGGCACCCCAAGCCACCAGTCAGTGCTCAAGATTACAGCTGGTATTTGAAATGTGCAGATAAAACAATACATTGGAATTGATGTTTTATAGGACTCCTCTTCCTTTCCAGAGACTGATGATCCTGGGTTTTCAATTTTCTTGCACTGATACTGAACCCTGAGCTGACACTCCTGGGTAAGCACCTGCCAAAATGGTTCACTCAATTTAACCACTTACCTGATTTCTCTCTTAGGCAACCAACTGACACTTGGTATCTTTATGCCCCTTGAAGTAGTTCTGAACACTACAAACTACACTTTATCACACCTGGTCAGAGCTGTCTGATCTATGGCTCTCCCATAAACAAGAACACTGCAGTTTATTTGTATTAAAACACTGTTTCACAACAGTAAGCGACATGACTGCACCCTCAGTTAACCCTCACAAAAATTAAGCCACAGGACAGAGTCCTCTTGGTACATGAGGCAGTGTTACAAACTTTCTCTGTATAGCAGAAAAGAAAGTTTTACTCAGTCACTGCTGGAAAAACACAAACAACTGCTAAAAGCAGCCTTCAGCCATCACATATTTGATGTCTGATAAACAAAAATAATTTTGACTATGTTTCCCTGATGTACAAAACAATCTTGTGCAGCAAGGAGCTGTCATTTACTGAACTGGAACTGACAACTGAAGCATATTCAAAATTCACATGAATCCCAGTAAATCAAGAGCCTGTTCTTGGCATTCCCAACAGTACTTCATCCTGAAGAAAACCACTGAATGGAGACCCATAAGCCTGACTAAAAGAAGCATCACTTGCACTACACACTCCCTATTTTCACAGATTCTACCTCAGTCCACTCTAAATCATGTTTTCAATGCTACATCTTCCCCATGTGCCTTAATATTTCTTCCTGCCCCATTTTTTTCTGTCTTAATAATCCTGCAGAAATAGCGCCTCATCTTCATCTCAAATCAAGAAACAGCTGGTGGAACTAAATATTCTAATTTATTAGAATATAAAACAGAATTGTTGTATTGATTTAGCCAGGGCATTCAGGATGGGGTCCTTGCTCAAGTATTAAACCCCAAGCATTGAAACAAAGTGAAAGAAATTTCAAAACAGAAGATGAATAAATGCATTTGTTTGCTGATGCAGAGGCTCACACCCAACCAAGATGGCAAGTATTCTAAGCCACCTTCTTGGGAATGACCTCTTGTCAATCCAAAGGGACAATACTTAAAAAGAAAAGAATCTTACTAGGGGATCTGATGAATGCAATATTAATTCAATAATCTGTTCCCAGGCCAAGCTATACATTTCAGACAGAGAAATTTCAACATTTAAAGTGATTAATTAAGTTATCTAGAGGCTTATAGCAAACTGAAAATCATCCTGGGCTTTCTGCCCCTCTCAGAGCCCAGGCTGGTAGCAGCTGTTCTCTCCAATGCCTGGATAAACAGGTCTGTGCATGCTGTACTTCTGCCAAAACAGCAGAAACCCCAATGCAACTCCTGAGCCACCATTTCAAAGAAAAACCATCACAGCAGAGAGCCCTGTCTGAACTGCGACCCGCCAAAAGCTCAAGATGCAGCACTAGAAGGGCTTAAAAATAACTATTTCAGAAAAACAATTACAAGGGATCACATTTATCTGAGCTATTGAATTTATCCTAACAAAACCTAAATGTCAAGCACCCACTTCAGAAACTCCCTCTTCCCCTGGTTCCCCTGTCACACTGTGGGTGAGAACCTGCACCTTCTGAGCAGGTGATGCTCAGAAGTCACCATGGTAGTGGATCAAGGGCTGGACTTGATGATCTCAGAGGTCTTTTCCAACCTGGATGATTCTATGATTCTATGGTCAAGTACCACAGTTTGGAAGCAGATCATTCAGCCCCAAAAGCCCACCTCCCCTCCCCCCTCGGCCTAAAACACGGTTTACTTACAACCTACCCACCATGTGACACCATCAGTTTTATTCATGATTTTGGAAAGAGAAAAGTTCAGCTGGATTAGGGATTTCCCTGGAAGAAAATCTTGGTTAATCAGTAATCCCTATGTTTTCCTGAAGGCAAAGGAGAATAACTTAGGGACCCAGCTGAAACCTAATGGTAAAACATCAAATGTTAAGAATATATAAATAAATGTGAGAGATCAGCTGGCCCGTTGTCCACCAATCAATAAAACATCCTTTTTTTTTTTTTTCACTAGGGAATATTTTTTCCTGCAGGATGGGTATGCAGTTGGGCACCTTTCAAAAGGTCAGAAGAACCAGCTACACGTCTTTTCTCACCTACCACCAGCATTCTGACAAACACATCAAAATTCAAACGTAAGTAACCCCTCTCAGTCTAGGCCAATTTTCCTTCAGATTCTGGGATGCTTTGGAAGAGCTGAAGAGGAAAATAATTTTGAAAAAAATCTGCATGACTCCCCCTTTAAAGCAAAAGGCAAACATTTTTAAGTGGTTTCATCCCATGAAAAGAAATTAAGTAACAGGATTCAGCACAGGATCAATTCTTTCATTTATGATTCATCATAATGTTTTCTATCTGCATTTGAGCAGAAGGTGCATAATGCTGCAAAAACTGAGAAAATTTTCTAGTATTTTATAAAACTTTCAAATAATCCATGTTACCTAAGAAAATATTCTTAAGTAATGACTTGCAAGAGCAAAAGGAAGATGTTATCCTATGATAGGATGTGTTTCCATAAATTTCACTTGCTCAGCATTCCTTCAAAAATATGTAAAATGAAACCTCTGCACCTTCACAACAAAAAGGGAGACCTACTTATTAAGGAAAACGATACAGAAACTCTCTGTATTATGTTATAATAAATATCTGTATATATTATAAACTATAGCATATCACCCTAATTAAATGATCACCTTAATCCAAATATTAATTCACCTGTATCCCTCTTAGTCAGAGGTGGCACTGTTTTATGGCAACAAAGTTGCTACAGAAAATAGTATTTTTTTATCATTTGAAAGTTAAACTAATCTTCACTTTATCCTAGACCAAGGTCACACGAGGCATCAATGAGAAAGTTTTTATTTGAGACAACCTCTGAGGCCAGGCTTTGTTCAAAAACTTCCTAAATTTATCTAAGTACTTGAATAAATCACTGATTTCTGAAACTTTGTGGAATGTATCCCATTCCACACAGGGACATTACCATTAGGAAGATAAGAGGACTCTGGATAGTGTTTGCACGGTACACGGGCTGCTGTTGGGAAAGAAAGGATCCACAGAAGGCAAATGAAAGCTCCCTCCTGAAGTGAAGCTTCAGAGCTTAACTTAGTCCTGCAAAGAGTCCTCCAACAAGCTGCAGAAGTTATTTTTCTTGCTTCATGAAGTTTTCAGTGTGAAACAAACCTAAGAATGGTTCCTTTTTCCATTTAAATCAGACTCGCCTCTGTTCGTGATAAAGGATCACTCATGCCTCCAGAACAGCTTAGTACTTTAAAGGAGTCATCACATATGTCACAAGAACTCAAAGTGACCCACTGAGGTCGAAGCTCTGCAGCCTCCTCACCCGCAGGGTCTGAGCCCCAGTGGTGAACTCCAACAAACGCACCAGTTCAGTCCCAGAGCTGCTCCCAGTTTGAAAGGCTGGGCCACCCGTGTACCCAGGAAAAGGAGTGCCTGTGTATCGTATTCCCCTTCCCTCCACACCAACCCTTCTGCCCAGGGAGTGTTGCAGGGATGGTGTGAGCTCTGAGCAGAGGACAGCGCTCCAGCAGCATCATCCAGCTGTATTCCAGCATCCTCCAAGGCAAGGAATGGAGAGAGGAGAGCATCCCAATATCAAGTCCCAATTTAACTGGCTAGCCCCAATTTAAATCAGAACACAAGAACTCCTGATTCACCACTAATGCTCAGATGAGCCCTTCCCACCCCCCACCAAACTGTAACTGGTTGACTGGTGAAACCTATGTGCAAATTTGTCCTTAAATATAGATGTTCTGCTAAATTTGGTGAATCTCTTCTTACCCAGGGGTTGCACCACATATTTATGTAATTATACAGTAGTATTTCAGATCTTTACTTTCTACACACCTATCATTAGAAAACAGTCGCTGACATTTATTTTAGGTCATGTACTCAACTGGGTCAAACTGCACTGAAGGAAGAACCTGAGTTCTGCAAGAAACCTCAGAAATCAGTTCATTTGAAAGTGTTATTGAATAGTCACTATTAACCATCACTAGACTGATTGTTTCTGTCTAGAACGGGCCAGACTTGCAGAGTTAGTGAGATACCTACCAAGACTTTTCCAGAAGTTAGATGCCTAATCAGGCTGGGAATAAATGAATAACCTACTAACCAACCCTCTGCATCCTAAAGAGTCATCTAAATACTTTTGGAAACCTGAACACTTTACCCCTTGATTTTTTCTAATCAGTGAATAATTCCTGCAAGAAAATTTTCCATCTTGTTCCACGTCTTACCGCCTCGACTTTCAATGAGCTAGTGAAAACTAGAAAAACATCAACTGCTGAACTAAACCCTACATTTTTCAGAGAAAAGGCTTTTCTGCTTAATACTATCTACCTGAATTAGCATCTGCTTTTTGAATTTCTATTCCTTATGGTAAAGAAAATGTAAATGCTACTTACATTGTTTCTAATATGATACAGAAAACTAAAATGTGAGCATTTCACTAATCTCAGAAGTCAAACTGCACACCATTTACAAAGCAGACCCACCTTAAGGAGGTTCAATAACACAGCAATGACTTTAATAGACAACACTGCCAATTTGAAACAATTATGAGTTTACATTGAATTTAAAAGCCAGTTTAAAAATTAAGAGACCTCATTTTGGGGAGGGGGACCCTTGTACTGAAGTGTTCTGGAGAGCGTGTCATTGGACTATTCACCCTACTCCTTGTAGGAGGGATGTTATGTCTGATCTTTAATTATGCTTTATGTAAATATCCCCAGAGGCTTATGCAATAGGTAACAGGCTTAAGTAAGGCAAGTTGGTGGAGGCAGCTCTGGAGAGGGAAGGAGAGCTGAGCTCACTCCATAGCCAAGGGCTGGGTAAGCCACAGTTGTCACTGAAGGCCTCCCAGCCCCAGAATTACAGAATACAAGAGATTTGCTACATTTATACACTCCTTGCCAAAAGCCACTTACTGAGCCAAGGTCCCAGATCCCCTGGATCTGTGGGCACAGCTGGCCTCTCCTGCTTGATTTACAACAGCTCAGATAACGCACCATCCATGAGCATTAACAAGGCCACATTTATCACCTGCTTCAGCTTTGCTGTCATGAGGGTGTTTGGTGAGCACATGCATGTTCTGTGGCCAACAAAGACCCCATGGACACACCCTGTTCATCACTGACCTATCAGCACACATTCACCTTGACCTACAGCCCTCACAGCCAGGGGGGAGGAGGCTCTTTAAGGCTCATGCCTTTGGCACCACTGTAAGTGTCAGCAAAATTCACAAGGAGTGGTAATAATAACACTTAAAAGTCACACCAAAAATCTCACTCTGAACAAGTTGTGTTCAAGGCTGTGAACAAGGCTGTGTTCAAACCCTGATCATGCTCAGAAGGCAACTAAAGCAATTATTTGTACTGAGGTCAAAACCACCTCATCTCTCTGGTGGTGGAAGCTTCTCTGAGTGCCCAGGAGATCCACAGCTCCCTGTTTTACCCAGGAATAGCACAACCCTCCTGTCCTCTTCCCTCCATGCCCAAAGGCATGCTTTGGTTTGGAATTGTTTCTATTTGCATGGGATAGTTTTAACTGGCAATTCTGGAAAATATTCTGCACAGCTGCATTTAAATTTCACCCCATGGACCTGATACAACTAATTTGTACAGGATCCACTTCAGTCCCTGGTTTCCCAACCTGGTCACTACCATAGGAAGAAACTGAGCTAGACCAAAAAGCTTGGATTTTCGCCCTGTTCTGTGAAATGCAGACAGCACTCTCCACTGTAAAGCACCTGGAGATCTGATCTCAGAAATGCAATATATTTTCAAAAAGGTTAGGCTAAAATACACTGCTCTTTTCATTCTCTAGATAAATGCTTCATTACACTCTTTGTCCTGCACTTCCCTGATGATTTTCTCTTCTTCCCCAATTTGCCATTTTGACTAATTCAATTATTTTAGCATATTAAACTCAGACTAACACAAGGATACAAACCCTAAATACCACCCCACAGGCATGCAGCAGAGCCTACAGAATATTGTACTATTATTTTTATGACTTCAAAAATAGAGAGAAGAGTAGAGATCAAGGCAACATGGCAAATACTCACTTCTTTTTTTTATATAATTCTCTCTTCTAGTTCTCACTAATTCCACCCACTGGTAATAGCTGAAGGCATACACCCAAATCAGCGACTCATGGCACAAGACCACAGTCCAAACAGTCACTGACTGGGTTCTCAAAGCAGTGCTGTTCAAGAATTGCAATGTTCCATCCCTGGACCTCAACTGCCTTTGCTTTGCCCCGAAAAATAACAACCCAACAAAACCACCACTGACAACAGGTGCTTCTTTAGTTCTCAGGAAAAAAATTGGGGAAAAAAAAATTCCCCCTTGATGCTCCCAGGCATTCCCTGTAGCCCAGCACAGCAGCACAGATGTGAGGCACGTTCTTCCCACTCCTGCTTCTTCCCCAGCTAACTCCCCACAACCAGAAACACAAGACAGAAGAACTCTCCAGGCAATTACAGCTTTGAGATTAGCCCACCTCCTCTCCATGTGTTCTGGAAACCTCCAAGTGTTTTAATTCCAACTTCATTTTTTCTAGTCTATATTTTAAGTAAGAAAGGTTTTCTCAGGTTTTTCAAAGAAGTCATTTAACTTTAACAGCTGTTTGAGAACCCTTATTTTTTTTTTACCTCAATGCCAACCTCCCAGACACATTATTTATAATAGGCTGTCTTTCTTAATACTTGCTATTAGTCAAAAGAGTGCTTAGTAAACACCTTAGCTGTCCAGTCTTCACATCCTTTAAATAATGGGGTCGGTTCAGAAGGGATAAGCTCTCAAAGCAGGACTCTGCTCACCTTGTAAAGAGCCACAAACACCCTGATACAGCACATTTCCCACCCTTTTCCAGGTTCTGTAGCTACTGATTTGTATCTTCAAAGATGCATTAAAATGTGACATAAAAGACCTCCTAGAGAGCAGAACCTCATCAGTTATTTGAGTCCTATTCTATCTACAGTAGGTCTTCCAGCTCTCCAAAACAGGTATGTGCTGGAACACCTAATCCCATTTGGGACCGAACATGTATGTTCAGGAGACCCATTACACAAGGAACATTCACGTGCCAGGGCTCATCTGCCTGATCACTGGATTTTTAGTTGAGTTAAATGCCCTACTGTTAACACCATTTCTAATGTAGGTTAGGTGGTCAGGAGCAAAATGCAAATGTGGGTCTGTGTCAGTTTAATCACTTTTTTTTTTAATTCTGATAAGACCTGTCAGTTCAGGTTTCAAGGAAGGCTGGACAAAAAGAGGATCATCAATAGAAGGCAAAAAATGGAGCCACGGGAAGGTGAGTGCAGGCTCACCTCTTCAGAACGAATGTGTGAAGTACCTGAACTCCAAATTAAAAATGGTGTCACCTTGGCCAATTCCTTCCTCCTACAGAAGCCCAAAACACAGGCACTGCAACAAGCCTGGAAGCGTCAGCCACTTTCTCCTGTTCTCCACTAAAACTACAGAAAGGGCTGTGATGTGTCTGTGACCTCAAGTCTCGTAAAAGAGACAAAAAGAAGTCACCTTTTGGTGAAGGAGGAGCTGGCAGCAGTGACAGATAAAAGCCTCCCTTTACCTTCTCTCCCTGGGCTACACAAAGCAGTATTAGATTAGATTTTACAGGTCCAACAATGCTCCATGTGGGTCGGGATAAGGCCCCGGTCCTTCCCTCCCCCACAGCCTCCCCCTGAAACTCCGCGCAGGTTTGCAAGATCAAAGGCAGGCACCTCCATTACCCTCTCTTCCATTTTGTTGGGCAAGAGATACTGCTATTGCACAAAAAAGCGTCTGTGTGCACAGATATACATATATATTTACATATATATATAACGTAGCGAGGAATTTTATCCGCGCCCGGGCACCCCCAGCCCGAGGCAGCAACAGGGGGTAGGCGGGGGGGGTGGTTCCACTTTGTTCTCCTCCGGGTGCAGGATCTCTCGCCGCCCCCCCCTCCCAAACCCGCCTCCAGCTGGGAGCCGCTCCTGGGCACATCCCGAAGGCAGCGGGGCCAGGCCACC
>VXAY01002707.1:396661-417696 GCA_013399855.1 Oxyruncus cristatus | reverse complement strand
TCATCGGCTCGAGCTGCGGGGGGGGGCAGAGCGTTCGGGGTCGCACCGCGCCCACTCCCGGGCGCCTCCCGCACCAGCTTCGCCACCATCTCGGCCCATCAGGGCTCCCGGGGCACCACGGACCTCCTGGGCGCCGCCGCCCCGTTCCGGCCGCTCCCGGCGCCGTGTCCCCGCCGCCCCTGGCCCCGGCGGGGGCCCGTCCAGCCAGACCAGGTCGTGCAGGGGGAAGACGCGCTCCAGCCCCCTTCGGATCCCCACCAGCGCCAGCAGCTGCGGCCGGGGCCAGGCACGGCTCAGCACCGCCGGGTCCGGGGACAGGGCAGCGTCACCCCGCTGTCACCCCGGCAGAGCCCAGGGAGGTGGCCCGCCACCCCTCCAGGGGACCGCACCTGCCCGGCAGTGACAATCCCGCGGCTCTACCCGCAGAGGTGAAGAATGGTGACAAAGCCACGCTGTGACCCCGCCAGGTGCCCCCGCGCAGGGCAGCACCCAAAGGAGCATCCCGGGGACCCCACTGGGGTGGGCAGCACCCGTGTCCCCTTCCCAAAGGAACACCCCACTGGGGTGGGCAGCACCCAGCCAACCCCAGGGCAGCGCTGCTGGTTCAAGGGGTGTCGTACCATCAGGGGGAAAATAATTGCGGCCGTGGTGGACTTCAGGACCCAGAGCAGGGCCAGGCAGAGCAGCTGGATGGCGGTGAAAAGGTGCACCCGGCGCAGGGGGACGTGGCGGAGGTAGGGGAGGTCTGGCTGGTGCTTGGCCGGGATCAGGAGCAGCTGCACACGGTCCAGGAGCTGCACCGAGAGCGGGGCAGGTGAGTCGCACACCTCCACCTCCGTGCTGGGCCCCGGGGCCGGCAAGAGGGGGTTTTGCCCTTGTTTCTGCATGTCAGCCCTGCTGCCATCTGTGCCGATGCTGGGACAGGGCATTTGTCTGCAAGACCGGTGGTCCTGGTACCACCACCACCCCCAGGCCAGGGGGAGCACTTTCTAGGCAGACCTCTGCAAAGGGGCTCAAGGTGGCCTTAGTGGGTTAATTGTGAGATAACAGCCCTTGATCGAACTCCCTGCATGCAGGAAACTGCTGCAACCTCCAGAGAACAGCTCTGGATTTCCCAGGCAGAGGCAGGGAGGGAGTTTCCCAGCCTGTCCTACAAAGCAGGATAATTGCAAGGCAAATGTACTGTTTAGAGGGAAAAGTGGTGTAGATAATTCTGGAAGTGGGGATTTTTTTTTCCTCTGGGGAAAAAATGGGGTTCTCAAGAGAAGAAGAGAGCTGACTCAGCAGCAGCAATGCCAAGGCCAAAGGACCAGCAGGTCCCCAGCTCCCAGGTGCGGAAGTCCCTGTGGCTTTGAGAGCAAGTCTGGATTATCCACTGGTCCCTCCACTTCTCCCAAACCACCTGACCCATCAGTGCAGAAGTTAATCCAGCTCCTCAGCATCCCAGAGACCTCCCTTTCCACTGCCCCAGAAAGGTCCTTTTCCCCTTCCTTGTCCTGGGCCTGGCAGGGGAGACAGCCCCGTACCAGGCTGCACATCTTGGAGAGCTAAAATCTGTGCTCTGCTGGTGCTGAGCAAACCCCCTGATCCCCAAAACAGCCCCTGCCTGCAGTCCCAGTGCAGCACCCCCTCACCTGGATGCTGTTCAGTGCCGCCACCCCCATGTGCAGGAACACCCCGTACAGCACCGGCATTGGGATGTGCTGCAAGACAGCAGGATGGGGGATCAGTGGGGCTGTTCCCTGGGGGGTTGTGCCTGCCAAGTGTCCTCTCCTATGTAAAAGCCCCCACGTGTGTCCACAGCCTTGCCTCCTTCATTCCCAGCAGCTCAGCCTGCCGTTGTTGGACCACATGAGGTTCACATGGGCCCATGTCCTCCACAGTCCCTTTGGATGCTATCCCGTCCCTCAGGTGTGTCACTGCACCTCTCAGCTTGATATCACCTGCAAAGGAGCTCCATCCTGTTGTCTGTGTCCTGATGAAGATATTAAATAGTGTTGGTCCCATTAGGGACCCTTGGGAGACACCACTTATTACTGGTTTCCATTTCGATGTTGGGACACTGACTGTAAGTCTCTGGACACAGCCATCCAGCCAATTCCTCATCCATCTAACAGCGCATCCTTCAGTTCCACATATTTCCAGTTTGGAGATGAGAATGTTGGGGGGTCCGTATCAAAGGCTGTGCAAGGGCAGCCCCAGGGGTGAGGAGAGAGGTCGAGGAAAAGGCACCTCCCACCTGCCCCCAGCTAATCCAGGGCCACTGGAGGGGCTTTTCCTACCATAGCAGTGGCAGCAGGTGAAAACCAACAGCAGCCAGGCCGGGACCTCCATGTGACAGTGTGGAGGGTGTGGTGGGGTGTGTTTGGGGAGCACAGAGGACCCCGAAGCGCATGGGGACAGGGGACAGCTGACACATGGCCACAGTGCCTTGTGTGCAGACCCTCCTGTGGCACTGCAGCCAAATCCTTTGCCCAGCCCCTACCCATGCAGTGCACAGCTCCCTGCCTGCCAGCCCGGCTTCCTGAGATCCATGGGACAAGGAACCCCCCAGCCCTGCAGGATATGGCCACTCCCTGCCAAGGGAAAGAGGCTCCCTACCTTGAGCACGGGGGCCATGAAGACGGAGACTCCCATCAGGACAAAGACGGCCAGGCCTGTCAGCCTCTGTTCCCTGTGTGTGGCAGTGCAGGTGTCACAGTGGTCCCCTGGGAGCCCACCCCCTTGCCTGCCCTCCTTCGTCAGCGCGAGACACCGTCACACGCCCGCCCGTCCCGGGCGCTGATTGGACTCTGGGGTCTCTGCTCGTTTCAGCTTGGATGGGCATAGGGAATGGGAGCATCCCTGGGGAGACACTAGTGTCCCCAAAGCCAGCTCTGATGGCCAGGGTGGGCATGTCCCTGTCCCCTGGCTCTGCGGCCATGGGCAAGCGGTGCCCCTGAGTGGGGCCCAGGCTCGTGTACCTGATGCCCAGAAACTCGGGATGCTCGCCAGGGGCTGAGGTTTCACTCTCCTTCCTCAGGCTGTCCATGTGCGCCAGGGAGATGACGGTGGCTGAGACATACCAGGGAAGGCCGGTGACAGAGGTGACAGCCATCAGGAGGGAAACACAGAGGAGGTCCAGATGGAAGCCTGCTCCTTTCTGCAGGGGGAGAGGCAGCAGGGCTGGGAGTGAGCCATCTCTCCGGCAGCGTCGGAGGGGCAGTGTTGGGGTCTGCCCATCCTACTGGCTGGTTTGGGGTCCCACTCTGCCCTGGCTGCTTCCACAGGGCCCAGCTGGGACCTGGGCCCTTCCCCCGTCCCCTGTTCACCTGCAGCTTGTACTCCCTGCGGTTCAGGATGACAGCTGTGATCTGCTGGTCCATGAAAATGAGGATGGTGACAAGGACAGCGGGCACCGCGGACAACAGGCACACCCACCATGGGTTGGCTCCAAAGGGAAGGATGATCCAACCCCGTGCTGGGTTTGTGGGCTGTGGAGAGCAGAAGGGTCATGGCAGCTGCCACCCACCTGTGTGTGGCACAGCGGGGTGACAGGACCAGCCCCAGGTGCCCAGGGTGGAGCCTGACAGGCACCCAGAGATGTGGAGAGGAAGAGCATCTTTCTTTATCCTGGGGATGGTTCTGGGCAGCGTGACCTACCATGTCCCCTGCAAGGACATCCTGGCCGTGAGAGAGCAGGGGGTTGCTCCTGGACACCACAAGCCATGAGCTGGGCATGTGCCCGCGGGAGCAGGTGGAAGAGGTGGCACTGGGCAGTGATGATGGTGAGCCCAGGGAGGTGGCAGTGAGCACAGGCTGCTCTGAGCCACTGCCAGGCCTGCCACACAGCCAGGGTGGGGAGGCCAAGCCCAGAGTTGAGTCTGTGGCTCTTGCTCCAGTGTGAGTTGTACAGGGATGTGGTCAGTCCAGGCCTGAGCCAGGTTATTTACAGAGCATGGGATGTGTTCAGCCCCTTCTCATTTGCTCATACAGCCCACAACCCTGTAGGGCTGCAGCTGGCAGTGGGAAGGACAGCCCCACACCCTGACAGTGCTGTGCCCACCCTGCCAGCACCTTCAGCTCGCTGGGGACAAGGAGCTTGGGGGTCTCCAGGCCCAGAGCGGCATCAACGGCGCAGGAGGCGAGGATGGCCAGGATGACAGCGAAGTCACTCACCAGCTTCCGCACCTGCACATGGAGGTGGAAAGGGTTCCTGGGGTGCCTGGGGTGGGGGCTGCTCCAGCAGCTTCCCCTGGAGCCATCCCCACACCGATGGGATGGGTGGCCATTCACAGGGGTGGCAGAAGGATGCTCACCCCTGCAGGGAAGTAGTGGCTGCTCCTGAAGCACTTGAGGGCAGTACAGGAGAGGAATGTGCCCCCAAAGAGCAGGAAGGAGATGAGGGTGACATCGGGCACATACTGACAGCTGGTGCCCAGGAGGTGCCCGCCTCGGTCCAGGCACTGGGTCTTGCTCAGCCCCTCTGGGATGGTGGGAGGCTGCAGGGACAGGGCAGGAGGTGAGCAGGGGTTGTGCGTGGACACTTTGTCCCACCCCAGCCCCTCACCCACCTGCCTTGGAGCAGGGGCTGTACCTGTGGGGGAAGCAGGGGCGAGGGCAGCAGTGTGTCATTCCCTGCAGAGCTGTGACCTGCAAGGGGACGGAGGGTCAGGCTGTTGCAGGCTCCATCAGGGATGACTGGGACAGTGCTGCCATCAGCATGGGTGCTCAGGCTCTCTCCAAGGGCTTGGAATGCTGGATGGGGCCCCAGAGGTCCTGGGCCTGGCTGGTGCCACAGGAGCACCAAGGGGGGATGCACCATTGTCCCCAGGCTGTCCTAGCACTGATCCTTTTGATGTGGGCGCTGTTTCCAGGGTCAGTGTGGACACATCTTCAAGCCCCAGGAAACATTCTCTGGTTTACAGACTGGGCTAAAAATGGCAGAGCAAATCCCTCCAGCCCCTGCAATCTCCCATCCTGGAGCCATGGGAGCCAGGCCAAGGCTCTCCTTGCTCCTGGCACTACCCTGTCTGGTGTCAGGGCAGTTCCAGGAGGCAGGGACGGATGGACAGACTGCATGGAGGGAAGTGGAAGAAGGTGCGATGTGGTTGGGCAGGTGAGGATGGGATTAAACAGCTTTCTCCACCATCTGCCCATCCACTTGCAGCTCTTGGGCTCACCAGGGCTGGACAAGTTGCAGGTGCAGCTATAGGAGGTGACGTTGTCCAGCCGGTACTGCCAGTTGATGGGGAAGGCATCTGCCAGGCTCAGCATCTTCTTCAGGGAGTCGTAGATGAATATCAAGCTGATGAGTGCACAGAAGCCTTCCTCGGTAAAGCGGGTGAAGTGCCTCACCAGGTGACTGGCCTCAGTGGCCACCAGCACCACACCAAAAAAGGCCACCCAGAGCCCAATCCAGAGACGGAACTCCAGGTAGTCCAGGCTGTGATCCCTGGGGGGAAGGGTGACCCAAAGCCTTACAACTTTCACCTGCCTGCAGTGATGGTGGCCCGTGCCCCGTGCCCTGTCCAGGGGACAGTAGCCTGAGAACACGTCCCTGACAGGGAACTCACTGGCTGAAGGAGAAGAGGAGGCGCTCGAAGACCAGCATGGGGCCGGTGCTGCTCAGGATGGTCAGGGGTTGGCCCGAAAAGAGGCAGAAGATGAAGCCAGCAAAGGCCGTGCCCAGGAAGCTCTCCAGCACCCCCTGAAATGCAGGGAAGGGGTGCCAGGCACATGGCAGGGAGGGGGCTCCTGGGCCTGTCTCTCCCAGCAGCACAGTGCAGGGTCAGCGCTGGGGGAAGGGGGCGGATTCAGGTGATGCTCAGGATGCTCCAGGAGCTCTGGTGGGAGGTGGGCACCGAGGAGCCCCGTGGGCTGGGCTGAGCAGGGCTGGTGCCGGGCACCCTGTGGCCACACTGACCTGCATGTTGGCAGTGGCATCCCCCAGCATGCCCCCGAAGGTGATGGCATTGGTGACTGTGACCAGGTAGATGTAGAGCACTGCCGAGAGGCACTGGGGGTGCAGGGCGTCAGAGAAGTCGCTCCTGTACCACGGTGCCTTCCTCCGGATGTCTCGCAGCAACCCCCCAAAAAGCCTGGGGCAGAGGAGAGGAGGGAGGTCTCAGAGCAGCCCCCACAGCTGGGCATCACCTCCCACACAGCCACACGGCAAGGGATGGTCCCTTCCCCAGGAAACACCAGCTCAGAGGGGCTTGGTGGCCCCATGACAGCCACTGCCCTGCCCCGAATCCATCACCCACCGCCTCGTCCCTCCAGGCACTCACCTGCCCGTCCTCTCCAGCTCCTCCCCAGAGCGTGGGTGGCCTAGGCTGTCTCTGTCCCCAGCTGCTGCCATGTCCCAGTTGCCATGGGGCTGCTGGTCTGGCGGGTCCACAGCAGTCCTGTGGCAGAGCAGAGCCTGAGACAGGCTTCAGGTTGGGACCCTCAGGGGCCAGCTGCACCTAGGGGACACTGTGAGGGCAAAGGGAGGATGGAGAGGGGATAGGGGTGCAAGCAGGGTTGGGGGACCTCATGTATCCCCTGACAATGGGAAGGAGAAAGATCAGGAGGAGGAGGAGAGACTGGAGATTGGACTAGGTGATCTTTAGAGATCCCTTCCAACCCAACCGTGATCTCCTACAGGAAGCCCTGGAGCCAGAGCTCACAGGACTAGTTTTGTTGGAGCAGCTGGGCAGAGCCCGGGGTGTCCTGCTCAGAGGATGAGCTTCACATCTGAGTGCTGAATCCCAGCATTCCCAGCAGCTTCTTTTGAAGGGCATGTGGGGTGGTTTTGCCACCCCCTGCCAAGTGGGACAGCGGGACTAACAACATCGGAGACTGGAACTGTGGTCCTTGGCTGGAGCTGCAGAGGGGCTTGGCTCCCTGCTCCAGGGCGGCTTCATCCCCGTGGAGATGGAAGTTTCAATATCACGGGCAGGGGTGTGCCCCCTAGGGCCCTGCAGAGGGGCTGGCAGAGGTTGGGGTGCCCTCCCCCCAACCCACCTCCTGCACGGAGATGGCAGAGAGCTCGGCGGAGGAATTCGGGCACTGGGGTCCCATTTCCCGGGAGGAAGCACAATCAGCTCATCCAGGAATGTCTCCAACCCTGTGATGAGGTCCTCTTGGTGCTCAGCCTGCCGTGCAACCCTTTGGAAGAGCTGTGGGGAGGTGCTGTGGTTTAGCCACCATGTCCCTGTGCTCCCTCGGAGCCTTCCTTGCAGCCTGCAGCCTTCACCAAGTACAAACCCACCCACTTCAGTGCAACCAGTGCCCCTACATCCTACAGACCCACCCCAAACCTTAGTTTTCTTATCCTAGGCAAGGGAAAACACCAGTTCAGCCTATCCTCTGCCCTCCACTGCAGGCTGCAGAGGAGAGGAGCCCCGGTGTCACCATCCCAGGCCCACCCCAGTCATGGGTGCTGCTCCAGGCTCACCTCATCCATCAGCAGTGTGGCCATGGCCCTGCCAACCTCGTGGTAGGCTTTCACTTTGGGGGGACCCAGCAGGATGAAGAGGAACCTGTGGGTGGGACAGCACAGCTCCATAGCAGCCCTCTGCTCCCTGGGGGATGCTTCTCCCAGGGGAGACCGGGGGATGCTGGGGACAGCAGCTGGCTAGGCTTGGGGGGCTCCTGCCACCTTAAGGGGTGACCCCCCTAAAAGGGTTACCACTGCATGGAGAGCCCACAACATGGGACATCAAGACCCCACTGGATCACAGGGTCTGCAGAAACCTGGGCTGGTGGGTGTGGGGGGAGAGGTCTTTGGGGCAGAGGAGGAGGCATCCTTGGCTGGGGGTGCCTGTGGGATCAAAGTCTTGGCTGGGGGTGCCTGTGGGATCATGCTCCCGGGAATGTTGCTCTCAGGCAGGATGCAGGAGTGTTAGGGAAGGAGAGCTTGCTGGCAGCATGGGCAGCAGGTTTGACAGGGCTCTGGGGACATGGGAGGAGACTGGGAAGAGAGCTCAGGGTCCTTGATAAAATATAGGGAAAATCCTACACCTCAGGGGGTGATGCAAAATAATGAGGTCCACAAAGGAACAGTCCAGCCAAATGTTTAACCAAGCCTTCCTCTCCTTTCCAAAACTGACAGAAACTGTTACAGTCCTGGAACCCTGAGGCTGCCGTGGTTCCAGTGACACTACCCTGAGGAAACCTCCAGAGAGGGCATGGAAACTCCTCCAGCAGCATGAGCGGGGTTGAGCGGGGCTCAGCAGAACCTGCTGCAGCCCTGATGTGGGGCTGGAGGTCCCCTGGAGCCTGCTCCAAGGGGATGGGAGGTGACAGAAGCCACCTGGAATTACTGTCACCCGGGCATCTACACCACATCGGTGTGAAAACCTGAAAACCTTGGAGATGGACCTAGTGGGAGACAGCCCCGAGGTGGTGGCTGTGCCTTTGGAACAGCCTGGCATGGCCACCAAAGGGAATGGTACCATGGGCAGAGGGATGGGTAGGGACAAGCTGTCCCTCCTCTCCTGTTTGAGATGGGGAACATTCAGGGCAAGGGGCTGTCGTGAGACCCTCGAGATTCACGGGGACCTGCCACCCAGATGCCACCGAGGACAGAGCGGCAGGTGGGTGGATGTCCTGCTCCTCCCAGCTCCTGCAGGACGGTTGCTCTGGGCAGAGTGACCAGGAGGTGGCAATGTCCCTCCTCATCCTCGCCTGCCTCCTCCGCGCGCTCCCTGAGGAAGTGCCCAGCTCAAGAGACACACATTTACCCTCACAGCTGCATTCCTCAGCCGTGGGGGAATACCTCTTTCCCTGCTTCTTTCCCCACACCCCGTCCCACTGCTCAGGACAGCATCGTTGACAGCGGGAGGGCAAGAGACTCCTGCAAACCTGCATCCCGCCGCCAGCCCCGTGCTCCCGGCAGTAAGTGAAGAGCATCCAGAGCCTCCTAAGGACAGGGAATGCTGACCCCAGATGGGGATGACCCAGGGGATGTCCCTCCCAGCTGCCCAACAGATACTCCATTCTCAGCCCATCCTGAAATGCTCCCAAGGAGCTGGGAAAAGCCGAAGGTGAAGCAGCGAGGCAGGATTCTGGGACTGTATGAGGCACTGGCTGCAATTCCCTTTGCTTTGGCCCTGTGTGGCATAGGAGAGAATGGGGAGACAGGGACAAAGAGGGAACAGGGGCATGGGCCGTGCTCTGTTACCTGCTGGGGAGAACAACTTCAGCCAGTGAGCCGAGGGACACCCCGTGCCTGAGGCGAATGAAGGCGGTGAAGGGCTTCTCCAGGAATTCCACTTCACCGACAGAAACATGGGCAGCTTCAGCTCCCGATGGGACCTTCTTTCTAAAGCGGTTTCTCAGCTGAAAGGAAAGGGATGCAGCCCTTGGGATGCAGCAGCTGGGCACCTGGGATGCAGCAGCTGCTGCCAGCCCAGTTCTGTTCTGCCTTACCTGCTCCTTAAGAGGTGTTTTGGAGAGCTGGGCTCCGGGGTCAGACCTGCTTTTGGCCTTCTCTGCAAAGAAAGGGAGGAAGTCATTCCTGCAGACCCACACAAGCAAGTGAACAGGCAGTGTGGGCGCTGCCCAGGCTGGTGGCATTGGAAGGATTCCTGGTGGGATACCTTGGCAGGGAGAGAAGGTGAGCTCGGTGAGGAGCTGCAGCAGGGATTTCATGGGCTGGTGCTGTGGCTGGAGGAGCAGGAGGACTGTCAGGCGTTCCCTCAATGCAGGCTGCAGCTCTGCTTCCTCAGGATGCCCAGAAAGCACCTTGTCTGCAGCAGGGACAGGGACAGCCCTGAGTCCCCCTGGTTTGCTGCCCAGAGAAAAGCCCCCTTATCTGCAGCAGCAGCCACGCCAGGTGCCCATTCACCAGTACTGTTCTACAGGCACCTCCTGGTGGCCTGTCCCTCTCTGGGGACCAGCCCATTCCAGGAGATGATCTCTGCATTACCCAAGTACCGATTATTTCCTTGAAACTGGAGGCATCCAGATCCAGGAGCACCGTCCCCTTTTGCAGGCATGTCCTCAGCTGGAACAGGCTGTGCAGGGGGAGGGCTGGGACATGGGGGGCGCTCCAGCGCTCCCCACCATCCTCCACCTTCTCCTCGAACTTTATCCACCTGCCCGGGGAGATGTGCAGAGTCAGCAGCAAGGCAGTCCCATGTCCCATGCCAGGCAGCGGGCGCTGGGCCCTGTGTCCATCTCCGAGCTTAGCATGGGGGTTTGGGGGGCCCAGAGGGGGCTGCAGTTGGTTCACGCAGCAGGGGCAGGTGGGCAGCCAAGGTGGTCACATCCCCGTTCCTGCAGACCCACATCTTGCTCCGATCTGATCAGGGGGATTTCAACAGTCATGGGATGACAGAATGTTTTGGGTTTGAAGGGACCTTAAAGCTCATCTTGTTCCAACCCCTCTACCATGGGCAGAGACACCTTCCACTATCCCAGGTTGCTCCAAGCCCTGTCCAACCTGGTCTTGGACACTCCCAGGGATGGAGCAGCCACAGATTCTCTGGGCAACCTGTGCCAGGGCATCACCCCCCTCACAGGGAAGGATTTCTTCCCAGTATCCCATCTAACCCTGCCCTCTGGTAGTGAGAAGCCATTCCCCCTTGTCCTGTCACTCCCGGCCCTTGTCAAAGTCCCTTTCCAGCTCTCTTGGAGTCCCTTTAGATACCGGCTCTGAGGTCTCCCTGGAATCTTCTTTTCTCCAGGCTGAACAACCCCAGCTCTCTCAGCCTGTCTCCATAGCAGAGCTGTGCCAACAGAGCTGTCCCAGCCCTTGAATCATTTCCATTTCCATGGCCTCCCCTGGATGTACTTGAACAGGAGGTGGATGTGATGTCCCGGGGGGCTCACAGTGGAGCAGAGCAGGGGGGGAGCACTCCCTCCTCACCCCGCTGCCCACACTGCCGTGGTGCAGCCCGGGATACACTCTGCTCTCTGGATTGTGAGCACACAGTGCCAGCTGATGTCCCATCTGTCACCCACCAGCATCCCCCAGTCCTTCTCCTCAGGGCTGCTCCCAGCCCACCCACCCCCTGGCTGCGCCGGGACTGGGGGTGGCCCTGCCATTAGCACGGCTGGCTGGAGGCAGAACAGAAGTGTCTTGAGCTGTTTCCACGCTCAGGCCATGCCAAATATTTTAGCGCCGGGCAGAGACAGAGCTTCCCTTTGTCCCCCGGGGTGGGCTCGCTGCCGCGGGGCGTTCACCGTGCTGCACGGGGAGAGCGTGCCCGGCGGGGCAGCCGTGCGGGGAGAAGGGGGCTAGGGGCTGGGCAGAGCCACAGCCCGGCGGATTTGGCACCCTCCGCAGACTCTCCGACCCCGGGGGAAGACGCATTGCTGCTCCCAGACCCCTGTGGCCCGCGTCCCTGTGCCCCTGCCGAGCAGAGGAGGGGTGCTATGGGGTACGGGGCATCCCAGCCCCGGCGCAGCTGCTGGAGCCCTGGAGAGGCAGCAGAGAGGAGCAGGAGGAAGGGCGCTGTGCCCGCGCAGGGTCACTTCCCGCCCTGCCTGACACCGTGCCCTTTCCCATGAAATGAGTCAGCCCAGCGCGGGCACCAGAGCCCTGCTTTGGGGATGAGGCTGAGGAACCACCGGCTCCGGGGGATACCCTGGGCTCCAGCTGAGCTGGAAGGCTGGCCTCCCAAAGCGTGGCCCTTGCAGGTTTGCCTACCTTGCCATCTCCCTCCACTCCAGCCCCTCCGGGGTGCTGAGGAGCTGGTTGAGCTGGATGAAGAGCAGTGGGCAGGTGACATCCCCCCCATCCAGCTGCGGGGCAGCACCAGCTCGTCTGGCTGCTGGGGCCATCCTGGAGGGGAAGATGCTGCAGCCCAAAGCCTGGGAGGGAGCTCTGGGGTTGCTCCAGTCTGGTCTGGGTTGTGAGCAGGTCCCTGCCTCCTGGAGAGCTGTGCGACCCGCTCCGGGCATGTGGGCTCGCATGGCCACCGGCACCAGCAGCCACAGGCCTGGGTTCCCCCTGGCACTCACAGGATTCCACTCATCCCACACCTTATAAAAGCTGTGCACTGGTTTAAACTGGCCGCAAACCAATACACAGGAGCCAAACCCAAAACAACCATCTCAAAACAGCAGGGTCAGCCCCACAGGACCCTCTGTGGCTGGGTCCTTCCACATCCAGCTGCACACCTGGGCTGGGGACCAGGGGACCCACCTGCCTGCTCCAGGTGACCCACATGGACAAGTCTGTTCCTGGGGAATGGTGTATCCCCAGTCCTGCCTGCACCCTGCAAGGTGTTGGTGAGGCGATGGCAGGGCCAACCCCGAAGAGCTGGTGGCAGCATCAGTGACTGTGCCAGGGTGCTGTGCCCATGGCAGCTCTTCCTTAGGAAAGCAGATGTGGGGACAGGCATTGGGGAAGGATGTGGCACCACTGAGCAAATCCAGAGCAGGGGAATGAGGGTGTGATGACAAGGGCCAGGACAGTGTCAGGGCTGTAGCCTGTGCCAAGGGCACCTGTGTGGGCTGTGGCAGGGGAACAGATGAAAGGGAAAAGATGTGGACACAGCTGCAGCATCCTACCAGGGATGGGGAGATGGCAGGGCCACCATCACCGTGACAGCCCCCTCGGCACTCTGCAAACAAACCACGGGGCTGTGTGCAGTGCAAACACAGTGGCAGGACCACAAACAGGACCACAAACACCTGCAGCACTGGCACGGGCAGGCTGTGCTGGAGCCTGCTGGCCCTGGCAGGATCTGGCCCAGGAGCAGCTGGAGCAGGTCCAGGCACCACCACAGTAGTGTCACATTTTGGGAGAATGCAGAGGGTGGGCATGTGAGTTCCTGGGGTCCTGGTACCTGCCTTACAGGAGCTGAGGCCAAGGATCAGGCCCTGGGTGCTCACCAGGCTGTTTGCTCTGTGATACCAGTGGGTGCCACAGTGTGTGGAGTGGTGCCCTTGGCCAGGGTGGGAAACACAGGGAGACCCCTGGCAGCAGGACACATGATTGATCAGTCAGGGATGCCATGAGGCACTCAAACCTTCCCAGGTGTTAGGTCCCCCCCCTCCTGTGGGGGCTGCCCCAGCATAGCCCCCTGGCATGAGATGGGACATGACTGGCAGCAGGTGCAGGCAGGGAGGCAGGCAGGGAGGCTGTGAGGGGCTGCAGGAGGGGGGCAGGAGTCATGGGAGGCTCTGGGAGGCAGCAGGAGGCAGAGGCAGGGGGCAGGGAGCAGAGGCAGGCAGCAGAAGGCAGGCAGGATTGGCAGCCTGCACACCCCCCCCGCCCCCTTGCCCGCTGCCAACCCTCTGAGCCAACAGGCTCCCTGGCAGCTGATGTGAGCCGGTGCCTCCCTCTCCCTCCCTCTCCGGAGGTGTCAGGTCAGCTGGCAAATGCTGCCTGCACACACCACCCGTGCACGCCTGGCCTGTCCCTGGGGATGTCACAGGGGACTCGCATGGGCAAAAATCCCATCTCCAAGCAGGGACCGGGATCCAGGGTGCAGGGCTGCCCAGGGCCACAGCCCCTCACCCAGGCCATCCCCTCGCTCTGCTGCCAAAGGCTTTGGGCTGCTGATGGCCGGAGGAGGCAGAAGGAAAAACAACCAGCAAACAATTGCAAAAGTCAAGTCTGAGCAAGAAGAGGAGGGCATGAGCAGGGGGGTGCCAGATCTGGTGGTATTCCTTGGAGACGCCAACAACAATGGCAGGAATATTTTGCTCATGCCTTGCTAAACCCAAACCAGCCATGGGCTGGGGGCTTGGGACCTCGAGGAACCAGCCAGGGGCCATGGCTGGCCTCAACAGGAGCCAGGGCAGGACCCTGCAGTTGCCCAGCACAGGTATCAATGGTGTTTTTTGGGCTGTCACCCGGGCTGAGGACTGGGCCAAACACAACAAATGATTGCCGGAGCAGTGAAGGGGACAGGGAAGAGCTGGCAGTGCCCATGCACAGAGGGCTGGAATAGGAATAAGGACAGTGGCTGGCTGGGAAGGGATTGTGAGATGAGGCTGCAATCAGTCACAGGGGCTCTGTAGGGGCACAAAAGTGGCCTTGAGGACAGCTACCACCTCTGGCTGCCACCACCTCCCATGTGCAGGATGGCGCACGGACGGCAGTCTGTCCTCTATCAGGGCCAGGAGGAGGTGCAGCCCTGACCCCCGAGTTCCTGCATCTCACCTGATGCTCCTCTTGCGAGATGCACTCGCTCCCCTGGCACCCCCCGACCCACCCCAGGCACCTGTCCCGTCAGCCGGGGCTTGGGGGCCACGGGGCGCAACGGGACCCCTCCTCCTCTGCCCCTGCCTGAGGCCAAGCTTTCCAGTCACAAGAAAAGGCTGGAAAGGCTGTGTCCCTCGGCCATCGCCTGCCCTCTGCGCCCTGCAGGGACCTTGCGCCCTCCAGGCTCCCACCGCCCACTAGCACCGGGGCGGCGGTGGCTGGTCAGGTCCTGGCCTCTCTGGGAGCGAGGAGACCACACCGAGCCGTCGCCCTGGTCCCGTCCCCGGCCGGCGGGACGCCCCCTCGGGGGCGGAGGGGAAGCCCTTCCCGGGGGTGGAGCGGCCGGGCGGCCCCTCCCCGCCCCGCCCCGCCGCCTTCTACCCGGTGCGGAGCCGTGCTGCCGGAGAGCGGGCACCGGAGCGGGGCCGAGTGGACCGGGATAAGGGCTGGACGCGTGTGCCCGCGGGTCATGGACGGGCGGGCGGTGCTGATCCACGCGCTGCTGGCGGCAGGTACAGACGCTCGTGGGGCCGGTCCAGGGCAACGAATCCCAGTGCCGGACTCTCCTGGAGGGTCCCGGACACGTCTCGGGGAACGGTCCTGGGCAACGCGGTCCCGGGCGAGCCTGCGGTCCCGGGCAGAGGGTCCTCGGGTGTGAGCAGACGAGAAGATCGGTGCCGGTCACGCGTGGGGAGGAGGGAGTGTCCCGGGCAGGGTAGTGTGAGTGAGCCCCCGCTCGGCCCGCTGTCCCCGCAGTGTGCTCGGCGGCGGCAGGAGGGCTGCGACGGGACGAGCTGCACAACGAGGTGCTGCACAAGGGCGGCGGCGGCGGGGGAGCGCCGGTCCCGGCCACGGCCCCGCTGCTCGGCGGCAGCCCGGAGAAGGAGGGCGGCGGAGCGGCCTCGGGGGACGACTTCAGCGAGCTGCCGAGAGGTAGGGATGGGACGAGGGGCCCGGGGTGGGATGGGGTCTCGGGACGGGGGTGTTGCGACGGGGATGGGGTCCTGAGACGGGCTGAGCTGGGGGCGGTTGGAGCCGAGGGGCTCGGAGGCGCCGGGCTGTGCTCTGCTCAGCTCAGCCCCGCGGGTGCCCCGGCGGCAGCTCCAGCTCCGCTTTGGAGGCGCTGCGACGGGGTGGTTCCTGGGTACCGAGCGC
This sequence comes from Oxyruncus cristatus, assembly GCA_013399855.1. Taxonomy (NCBI): domain Eukaryota; kingdom Metazoa; phylum Chordata; class Aves; order Passeriformes; family Cotingidae; genus Oxyruncus; species Oxyruncus cristatus. Next base: position 402,413 of record VXAY01002707.1, on the reverse strand, counting down.
CCGCGGGAGCAGCCCCGAGCCGGGCCAGCGCATGGGGCACCAGCACAGAGCAGCGGCGCTTGTGCCAGAGGCTGTCCGGATCCCAGCTCGTTGGTCGGTAGAGGCAGAGCCCCTCGGGGTGGCCGTGCCCGAGGACCCGCGCTGCCCTCCCGCCGTGACTCACCGCCGCCCACGCGCGGCTGCTCCTCATTCCGCGGCAGAGCTCGTCAGCCTGCACGGGGGCGGTGGGGGCACTGCCACTCTGCGGGGCTCTCGGGCACCCACGCGGGGCTCCTCCCGCCCGGGCTGGTACCGGAGAGTGTCCCGGGGACTCTCACGGGGGTGGGACGGGGCCCATCGCGGGCTGGGGGCTTGACACGTAGCTGTACCTGTGCTTCGCACACGCAGCTCGCCGAGGGCAGTACCTGACACCAGGAGCGTGCTCTGTCCCGTACAGTTCACCCTCATGTTTTCCTGTGCTTTTCTCTGCTTTCTGGCTGTGCCAGCAGAGTGTGGCAAAAAACCTGGGCTGAGCCACTCACACTGAGGGGATGCAGCCCCCTGGGAAATGCAGGTGCCCTCCCGCTGGGAGATGCTCCAGCCTGCTCCTCTGTCCCCCCCGAGGAGGGGACCCTGTCCTAGGGCAAGCGATCTGGCAGGCCTGGGCTGACCCCTGGCTGAGGGGCAGGCTGGGAGGAACGGGAGAGTTTGGTGACTGTCAGAGCACTGTGTCGATACCTTGAGCTGAGCTACGGTCAGAGAGATCTGCCCTTTGTGTGAAGGCACCGTCCCCGGGGTGCCTCAGCAGGGGGAGGGAGGCAGCACCCCCTGCCTACCTTGGCTGGACCGCTTTTGCTACCGACAAGACCTTCCCAACCTTCTCTGGCTGTCCAAGGGACAGAGCCCCGGGGAGGGGGAGTGGCAGTGGGGGTGGCTGGGGGGGGCGGTCAGCTGCACTGTGTGTCTGCTGGCTGTGGCAGGGAGATAACCCGTAGGGCCAGGGATAGAACAGCCCCATCCGGGGGGTTTTCCAAGCCGCAGAGTTTCCTGGAGTATCGGTTTTCTCCAGGCACCATGTGAAGGATGTCGAAATAACTTTGCTAGGTGTGCAATCAGTGTGTGCCAGCATGGGAGGCCTTGCTTCCGTCAGGAGCCAGGAAGTGGCTGAGAAGGAATTGGGCAGGTTACAACTTGTCAGGTTGGACTCTGCTGCCCTCTCCTCCCAGAGCAGCCCGGGGCTTAGTGCACATTTTCTGGGCTCACCGGAGATATTGAGAGCTGTGGTTTGGGAGGAGCTAAAAAATCCCCCTTGGAGCAGCGAGTGCTCTCTAGCATCTCAGCACCTTGTGAGATCAGGCTAAGAGCTGATTTTTTTGGTCACCTGAACATCTTAAAAACCGTTCCAGTACCGTTGCTAGTGTTAGGCTGTGTCTGAGCAAGGAGCTTGGTGCTCTAGTTCCCACCAACCCAGCAGGGAGCTGGCCTTGCACCAAAAACCACTGGTCACTGCACCACAATTAAAACATACCGTTGTAATTCATGGGAACGCTTCCCTACCCACCTCTTTGGCTCTGCAAACCCAAAACTTAAGCCAGGCTTGCTTTGGGTTGAGCAAGGCATCCTTGTGCCCAGGGAAGGAGAGTCCATTACAACCATGAATAGGGTCTTAGAAAAGCCTGCACTCATCAGGGAAATAAAGGCCAGATAAAGGGGCAATTAGCAACGTTCTGTGTTCAGTGGAAACTGGTGCATATAATAGCAGCATTTGAGATGTATAAAGCTCTGTTCCCCCTGCCCGACTCCTTTCTTTCCTTGAGAATTGTTCTTATGAATCAGAAAGGCCATGATATTTGTGAGGAGATGAAAAAAATGCCTTTTTCCCCTTCTCTCCTGGGCTTGGGGGCAGCTCCCTGCACAAAGGGTAGTGGGAGATAGGGCTGAGCAACTGCAGCAGTCCCGGGATTTGGCTCTGCCTTCCCTCCCGCTGGCACGTGGAGCTGGTCTGACTGCCCTTCTCTCCTTCCCAAATTGCTTTCCAGTTGCCTTCCTGTCAAAGCCTCAAGGCCTGGTTACTCCCAAGAAGAAAGGGAACGGTAATAAAAGAAGAAAAGGCAAAGGCCTGGGGAAGAAGAGAGACCCGTGCCTGCGGAAGTACAAGGATTTCTGTATTCACGGCGAGTGCAAGTACATCCGAGAGCTGGGAGCTCCCTCCTGCATGTGAGTTGCTGGCGTGTGTCTGTGCCGAGGGAGCCTTAGTCACGGTTCCTTCAATTCTCTGGGCCGGGCAGAGGAAAAATGAACAGGATATTTTTAGTGCATGTTCTCTGTCTGTGCAGGGACAACTATGACTTGACCTCTCCCTTGTGCTTCTTGGGCAATGTCCATGCCCCACCAAAGCCTGCTGTGGCCCTGGATCCAGCATTCCCTGCCAGCACAGCGAGCTCCAGCTGAGCGGCTGTGCAGAGACCTGTGGTGCTGAGGGCTGCAGAATGGTGTGCAGGGCCAGAGTCTGGCAGCTGAGGGCTTCTGCAGATCTGGTTTGGGAGACCTCATCCTGATCCTGTCACTCTGCACCCCCCATTCCGAAAGCTTAGGGCTCCTGTGGCTGTTGGGATGCACCAGTACAGGTGGGATGAGCTGCTGTAGCACCAGTGAGGAGGACTGGAGGTAGCAGCTTTGGGGACAGCCTGCCAAAGCCATGCGCAAGCTGTCCCTTGGCCTGATGAAGGACAGGGCTGTGTAGCCCTACTGGCACATGCCCCTGGGGTACAGGTAGAGAGAAGGGACTATACGAGACAAGCACAGGAGAAAGCATTTGCCTGCTGCTGGGACACCTTGATACAGGACTTGCTACCACGGGAAATACCCAAGGGTGCACATTTGATCCCCGCTTACGTGGGCAGGAGTTGAGCTGGCAGATATGTAAGAGGCTTTGTTCTTCAGTATCAATCCTCTGAGCCACCCAGCTCTGAGCCCAGGGAAGATAATAGCTCCCTGGCTTATGGTGCCCACAGGATCTCATGCCCGGCAATCCGCAGGGATCAAGCTCTGCATAGCTCCTCTGGCCCCCTAGTTTCTCTCTGTGGAAGCTGCCATGAAGTTGAGTCCTTACATGGGGGACTTGGGACTGCCAGTGGAGGGAGATCTCTGCCAAAGCAGTTTGTGTTGGTGACCCAGCAGAATGTGGGGTGCAGAACCCCTGCCTGGGACTGGGACAGCAAAAATCCCTGGGACACGGGCAAGCGGGAGGGATTTGGGGGTTGGCTGGGCTCTGCAGCCTGGTGGCCCATCCCTAGGTGATATCTTCCAGAGCCATCATGGTTTTTAGGAAAAAAAGCCATTTAGGTTTTAAGTGGCCAACTCTTTCTAAAGAGGCCTAATGTTGACTGGTGTCACTAAGTTGTGGCTGCTCTTGGTGGCTGGCTGCCTGCGTCACAGGGTCTCTTGGAGTGTTGCTTCCTTGGGCTGGTACCTGGGAATTGGGGTGGAGTGAGGATGCTGCTGGGCTGAGTCCTGCACCTCTGACTTCTGTCCGGCCTTTCTGCTGTGCCTGGGAGGTAACACTGGCATGTGCCATTATGAGCTTGGGAGGAGGGCTGGGCTAAACTCGGCTTGGACATCAGCCCGAGGGTCAGTGGTGCTGGATATAGAGGGATATATATATCTGGTCACATCAGTGGGCTGTGGCTTGGGAAGGGCTGGAAGCCTCACAGCCCTGTGGGGAGCGTTATTTCTGTTACATGAGTAACCTCCCGAGTCTGCAGGGACGGGGCACCTCTCGGCTGTCAGGGTGTGCAGGGACATCCAGCTCCATGGGAAGCGCTGGACCAGCTGCCACACTGCTCCCTTCCTACTTCCAGAGGTGGTCTGGGCAGCCTGGGTCTGCCTGGGGGTGACTGGCAGGAGACAGACCCTGATGCCTTCTGCTGGTGGAGAGCTCAACCTTTCTGAAAGTCTTCACTTGATGAAGGAGAAACTTAATTTACCAGTACTAGGGAGAGATACCGCCTTCCGAGGGATGTGGGAGACACAATGACCTCCTGTGCTTGCTCACCACCAAACTTTATGACTTTCCTTCTCGCCCAGATGCCAGCCAGGGTATCACGGAGAGCGCTGCCACGGCCTCTTGCTGCCGGTGGAGCACCCACCCAGCGCGTACGACCACACCACGGCTCTGGCAGTGGTTGCTGTTGTCCTGTCCTCTCTGTGTCTCGTCATCATCGCAGCCCTGCTGATGCTCAGGTGAATGGGGTGGGGCTGAACTCTCAGAATGTGTGTCCCTGGGAAGATCACATGCAAGAGGAGGGTGGCAGGGACCTCTTACCCTGAGCATCCCTTTGCTTGGCCTCGCAGGTGTCACAAGAGGGGTGGCTACGATGTAGAAAACGAAGAGAAAATCAAGCTGGGCATCACTGTGAATCACTGAAGATGCCAGGTGCTGGCGAGGTGAGCCCCTGGCTGGGCACAGGGCAGCAGTGGGGCTGGTGGACATCTGGGGGCTCTGCTGCCTGGGACTGCTATGTGGATCCCGTGCCAGAGCCAGGCAGGAGTGTTGAAGGCAGCCTAAGGCTGGATTTGGCCAGAGAGCTTGGACTGCCCTGTGGGGCTCCAACCTTCTTTCCTTGTCTTCCTGCCCAAGTCCCTGTTCTCCTTCATTCCTCCCACCTCCTCCTTTCTAGCCTCAAGTCCCTGCTGTGCCCCAGTGCTCCATGCTTTGGGCATGTTAGGCAGTGAGGAAGCCGCTTCTGTTTTGTTTTTTTTTTTTCCCCCACTTGTTCTGCTCCCTCTCTGACCCTCTGAGTCACTTCCCCGCCTTAGATATTGCTTCTATTTATACATATGTGTAAAAAAACCCTTTCCTTTTCACTCCCACTCTGCTTATTACTTGCAGCTGGGCACAGGGGTATCTTGCTGCCAGCCCATGCCATGTTCCTCTGGCTGGCTGGGTGGTGGGTGAGGGGTGTGCTCTACCCCAGGGATTCTGAAAAGCTGTCAAACTTCCTCTGGTCTGATCCAAAGCCTGACATTATCACAGCTCCTTCTCTTCTTAAAAAAAAAAAAAAGGCATTGTTCTTTGTAAGGATGAAGTAATGCCTTCAGAGAATTTCTGTCATGTTTGTCACAGTTCTGGGAGTGGGATTTTTAGCTGTTCATCGGAGCTGAATTTTCAGGAAGGAGACTCAGAACAGGGCTTTCCTGACTGTCTCATTTGCCCTGGGGGTTACTGGGGTGGATGTGCCCAGGGGGAAAAGTGCCGTGGTCCCTGGAAGGGAAGCACAGTGGACGGAGAGTAGGATGTTTACCCACCCGGGGTATCCTGGCTCCCATCCTCCTGGGCACAGCCCTGAGAAGCAGAGGGTGGCAGCTGGGGCTTGGGTGGGTGTGATGGCTCTCCTGCCGGGCTGTGTGGGACCCAGCGCCTTTACCCCACCGTGCTCTGTGGGCAGAGAAGGCCAGGACCGTGTTGTGAGCTCTCCTGCCTCTCTCTTGCAGGGGTCGGCACTAATAACGCACTTCTACCTCCTGGAAGAGGCGAGACCTGCGGGGCTGCGGCGCGTCGGGTACTCGCTGGAGCACCAGGATGGCACCCGCGGCGGGGCCGCTCGGGCAGCGGCGGCACTGCAGGAGCTTCGTGGCCACCGACGGGGCGGGCTCGGGGCGGGAGGGACCGGCTGCCCGGCGGCTCTCTGTCCACTGCAGTGCCGAGGAACAAACTGTGAAAGGGAGGAGACACCGGGCTCGGGGCTTCCTTTGCCGCAGGAGGGAGGGGGGG